>CM056060.1:125412871-125760276 GCA_029574335.1 Rana kukunoris
CCCCCCGATTCTCTGCTCCGGGTGGCCCCTTCGATTAATAAGCCCAGGGGCCCCCACCACCCTGCCTGCACGCTTTGTATGCAGCAGAGATTTTACTGGTAATCTGCCTGAGATGATTGTCGCCGTATTGGTGCAACAGAAACAATTGAGTACTGTTAGTGATACTTTTTTTTTTTTTTGCGCACTAACATCCAGAACAAGTTAAACAACGTGGTTGACAGGAATTGTTTATGGTACCTTTTTTGTCTTAATTTCTTAGAATTTTAACAGCTTAAGGTCAAATGTGAAGTGAGATTCTTCTAATGTCTTGCATACCTTTTAGGCGTATTTTGTATTCTGTGCTTTGAGACTGGGCACAGGAGACAGTCTGATGCTTTGGGTATGAAACTGCATTGCTAAACATGGGAAACTAACGTCCCTCAACCTGGAGATCTCAGAATAATGGTACATACATTGAACCAGCCTTTCTTTATAAAACGTTTTACCATGTAGGAACCCTTGAAATAACTTTCCAGGCCCAGGGAATACATGTAGAGTTACATAGTTACTCAGGTTGAAAAAAGACACAAGTCCATCTAGGTAAATAAAATAACAAAATCTGGTACAATCCCATATACACAATCCTATACTCACAGTTGTTCCAGAGGAAGGCAAAAAAACAACAACAAAGCATGATCCAATTTGCTACAGCAGGGGGAAAAAAAATCCTTCCTGACCCCCGAGAGGCAATCAGATTTTCCCTGGACCAACTTTACCTATAAATGTTAGTAATTAGTTATATTATGTACATTTAGGAAAGTATCCAGACCTTTCTTAAAGCAATCTACGGAGCTGGCCAGAACCACCTCTGGAGGGAGTCTATTCCACATTTTCACAGCTCTTACTGTGAAGAAACCTTTCCGTATTTGGAGATTAAATCTATTTTCCTCTAGACGTAAAGAGCGCCACCTTGTCCTCTTTGTTGACCGTAAAGTAAATAACTCCACGCCAAGCTCACTATATAGACCCCTATATATTTGTACATGTTGATCCCATACCCCCTTAATCTCCTCTTCTCACGAGAGAATAAATTCAGTTCCTCTAATCTTTCCTCATAGCTGAGCTCCTCCATGCCTCTTATCAGTTTGGTTGCCCTTCTCTGCACTTTCTCCAGTTCCCTGATATCCTTTTTGAGAACTGGAGCCCAAAACGGAACTGCATATTCCAGATGAGGTCTTACTAATGATTTGTACAGGGGGGCAAAATGATATCTCTATCTCTGGAGTCCATACCTTTCCTAATACAAGAAAGGACTTTGGAAACCACAGCTTGGCATCGCATGCCATTATTGAGCTTATGATCTACCAAAACCCCCAGATCCTTCTCCACTACGGAACCTCCCAGTTGTACTCCCCCCTAGTATGTATGATGCATGCATATTCTTAGCCCCCATTAATATATTAATAATTACTATATCTACATCTCACAGTGTATTAGTATTAGGGTTGTCCCCGATACCACTTTTTTTGGACTGAGTACTGATACTTTTTTCATGTACTCGCCAATACCGATACTTTTTTTTTTTTATGTCGTGACCGTTTTCAAACCACAATGCAAACTGATATCTTCTTGATAATTTATGAAGAACTCTAACTCAAGACATTATAAAATAATAAAACTGTTGGGCACTGATAGGATTAGGTGGCACTGATATGCAGCACTAATGATGAGCACTGATAGATGGCACTGATTAAGCATGACTGATGGGTGGCACTGAGTGATGAGCACTGATAGGTGGCACTGATGAGGAGGCCCTAATATGCAGCACTGTTGGGCACTGATAGGATTAAGTGGCACTGATGTGCAGCACTAATGAGCACTGATAGGTAGCACTGATTACGCATTACTGATAGGTGGCACTGACTGATAAGTGGCAAGCACTGATGGATGGGTCCATATCCACCGGCAGGACACCGGCAACACGGAATGTCACTTCATTTAACGAATGTGACAGCTCCAGTCGCAGATGGCTAATGATGTGGCTGCACTCCCTTTACCCACCTGAGGACTGGATTCCACTCTCCGCCCCTGGGTGCCCTCTAGTCGCTGATTCGGCCCGCTGATCCCATGTGTCGGCAAAGGTATCGGGAGCATTTGCGCGAGTACAAGTACTCACGCAGATGCTCGGTATTGGTCCCGATACTAGTATCGGTATCGGGACAACCCTAATTAGTATGATGGTCACTGGTAAGAATGCTCCTTACATTTGTGGTCATTGGAGAAATAGCAAGTGGTCCTTACCGAGCACTAAAAAGATCATTAGTGTCAGTGGTTACTTACCTGAGAGGCAGGAATTGCTCAGGGAATGTGTTACTATAAAAGTGGAAATCCCTTGTGAACAACTTCATGGCACCATCCCCGAAATGAAACATTTACCAAATAATACATTTCCAGTCAACCAAAAGGAAAACTGGAAAATGGGGATTCGAAGTGTAAATGTACCAATACAACAATAAATACCGTATTTATCGGGGTATACCGCGCACCCCAAGCCTAGAAGGGAAGTTTAAGGGGAAAAAAAATACTTACATTTCGAATGCCCCTCGTCGGTATCTTGCCCAGCGTCCATCGTCGGCCTTGGTGGTGTCCTCCTTGCTTCTCTTGGCTCAGAGCGCCGCCGACATAGACCGAGCCGAGTGTACTGTGCACTCCGCTAGGCTCGGCCACGCTCGGCTCCTCTCGCATAAAGGCTAGGAGGTGGGACAGGCCGTGGCCGCGAGCGGAGCCATGCGTGGCCCGAGCCTAGCCGAGTGCGCAGTACACTCGGGTACGCTCGGCTCGTCAATATCAGCAGCGCAGATCGGCGTATAACGCGCGCCCATGATTTTCCCCTGATTTTAAGGGGAAAAAAAGTGCGCGTTATACGCCGATAAATGCGGTAGTTAAAAATAAATTTTGTTTGCACATTAAAATACACTTAAAAACCATGCCCATTAAGTTGCATATCTTATGTACAATATACGTCATGTAAGACTCGGTGGAACAACGCATTTCACATAGTCTTTCTTCCTCAGGATCCACTTGCTTCTATAATCTTAAGATTTGGCAGAAGATCTAAATGGAGTGGATGATCCCAGAATCAGAAAATGGAGTAGCGTGATGTAAAAACCCAAACCAAATAAAAGGTGGGGTAAATGCAATATCAAAAGATGGTGCTGGAAAGGGAATCCCAAAATCGCTATAACCCTGAGAAATCAAAGGGAGCCACTGACCTCCCAATAGACATATTTAATAATACCGGCCATTCCCCAGGACATTTATCTGATGTTGTTTTGTAGTTCTTTAAATAATAAAAAAAAAAATAGATAGATAGATGGAGATACTATATATATATATATATATATATATATATATATATATATATAGTAACTGGGTTGTTTTTACAAGATGAGTTTACAATCCCTTTAACGCTTGAATGCAATTTTGCAACGTTGGAATGTTCGTAAAGCAGTACAATATCTTTGTAGCTACTTGGTGTATCCAGGTGAATTATACTTAATTTTTTTCAGGATAAATTTTGACTGGATATAATAATTTTTTTTTTTTTTTAATTACACAAAACCAGCCCAAAAAATTAAAAACCAGCCCAAAAATTTAAATATATATATATATAATATATATATATATATATATATTTTTTTGTCTGAGTTGATATGATTTGCAGTTGTTTTGTATTTAAATAATAATATACATATTTATATATTTATATATATATATATATATATATATGTATATTTTAGTGTGTGTGTGTGTATATTATTTTTTTATTATTTTAAAGAAATACAAAACAACTGCAAATCATATTAACTCATGCAGTGAGACAAAAATATATATATATCTTTGGCTCCATATTTTTTTTGCAATTTTTAAAACCACCAAAGAACAATCTAAAAAAAATCCTGAAATTCATGAGAATACTTACATATGTGTGCTTTATTTGTTGCTTGTACCCAAAGTAGGGCCCAGAAGCAATAGTGCAATCGTGTGCATTTTGCTTTTTTATGCCACATACACGAGATATAAAATGTAAATATAAAAACTTTTTTTTTTTTGCCTACCTAAATTCCACACTAAAAGTAACAATGCTCCTAATGTTAACATTGACACCAATACTAACCGAGATCAGACTCTGATCTGGCTGTACCTTTTCTTTTACAATATTTACAGACTTTTTTTAATTTAAAATTGTTATACATTTTTGCATTAAAGGGACAATTTTTTTTATTTTTTTTCCCCTAAATAGCTTCCTTTACCTTAGTGCAGTCCTCCTTCACTTACCTCATCCTTCCATTTTGCTTTTAAATGTTCTTATTTCTTCTGAGAAATCCTCACTTCCTGTTCTTCTGTCTGTAACTCCACACAGTAATGTGAGGCTTTCTCCCTGGTGTGGAGTGTCTTGCTCGCCTCCTCCCTTGGACTACAGGAGAGTCAGGACGCCCACTAACACAGCTCCTTTCTCTATCTGCAATGCAGAGAGCGTCCTGACTCTCATGTAGTCCAAGAGAGGGGGCGAGCACGACACTCCACACCAGGGAGAAAGCCTTGCTTTACTGTGTGGAGTTACAGACAGAAGAACAGGAAGTGAGGATTTCTCAGAAGAAATAAGGACATTTTAAAAGCAAAATGGAAGGATGAGGTAAGTGAAGGAGGACTACACTTAGGTAAAGGAAGCTATTAAGGAAAAAAAATTGTACCTTTACAACCCCTTTAAAAAAAAAAAAAAATACCTTGAACAGGGTCAATTGAGTCGAACCACAGCTGGGAAGCAGACCTGTAAAGGCTGGTGCACGCGGGCTGAATATCGACCTGCTCAGCAGAAACTGTCCGACATTCGTCCCTTGTGTACAGCAGTCTGTCCGACAGAAGCCGGTCTACTGACCAGTAGGGTGACCACATTCCAAACTACCATTCAGGGACACCCCCCTTTCCAAAAATCAGCTTGTGCTGTAACGAATCACAGCACAGTGATTGGACACAAGAGGCAGGATTTATGATTTCTCCAATCACAAGCAGGGGGCGGGGGTTTGTGCTCCTCCAGGCATTCCCGGCCAGGACAAGTACTGTCATTGAGTAAAGCGGTGATGTGGCGGCCTTTTTTGGGGACATCCGATTAGCCTGAGGGGTGGCTGTGTCGGTTTTAATTCTGGGACACTGTATTGTCCTGGAATGAAGGTACCCGGGACAGACCTGCAAAATGCGGGACTTTCCTGGACAATCCGGGACATGTGGTCACCCTACTGACCGGCTTTTATCAAATGAGCATGCTGAAAAACCAGCATCCGATCAGCGCTTGCAACCAATGGCTGCGATCACTGATCACAGTTTTCGAGTGGGTGGGGGGAGGGGGCAGCTCACCAGCCAGAACACAATAGCTTAGTGGGGAGGATTGATGTACTAACATTGTGTGTGTTAGTACGGCAATCTCAGTTTCTTTTCCTTCAGCCTGCTGGGTTGAACAAACAAAAAAACTCCCAATGTGTACCTGGCATAAGTCACGAAAACATTACTACAGGTGAAAAATAGAAAGCAAGGGCAGAGCCACCCAGTCAAACAATAAGTTTACAGAACATTGTTGGGATAGCATTGCAACCCTCAGGCCATAAGGTGGAGGGGTGAACTAGGTGTTCAAAGATAGTTACATATTGACATAGAAGTAAACAATATAAAGCGTTCCAGTCATAAAAGTGTAACATAAACAGGTAATAAAAGTACCAACATATAGTCTATGGAACGGGGTCCAAGAAGGAAAAGGCCTTTTATGTGCCACATTTTGCTTCGTATAGTTATATCACCAGGGAAAAGGGAGACCTGGGGCGTGACGGTTTAGGCTTGCAGATAATTCCACAACCACTTCAAAAGTGCTTTAAATAATGGAGCTTTTTTTTTTTATTTTTTTTTTTACAGATGCATTAACCACTTGCATACTGGGCACTTACACCCCCCTCCTGCCCAGGTAAAATTTCAGCTTCCGGCACTGCGTCGCTTTAACTGACAATTGCGCGGTCGTGCGACGTGGCTCCCAAACAAAATTTACGTCCTTTTTTCCCCACAAGTAGAGCTTTCTTTTGGTGGTGCGATTTTTTATTTTTTGCGCTATAAACAAAAAAGAGCGAAATTTTGAAGAAAAATACAATATTTTTTACTTGTTGCTATAATAAATATCCCAATTAAAAAAAATAATAAAAAAATTTTTCTCAGCTTAGGGCGATACGTATTCTTCTACATATTTTTGGTAAAAAAAAAAAAAAAAAAATCGCAATAAGCGACTGGTTTGCGCAAAAGTTATAGCGCTTACAAAATACGGGAGAGAATTATTATTTTTTATTATATTTTTTTTTACTAGAAATGGCGGCGATCTGCGATTTTTATTGGTACTGCGACGTTATGGCGGACACATCGGACACTTTTGACACATTTTTGGCGCCATTCACATTATACTGCGATCAGTGCTATAAATATGCACTAATTACAGTATAAATGTGACTGGCATTGAAGGGGTTAACACTAGGGGGTGAGGAAGGGGTTAAATGTGTATGCTAGGTGTGTTCTAACTGTGGGGGGAGGGGGGGGGGGTGACTGGGGGGGTGACCGATCTGTGTCCCTATGTAGGAAGGAACACAGATCGGGCTCCTCCTCTCCAGAGACAGGACATTGTCTCTGAGTGAGCCGGCAATGAGAGATGATCTATGAGAGATCATCTCTCATTCGCCCACAGATCGCATCGCAAACGGCCGCTCTGATTGGCCGTTTGCCGCGATCTGTGATTGGCCGTGTCCAAGGGACACGGACAACACAGGGCTTCCCCGCAGCGCGCACTACAGCGCGCGCTGGGAACGCCAGAATGACATGCCGTCAAATGACGGCATGTTGGCTATTCAGGCCCGCGCTGTTGCCATCATCCGATGGTAGCGCGGGCCTGAAGTGGTTAATAATAATTCCATTAAAAGGGACCTGTGGTGCATTTAACCACTTAGTTACTGCCTTACGTCAAAAGACGTAATGTTTTTAAAGATGGATATCTCGGTAACGGCAGCAGCTGCTGGCACAACCGAGGTATCCATCTTTAGTGCCAACGATCCTCTAAACAATAACAGCGGTCTCAGTGGCGGATTCGCTGTTATCGGTGGCGGGAGAGGGCCCCCCCTCCCGCCACTCTCCCGCGCACTTTGTCACTTACCGGAGCCGTCGGTAGCGGCGGAGGCGATCGGGTCCTGTCGGCAGCTGCGTTGGGATACAAGTGAGGGAAAAAATCGCCCCCTCCCGTCCCCATAGATCTGCTGGGCGGAAGTGACGTCAAAACGTCAGTCCCGCCCAGCGTCTTAAAGAAATATTTATTTTTTCTGTCATTTGAAAAATGACAGTTTATTTATTTTTTTTATTTTTTTTGCATTTAAGTCTAAATATGAGATCTGAGGTCTTTTTGACCCCAGATCTCATATTTAAGAGGACCTGCCAGGCAGTTTTCATATGCTGGCGCTACTCGCGTATGCGTTCGCTTCTGTGCGCGAGCTCGTCGGGACGGGGCGTTTTAAAAAAAAAAAAAATTTGTTTTCTTATTTATTTTTATTTTGTTTATGATTTTTTACACTGAAATGAAAAAATAAAATAAAAAATTATCACTTTTATTCCTATTACAAGGAATGTAAACATCCCTTGTAATAGGAATAAAAGTGATAATTTTTTATTTTATTTTTTCATTTCAGTGTAAAAAATCATAAACAAAATAAAAATAAATAAGAAAACAAATTTTTTTTTTTTTTAAAACGCCCCGTCCCGACGAGCTCGCGCACAGAAGCGAACGCATACGCGAGTAGCGCCAGCATATGAAAACTGTTCAAACCACACAAGTGAGGTATCGCCGCGATCGTTAGAGCGAGAGTAATACTTCTAGCCTTAGACCTCCTTTGTCACTCAAAAAATGCAACCTGTAGAATTTTTTAAACGTCGCCTATCGAGATTTTTAAGGGTAAAAGTTTGACACCATGCCACGTGCGCAATTTTTAAGCGTGACATTTCGGGTATCATTTTACTTGACGTAACGTTATCTTTTACAATATATAAAAAAATTGGGCAAAATTTATTGTTGTCTTATTTTTTAATTCAAAGAAGTGTTTTTTTTTCCAAAAAAAAGTGCGCTTGTAAGACTGCTGCGCAAATACGGTGTGACAAAAAGTATTGCAATGACTGCCATTTTATTCTCTAGGGTGTTAGAAAAATATATATATATAATGTTTGGGGGTTTTAAGTAATTTTCTAGCAAAAAAACTGTTTTAGTCTCGTAAACACCGAATCTGAAAAACAGGCTCGGGGCTCAAGTGGTTAAAGGCCCATTCACATTTTTGCCTTGCATTAATATGTTGTAAATTGCACATTACAAAAAATATGGTAATGGCCGATGTGTAGTGCCATTGACTTTGTATGCCACCCTGATGCACTAAAATAGTACTGTACAACATCCCTGCACTTCAGTGCATCACTTGGTTTAGTATTGAGCTGTCTATAAAATGTTCAAGTTTTTAGCCGATTTTGAATTGACGTGCAGATCTCTTACTTTTTACAATTTGGCTTGGCCAAAAACGAAGCTAGATTACCTTTGCATTACATTTTCTGTGTAAAGAGGAGTTTGAATTTTTTTTTTTTTACTAATAAGTGTTGCATGCATCAGTAACGTCTGATTATCTGCGGTGTCGACACAAGTTGGTTCGTTTCAAGACTGTACTTGCACCACAGGTTTAGAAGAGTGAATCTCTGCTCTATTTTGGCAATTGTACAAAAGTATATTGTAGGTTTTTTGTTTTTTTTTTCACGTTCATATGCGCTATGTACTTACCGTATATACTAGAGTATAAGCCGAGGCACCTAATTTTACCACAACAAAATGGGAAAACGTATTGACTCAAGTTTAAGGTATAAGCCTAGGGTGTCTATCTGCATGCCTTACTGTGCCCATGCCTCACTGTGCCCATGCCTCACTGTGCCCATGCCTCACTGTGCCCATGCCTCACTGTTTCCATGACTAGACTGACGTTTAACATGGGAGTCAACGGAAAGGGAGCCCGGCTTTGAAAAATAGGTGCTCCCCGTCCGTAGGTCCCCTAGACAACAAACTTTGCACACTTGTAGAGGAGATACTTACCGTATATACTCGAGTATAAGCCGACCCGAAAATAATCAGAGGGACCTAATTTTACGACAAAATCTGGGAAAACTTATTGACTCTAGTATAAGCCTAGGGTGTCCTTCTGCATGCCTCACTGTGCCCATGCCTCACTGTGTCCATGACTAGACTTACGTTTAACATGGAAGTATATAGAAGGGATGCCCGGCTTAGAAAAATCAGTGTTCCCTGGCCGTAAATTCCCCAGACAGCAAACTATGCACACTTGTAGAGGAGAACTGGGGCAACATGTGACCGGTACTGGGTCCCAAAGTTACCGGAGAAATTACCATTTAACATGGGAGTCTGCGGAAGGGGTACCCGACTTTGAAAAATCGGTGCTCCCCGGCCGTAGGTCTCCTGGACAACAACCTTTGCACACTTATAGAGGAAGAGTCAAGCTATATGTGTGCCAAGTCAGCCGGTACCGGGTCCCTAAAGTCGGGAAGATCAGGCGCAAAAAGTTGGCTCGAGTATAAGCCCAGGAGGTAGTGCTGTTTCTGACCTCCCTGGGGCCCTAATCAAAATGACATGTCGCATTAAAGTTGAGAAGCGGGAGGCTGCCGAAATTGACATGTCACATTAAATCTAAAGCGGATGTCCGCTCAAAAAAAATATTAAAAGCCAGCAGCTACAAATACTGCAGCTGCTGACTTTTAATATTAGGACACTTACCTGTCCTGGAGTCCAGCGGCATCCACAGCAGAGGACGAGCGATCGCTCGTCACTCTGCTGCCCCCCTGCCATCCACGGTGAGGGAACCAGGAAGTGAAGCGCTCCGGCTTCACTCCCCGGTTCCCTATGGCGCATGCGCGAGTCGCGCTGCACCGGCCGATTGGCTCCCGCTGTGTGTTGGGCCGAGTATTCACAGCACACAACGGGAGGTGACGAAATGCCCGCATTCTGCCCTAGAATGCTGGGCCAGAAGTGGGTGCAAATACCTGTATCTGCACCCCCCTCCCCCCTCAAAGGTGTCAAATGTGACGCCGGAGGGGGGAGGGATCCGCTTTAAGAAGCGGGGGAGGGAGTGTTCTGCTGTCTTACATTAAAGTGAGAAGCTGGGGGTGCGGACTTCTTGCCTCTTCTCTAATGCAGCCAGCAAGTTGAGAAGCGTGGTGAGGGTCCGAAAATGACTACTCACCAGGCGGGGCCTTTAGTAATTTGGGGGGCCCTCCGCAGCTTTGCGGCGCCCTAAGCAGCTTGCATAGTGAGCCTATAGGACGGATCGGCCCTGCCAGGGGGGAATTTTCAGCACCAAAAATGTGCTGAAAAACTTGGCTTATACTCGAGTATATACGGTATGTACTTTTCACGATCCCACCATGAATACCGCCCAATGTCTTTGCTCCATATTAATCCTTCATATGTCCTTGTGTCTTACAGTGTGCAGTCTTGCCCTTGCGAAATGAATCCGCCTCCAGTCGAGTCGAGCTCCAGGAAATACTCCGACCCTCTTTCAATGAGCGATTTTTGGCTAGAGGTGGAGAACATCAAGCAGATGCGTGGATCTGATGGGGAGGAGAGCAGTTCCTCTGAACCCAGCACCCTAGAAGGTACATGATATTCTAGATTTAATGGAGTGAATTGTATTGTATATGATCATTCTCCACTGCTGCATACAAGACATAAGTTACTATGTGAATACAGATGTGTAGATAGCCCATGTACATCATAACATGCTCATGTATTTTACACTAGATTGCAGCACTGTACAACATGCAAGTATTTGTGTTCTGTATGTTGGGCCAAATGTTTTGCAAAGGAAGAACTCTTGTCAGTTTTCATTTCAGAGGTTTTCAGTGACGGTGGTTTTACCAGACTGGAAATGAGGGAGAAATCTGTAACGGGAACACAGACAAAAATAAAAATCTGACAAGGGTTATACTGTAGATTTCCCCTGGGGAAAAAAGTTTTTATTTCTGGCTTTATTGCAGATTTTTTCTCACTTCCTGCCTGGTAAAATGTGAACAGGACAGGAAGTGAGAGAAATCTGCACATCTTCCCCACTCTACTTGAAACAAAAAACATTTGGTTCAATATAAACTCTTATCGAACATTTTTTTTTTCTTTTTTTTTTAAAGGATTAGTTCACCTTTTGGAACATATTACATTTTCCATCTATATTTAGTGTAGAACTGCTGCCTATCCTCCCTGATCCACCTCTGTGTGACAGTGGGTAGGGAATCTTCTCCCCGCACCCACTGTCACAGTTCCAAAAAAAAGCATGAGCTTCACTAGGGTTGCAACCTTTTCTTCAAGCCAAACACTTTAGCGGTATATGGCAAATTTTGTTTTAATTTAATTTTATTTTTTTAAGGGGGAATGCTGTGGAACTTTGATGTAAGGGGGTTTCACCAAAGCCCCCACTTACATCAGAATTGGCATTCCTCCTTAAATACTGGTTCACAAAGCCCCCCATTACATCAGAGTCCACAGAGCACCCCTTACATCTGAGTCCCCCCTTACTATAGTGCACTCACCTGCTCAGAGGCAGGAGAGAGGAGGAAGGTTTCCTATGCGCTTGCCAGTTGTGGTAACTGGTTAGTTGGGGAGAATACTGTAGGCCCAGGCACGCCTAAGTTGGGGGGGGGGGGGGGGGCGGGCAAAGTCCATTCTGAATGTGTCCAGGTTTCAGGGAGTCTGAGTCCTGAACACATGAATCAAAACCTGGACTGTCCTGGTGAATCCTGGATGGGTGGAAACCCTAGGCTCCACCCACGTCATTCATTCAGTTTCCTGTAAACAAATTAACTAAAAGTACCTTCAGTCACCACTACAGATGGCTTGTAGTTCTGAATTAACTGCAGGCGTTGAGCGCCCTTTTAGTTCATTCACAATCCCTGTAGCTGTTAAACTGAAAGCCAAAATGGAGGTAAGGCCTGAAAGCTGCAGGGCTTGTTAATGGAGGTGAGGGCTGAAAGCTGCAGGGCTTGTGAATGGAGGTAAGGCCTGAAAGCTGCAGGGCTTGTAAATTGGATAGAAGGGCTGAAAGCTGCAGGGCTTGTGAATGGAGGGAAGGGCTGAAAGCTGTAGGGCTTGTGACTGGAGGGAAGGCCTGAAAGCTGCAGGGCTTGTAAATTGGATATAAGGCCTGAAAGCTGCAGGGCTTGTGAATGGAGGGAAGGACTGAAAGCTGCAGGGCATGTAAATGGAGGCAAGGACTGAAAGCTGCAGGGCATGTAAATGGAGGCAAGGACTGAAAGCTGCAGGGCTTTTGAATGGAGGCAAGGACTGAAAGCTGCAGGACTTGTGAATAGAGGGAAGGGCTGAAAGCTGCAGGGCTTGTGAATGGAGGGAAGGGCTGAAAGCTGCAGGTCTTGTGAATGGAGGGAAGGGCTGAAAGCTGCAGGGCTTGTGAATGGAGGCAAGGGCTGAAAGCTGCAGGTCTTGTGAATGGAGGGAAGGGCTGAAAGCTGCAGGTCTTGTGAATGGAGGGAAGGGCTGAAAGCTGCAGGTCTTGTGAATGGAGGGAAGGGCTGAAAGCTGCAGGGCTTGTGAATGGAGGGAAGGGCTGAAAGCTGCAGGTCTTGTGAATGGAGGGAAGGGCTGAAAGCTGCAGGGCTTGTGAATGGAGGGAAGGGCTGAAAGCTGCAGGGCTTGTGAATGGAGGGAAGGGCTGAAAGCTGCAGGGCTTGTGAATGGAGGGAAGGGCTGAAAGCTGCAGGTCTTGTGAATGGAGGGAAGGGCTGAAAGCTGCAGGGCTTGTGAATGGAGGCAAGGACTGAAAGCTGCAGGGCATGTAAATGGAGGCAAGGACTGAAAGCTGCAGGGCATGTAAATGGAGGCAAGGACTGAAAGCTGCAGGGCATGTAAATGGAGGGAAGGGCTGAAAGCTGCAGGGCTTTTGAATGGAGGGAAGGGCTGAAAGCTGCAGGGCTTGTGAATGGAGGGAAGGGCTGAAAGCTGCAGGTCTTGTGAATGGAGGGCAAGGGCTGAAAGCTGCAGGGCATGTAAATGGAGGCAAGGACTGAAAGCAGCCTGACATTTGCACTCCTGATCTACTGACCAAGAATGCAATGCTTTCCAAACTCCTACACGAAAAAATAATAAATGCACTTTTTTTTCTGCAAACGACATATGTGCATGTATTTGGTGAACTTCTCATTTTCACAAAAACATAGTGGGGGAAATTAATCAAAACTAGAGCAGCCAGAATTTGGAGCAGGTGTGCATGGCAACCAATCTGCTTCTATCCTCGGCTTGTTTGGTTAGACTGTATTTTAGAGGGCACATGTCTTGAGTTACAATAGATCCTTGCATCATGAGCATAATCTGTTCCAGGAGAATGCTTGTAATCCAAAGCACTTGCATATCAAAAAGAGTTTCCCCATAGAAGTCAATGGAAACAATGATATTTTGTTCTGCATTGACTTCTATGGCATGCAATACCGCATGTGGCCAGAGGTGGGGGGGCACCGGGGAGCCTCGGAGAGGCTCGGGGACAGCTCAGCTGATCTTGTAAAGGCTCGCGAACAGAGTATTTCCGAACGGCTCCAATCGGCTCTGCTCAGCTCTGGTGCCCCCGCACCTCTGGCCAAATGCAGTACTGCACGGCCCATTGGCTTGAATTCTGCTTGTTTTGCGAGACAACACTCACAAAGCAAGTCAGATTTTTTTTGTTGCTCGTTATTCAAAATTCTCGTTAACCGAGTTCCTCATAAACCAAGGTTTCACTGTATATATGTAGTGTCCCAAAATTTTACAGTTGCCACTGGTACATGAATCGGCTACGTTTATTTATTTATATAAAAAAAAACTGAATGCGGGTAAACCCTTTCCTACCTTATTAGGGTTTAACCCCCTTAGTATAGAATACTAAGCTCCGCCAGCCCGGATGTGAGAGAAGCCCCACTGCAAGGATTTATTCAAATTTTTCCATAAAATTTAGCTTTAAACCCGTAAAACTCGATTCATTTAAGTTGCCATTTCTGGCCTCTGCATGGTGATGTAGTGTTTCAATATTTTCTGAGTCACTGACCAGGAACAAGGGTGCAGATTACAACGTCTGCCTTCTGTGTGATTTAACTTGTTATAAGTGTGTTTTAGGTCAAGGATTTTAGTATAGTGAAGGATTTTACATTAGTTGTGCAATGATGTTCACTGGAATGGGTAAAAAGGTTATAAGCTATATCAGAATATTGCAGCCATGTGTAAAAATGCCTTCAGGATCGGCTAAAATGAATGTAAACCCTGTTTTAATTGTAATGTTTCTATTCAAAGTTTGTATACACTGTGTTGTCAAAAGTATTGGGAAGCCTGCCTTTACACGCACATGAACTTTAACCACTTAAGACCCGGACCAAAATGCAGGTAAAGGACCTTGCCCCTTTTTGCGATTCGGCACTGCGTCGTTTTAACTGACAATTGCGTGGTCGTTTTCTTCCCACAAATAGAGCTTTCTTTTGGTGGTATTTGATCACCTCTGCGGTTTTTATTTTTTGCACTATAAACAAAAATAGAGCGACAATTTTGAAAAAAAATTCAATATTTTTTACTTTTTGCTATAATAAATATCCCCCCAAAATATATATAAAATATTTTTTTTCCTCAGTTTAGGCCGATACGTATCTTCTACATATTTTTGGTAAAAAAAATCACAATAAGCGTTTATCGGTTGGTTTTCGCAAAATTTATAGCGTTTACAAAATAAGGGATAGTTTTATTGCATTTTTATAAAAAATCAGCGATTTTTTTTTTTTTTTTTTTTTTTTTCGTGACTGCGACATTATGGCGGAAACTTCGGACAATTTTGACACATTTTTGGGACAATTGTCATTTTCACAGCAAAAAATGCATTTAAATTGCATTGTTTACTGTGAAAATGACAGTTGCAGTTTGGGAGTTAACCACAGGGGGGCGCTGTAGGATTTGAGTGTTGACTGTGTGTGTTTACAACTGCAGGGGGGTGTGGCTGTAGGTGTGACGTCATCGATCACATCCCCCTATAACAGGGATGACTTGATCGATGCTGCGGCCACAGTGAAGCACGGGGAAGCCGTGTTTACACACGGCTCTCCTCGTTCTTCAGCTCCAGGAACCGATCGCCGCACTCCAGCGGCGATCGGGCCTGCGAGTCCCGCGGTCCCGGTCACGGAGCTTCGGACCAGGTCACGGGAGCGCGCCGCGGGCACGTGCCCGTGACCCACGGCTGGGTACTGGAACCAACGTAAATATACGTGGATGTGCCCAGCCGTGCCATTCTGCCGACATATATGTGCAGGAGGCGGTCCTTAACCACTTCAATACCGCGTCACGTCCAAAGACGTGAACAGCGCGGACCTGAGGCGCCGGGGTCACGTCTTTGGACGTGATTTGCTTGTAATTCCCCGCGCGCGCCGCAGGGTGGCGCGCGGCGGGGAAAAACAGTCCCGACGCATCACCGAGGATCCGATGCGTGTACCCGGCGGCCGCGATGTCCGTCAGGTACACGCGATCGTCGGTGAGACAGCAGGGACGTGGAGCTCTGAGTGTAAACACAGAGCTTCACGTCCTGTCAGTGAGGTGACAGATGCTGTTTCTCTTGTACATAGGGAGACAGCATCGGTCACCTCCCCCAGTCACCCCCCTCCCCCCATACAGTTAGAACACACCCAGGCAATACATTTAACCCCTTCCTCACCCCCTAGTGTTAACCCCTTCAATGCCAGTCACATTTATACAGTAATTAGTGCATTTTTATAGCACTGGTCGCTGTATAAATGTGAATGGCGCCAAAAATGTGTCAAAAGTGTCCGATGTGTCCGTCGCAATATCGCAGTCCCAATAAAAATCGCAGATCGCCGCCATTACTAGTAAAAAAAAAATATAAAAAAAAAAATCATAATTATGTCCCCTATTTTGTAGGTGCTATAACTTTTGCGCAAAGCAGTCACTTATTGTGATTTTTTTTTTTTTTTTTTACAAAAATACGTAGAAGAATACGTATCGGCCTTAACTGAGAAAAAAAAATATAAAAAAAAAAAAAAAAAATGGGATATTTATTATAGCAACAAGTAAAAAAATATATATATATTTTTAAATTGTCGCTCTTTTTTTCATTATAACGCACAAAATAAAAACCGCACGGGCGATCAAATACCACCAAAAGAAAGCTCTATTTGTGGGGAAAAAAGGGACGCCAATTTTGTTTGGGTGCCACGTCGCACTACCGCGCAATTGTCAGTTAAAGCGACGCAGTGCCGGAAGCTGAAATTTCGCCTGGGCACGAAGGGGGTTTATGTGCCCAGTAAGCAAGTGGTGAAGAAGTTAATGGCATCTCAGTCTTGGTCCGTAGGGTTCAATATTGAGTTGGCCCACCCTTTGCAGCTATAACAGCTTCCACTCTTCTGGGAAGGCTCTCCACAAGGTTTAGGAGTGTGTCTATGAGAATGTTTGACCATTCTTCTAGAAGCGCATTTGTGAGGTCAGGTACTGATGTTGGACGAGAAGGCCTCGCTCAGAATCTCTGCTCTAATTCATGCCAAAAGTGAGGTCAAGACTTTGTGCAGACCAGTCAAGTTGCTCCACCCCAAACTCGCTTATCCGTGTCTTTTATGGGCCTTGCTTTTTGCACTGGTCTAAATCATTTGGTGGAGGGGGATTATGGTGTGGGGTTGTTTTTCAGGCATTGGGCTTGGTTCCAGTGAAGGGAACTCTAATGCTGGGTACACACGATCAGAAATTCCGACAAGAAAACCGTGGATTTTTTTCCGACAGAATGTTGGTAAGAACGCAGTGACGTACAACACTGCAACAAGCTGAGAAAAATTTAAGTTCAGTGCTTCTGAGCATGCGTCGACTTGATTCCGAGCATACGTGTTTTTTTGTGCGTCGGAATTGCATACAGACGATCAGAATTGCCAACAAGAACCTTTCTTGTCGGAAAAATTGAGAATCAGCTCTCAATTTTTTGTTGTAGGAAATTGTGACAGAAAAAGTCAGATGGAGCATACACATGGTTGGAATTTCCGACCAAAAGCTCACATTTTCTTGTCGGAAATTTCGACCATGTGTACGCGATATTAAGGTGTCGGCATAAGACAATTTCAGGCTCCAAACTTTGTGGGAACATTTTTGGGGATGGCCCATTCCTGTTCCAATATGACTGTGCACCAGTGCACAAAGCAAGGTCCATAAAGACATGGATGAGCGAGTTTAGGGTGGAGGAACTTGACTGGCCTGCACAGAGTCCTGACCTCAACCTGATAGAACACTTTTGGGATGAATTGGAGTGGAGACTGCGAACCAGGTCTTCCCGTCCACATCATTGCCTGACCTCACAAATGCGCTTCTGGAAGAATGGTCAAACATTCCCATAGACACACACCTAAACCTTGTGGACGGCCTTCCCAGAAGAGTTGAAGCTGTTGTAGCTGTAAAGGGTGGGCCAACTCAATATTGAACCCTACAGACTAAGACTGGGATGCCTTTAAAGTTCATGTGCGTGTAAAGGCAGGTGTTCCAATACATTTGACAATATAGTGTATGTTTGGGGGGTCTGATATGTTTTTATATCACTGGTTTTGGTGCTTTTGATTTTTAATTTTGTTATTAGATGGAGAGGCAGAAGCAGACTGGCTGCAGGACACCGGTCTTTCTCCTCTCATCGGTGACCCCAGTCCAACAGAAGGCAATGTGCTCATTTTGTCGACCCTTACACGGACGCAGACTGCGGCCGTACAGCGCCGACTGGACAGCTACAGCCGATCTCTTCGGAAACGTTACAAGCAGCCAATACGAGATGTCCGGGAAGTGTTCCCTGTGGTAAGTACGATCAACTCTTACAGTTATTCCTAATACAGTAAAACCTTGGTTTGAGAGTAACTTGGTTTGAGAGCGTTTTGCAAGAAAAGCTATTTTTTTAAATAAATGATGACTTGATATACAAGTGATGTCTTGATATACAAGCAGCGTCATGTCACAACTAGGTATAAAAGGGAAGAGAGGCGCCCCTAAGTGTAGCAATATGGTTATGTTTAATCAAGGTACAGTAAAACCTTGGTTTGAGAGGAACTTTGTTTGAGAGCGTTTTGCAAGACACATTTTTTTTATTTTTTTTATTTTGACTTGATATACAAGTAGCGTCATAAAAAGGGGGGGAGGTTTTGGGACTTTAAATGAGATGTGTTTTTAACAATATGCAATTAAATATATATGGAATATAATTTTTTTTTCCATAATAGCCAGGCTCAAAGTTACCAACCAAAAAAGCAACAAACCAAATTAACCTGTCTAGCTGTATGCATTAAAAACAGAGGTTTAGTTGCACGCATTTGAAAATACCTGTGTAAGCTGCAGGCCCCGTCAAGGCTCTCTGTGTACTGCAGTCCTAACTATGAATTTTAAAGTCTCCTCATTAGGAGCACAGGAGTGCTAATCAATAGATAAGGGGCAAGTGACTGGGGGTGACCCAGTCCTCCTTAAAAGGCAGGAGGACTACCGAACACCCTTTAAGGAGGACTGGGTCACCCCCAGTCACCTGCCCCTTATCTATTGATTAGCACTCCTGTGCTCCTACTGAGGAGACTTTAAAATTCATAGTTAACTGCAGTACACAGAGCACCTTGACGGGGCCTGCAGCTTACACAGGAATTTGCAAATGCGTGAAACTAAACCTCTGTTTTTAATGCATACAGCTAGACAGGTTCATTTGGTTGGTAATTTTGAGCCTGGTTATTATGGAAACATTTTTTACATTCCATATATATATATATATATATATATATATTTAATTGCTAAAAATGCATCTCATTTAAAGTCCCAAACCCCCCCCCCCCCTTTATCCATTTACAGGTATGGAGGCCTATAGTTGTTTATCATATGCCTCATGTAAAGTCCCAACCTTATCTTCCCCCCCTTTTTTTTTTACTACAATTAGCGTCATGTCACAAATTGGTATAAAAGAGAAGGTACAACATTTAGCATTATATTGCTACACTTAGAGGCACCTCTCTTCTCTTTTATGCTCTGGAGCTCCTGCTGGATTTTTCTTCTAATCCCCTTCTATTTGTGGATGGACTTTTTATGGTTACACAATCTGAACACATGGCTATAATCTTTTTATATGGACTATAAACTGAAGGACCTATGAATAAATGGTTGTGGAACGAATCATCTGCGTTTACATTTATTTTATGGGGAAATTTGCTTTGGATTACAAGCATGTTTCTGGAAAGAATTCTGCTTGCAATCCAAGGTTTTACTGTATGTTATTGATAAATGTTGGAAGGCTGGCTCATCAGCTGGTTTCCTCTATCTCAGGGGAAGACACTCGTACTTTGTGTAATATAAATTGGACATCCAAGATGTGACGGGTGCAAAACAGTGGTTGGGCGAACCAGGGAACTCATTCTTCTTTTTTCTTCATCCTTAAACAGGACGATGTCTTGGAAGAGAGAGACCCAGATGATGACAATAAAACCGAAGACAACAGAAGTAACATCGAAAACCCTCCAAAATGTAAATCTGCCACTTTGTTTATATTTACTTTGTTTTTTTGTTTTTTTAACTGATTTTGGTGGTTTCCTGTAAAATATAGTATATACTCGAGTATAAGCCAAGTTTTTCAGCTCATCTTTTAGGCTGAAAAACGATCCCTTTGGCTTATACTTGAGTCAGCAGTAAAACAGCGCGTGTCTCCCGCTGTGTAATCCATATGCAGCCCTACCTTTCATTGGTAAAATGGCTTGTGTCTGCCGCTGTGTAATCCAGTCTGTTCGGCCGTCCATTGTCAAACAGTTTCCCAGCATCGTATCAGTGTTCCTCTTATGACGGACGGACGAGGAGGAGGCGGGGCTTTCTTACAATGGACGGCCGAACAGACTGCATTATACAGCGGCAGACACACGCTGTTTTACTAATGAGAGTTATGGCTGCAACTGGGCACAGTGAGAGACTGCAACTGGGCACAGTGAGAGACTGCAACTGGGCACAGTGAGAGACTGCAACTGGGCACAGTGAGAGACTGCAACTGGGCACAGTGAGAGACTGCAACTGGGCACAGTGAGAGACTGCAACTGGGCACAGTGAGAGACTGCAACTGGGCACAGTGAGAGACTGCAACTGGGCATAATTAGACTGCAACTGGGCACAGTGAGGCTGCAGATGGGCATTGTTTACCCAGTAGCTGCTGCATTTCCCCACCCTAGGCTTATAGGCTTAGGCACCCTAGGCTTATACTGGAGTATATATGGTAATTTATACACCGTGCTCATTTATTTCAGTTCCATAAAGTACAAGATATTTTTGGATCATTTTTTTTATATATAAGACTATTGCAACTTTCAAGCTGAAACCTCAATTTTTTTTTATATATATGTATAAGAAAATGGCTTTTGAACTATGGAGCTGCAAAATTAAGTAAGGAAGAAAAACACATTTAGTGAGCTATGAAATGCCTATTAGGAGAGCAATTTAAATCCTTAAAGAGATCCTGTCCCTTCTCATTTAATGTGTGGTGTATTTGGAGCCTAGTGCTCAGTGTCTGGGTACAGAGCAAATATTATCATGGACCTTTCTCCCTGTTTGCTACTTATCCTATGGTGTTAATATTCCTGAATGCAGTTGTAGCACCCTGGTGTTCAGGCAGGGTTGCTCCTAAATTTACCCGCCAGGTATAGCTACCTTGGCTAATTGTTGACGATCAATTGATTTCACTCTTAAGTCTGTAATTGCTGCACTTCTCTCTTTTGCCACTAGGTGGCCATGTACCTGGTGGCATTAGATATGAAGGCAATGCAAGGTCAGATTATGGGTATATGGGGCATCTCAGCCAATGGGCAGGGGTTTTCTTAGATCCCTGGACCTGCTGAAAGAACCTATATATTTGGGTGCAGGGCAGCCATCAGAAATTTTGGGGCCCCTTACACAGCTTTAGGCTCTTCTCTCTCCTGGAACGGGGGGGAGTGGGGAGTGGGGGTTGGTGCTGACGAACAAAACAAAGTCAAGTCTTCTCTTCTCTCTCCTGCTGCTAGGTGGAGGCGTCAGACGAAAAAAATAAAACGGGGGGGGGGGGGGGGGGGTGAGGCGACGGGGCCCTTGGGGACCATTGGGCCCCTAATAGGTGTAATGCCTGTATCCCCCTGATGGCGGCCCTGTTTGGGTAGAATCAGGTGATCAGTGTTCTGTGCCACATGGACGGTGGTCTGGGTGGACTTGTGTTGTATTGCCCAGGCTTCTAGGCCGGAGATGGGGCCTATCCCCCGGGCACATCTAGCTGCTAGGCTGTCTCAGGGCCTATTCCGAAGCAAGAGAGCAGCGTAGGGTTGGAACTGTGGCTTGCAGTCTAACCAGAAGTGACAGTTCTGCCAGCCAGAGAACCTGTCGGGGTCGGAGGTAGAGGGGAAGCTTTCGCCACTAAGGAACCAACCACCTTATTACCAGGGACCACAGTGAGTAGCTGAAGCAAGTACCAGACAAAATGTGCCGCAAATCTGACAGTAAAATAAGGGCGTTTTACCGCCGACGCTATGTGCGGCACAGTGTGAAAGGGCTCTAATTGGACGTTTATTAAAAATAACTTTTGGGAGCTAAAGCTGCTAGCAGTAATCAATGTGGTGTTCTGGTTGGGAAGGCCCCCTGTGCCTCGCCCTGCTGGTAGAACACAATATCACCGCGGGAGGATTTCCCCAACAACACTGACTATATCAAACGGTTTGGAAGGAAAGGAAATCTAATCATCTACAACCTGATTAAAGCGGTTGTATACCCGCTATTGAAAAAAAAATGTTTCCCCCACCTGAAAGGCAAAAGGCTGATTATGAAATACTTACCTCGGAACGAGGTGTAGAGAACTTACCTGGTCCACGCCGAGCGAGATGTCATCTTGCGACGGCATGTCTTCCGGGTATCGCCGCTCCAGCGCTGTGATTGACTAGCAGGGCCGGTAAAAGGCAGGGGCAGGAGGGGCAAGTGACCCTGGCGCTACCAAGTTTAATAGGGGGGGGAGCGCAATCAGCCGCGGCCGCCAGACCATTTGGATTGTCTGTCACTCACTTTCACTGAGTGAAAGTGACGTATACGGCCCGGCAGACTTTTTAATGCGGCCCCCACCTGTGATCTCCTCATGCCGCAATCACCGCTAATTGAGGCCGCGGCTTTGCGGCCTATGCTTCAAGGGGGCTGGAGCGAGGCGAGCGAAGAAGGGCGCTCTGCCTCCGGCCACCTCTCGCCCCGTGGGATTGGGGAATTCCTCAGAGGGCGGTGCCACCCAGAGGCGTACTGTATAAGTGGGGGGTGGGCCGCACCGGGGTGCCACACACTGGGGGGTCAGAGTGACTTTTAGGCAGGCAGTACCCACTGCTGAGCGCAGCGTTACAAGAGGGGGGGTTGCGGGGGTGACACCACTGCACCATCCACCCCCTACTCTCACAGCCACAAGCTGTTAGCGGTGCTCGGCACTCAGGCACAGCCAAGTGAAGCCGCTGGGAGGGGGGGGTTAATTGGGGGGTGACCATCATTTTTTTACTAAATAAAATGGCAGAACATTTTTTATTTTGTGTTATTTTGAGCTTGCCTTCCTTGTCTGCATAAAAAAAAAAATACTAAATTGCAGCCTCACTGTGCCCATCAAACGCAGCCACTGTGCCCATCACACGCAGCCACTGTGCCCATCACACGCAGCCACTGTGCCCATCACACGCAGCCACTGTGCCCATCACACGCAGCCACATGTTTTGAAACATTGATTCTATCTTAAAAAACGTGGGGGGGGGGGGGCGCAGTTTGCCATCTTCGCCCTGGGCACCAAATAGCCTTGTCCCAGCACTGTTGGCTAGAGTGCCGATGTCGTCACTCCCGCGCATGTGCACGGGAGACTTCAATTCGGCAAGGTCCGGCGGCTGCCGGTCCTTTCGCCGAGGATCCCCGCTGCGCATGCGCCGTTGCAATCAGCGGCGCATTGCGGGGGGAATATCTCCTAAACCGGACAGGTTTAGGAGATATTCTTTATACTTACAGGTAAGCCTTATTATAGGCCTTATTATAGGCTTACCTGTAAGTGAAAGTGGTAGTATAGAGTATACTACCACTTTAAGTGAGTGTCAGTCTGAGACACATTAGGCAGGCACCCTTTCTGATAGTAACCTGCTTGATAAACCCTCCCCCCCCCCCCCCCCCCCGGTGCATTACAACCAAGCATCTGATTCAGATTTCAGCAAAATCACAATCTATTTATTTTTACAGCTACTCACAGCCTACTGAATAGACGCGCCAGTGCATCAAATGTGTTTGACACAGAAGTGGCATATTCAGAACAAGCGACATTCGGACAAAATGAGGACTGCAAAGTGGAATGCAAACCAGAAAAACTACCTGTAAGATTTATGTTATGTCTCAACAAAATATGTATGGAGTTTTTTTTTTAAAACGGCATGTCATTCTTCCCTCCACTGTGCAGTTCGTTTTGCACAGAGTGGCCCTGATCCTCCTCCTCTGGGGTCCCACGGCGGCTCTCATGGCTCCTCCCCACAATAGATAACCCCCTCTGGGAAACTCTCTCCCGAGGGGGTTACCTTACGGGTGCACTCTTATTTCATACACGTAGCGTCTATAGCCCCAGCGGCCGAGTCATTGGATTTGATTGACAGCAGTGGGAGCCAATGCTGCTATCAATCCATCCAATGAAGAGCCGAGCAGTAGTGGAGAAAGGGACACTGGATCGCTCACGCCCACGGGGTTCAGGTAAGTAAAACGGAGGGGCTGGGGGGCCGGACACTGCAAGATGTTTTTTTTTTTAACTTCAAAGTGGATGTAAACCCACTCTCATCCTTTCTAAACTACTGCCATAGTGCTGATCTATAAGGATATAGATGTCTCCTGCATGTATCCTTACCTGTCAAATTGTTCCTCTCTGTCTGTTATAAGAACTGAAAAACTGCAGATTCTGTGGGTGGGTCTGTTGTCTGGAGCTCGGTGGGTGGAATTGTGATATCAGTAGACTCCCCGCCCTCCTCTACACTCCCCTTGTCAACATGCATTTTTTCCTGTGTATTCCTTACACTAAATCCTGCTATGATCACTAACATCCAGTAAAAACCCAGAAAAGTAACCACATGACTTCAGAAAAGGAGTGGGGGTGGGAATTGAAAAATAATTCCTGTCTTCAGGCTAGGGCATGAGATATGCAAATAACCTGTCACTCACAGCAAGGGGGCGGAACGGACTAAGGCTTTTCTCTGTAAGTCCGTTTTATTTCACTGAGCAATAAAAGAGGATTTCTCGGAGCTGGATTAACTCTGTGTGGCAAGACTGGGCACAGATGATAGTAAAACGTATACTGTACATTGTGACATCCAAAAAAAGAAAAAAAAATGGGTTTACATAATGCATAGGATGAACACAAAGGTTTACAACCCCTTTTAAGATTAACAAAATTAATTGCTCTATGTTTCAATGAAACACCATATCGCCAGTGAATTTTTCTCCAGGTTCTAACAAATTAAAATGCAAGTGGGCAAATTGAAGTGTAAAAAAAAGAAATAAAAAACGACCCCCCCCCCCCCAAAAAAAAGGATGCAGAAATGAAACTGATAAAAAAAAAAAAGGCAAAAGCTGGAAGTGACCTATTTTAGATTCCCTAAATTATCAAGAGAAAAAAATAAATAAAAATGGTGGAGTTTTGTTTATAAATATAATTTTCAGGGTTGGTTTTCATTTATTCTAAAATGTGGAACTGCTCTTTGAAGGCCTGATGTAGATCAAGCCAGAGGTTTTGCTGAACAGCATGCAATAGAAGGAGGTCACACATCCCTATTAGTGTTGCTCACGAATATTCGCATTGCGAATATTCGCTACGAATATTGCATATTCGAGTATTCGCGAATATCTCGAATATCGCGGCGAATATTCGCTATTTCGAATATTCGCTATTTTTCAAATTTCGCAAAAAAATTCGCAATAAAATTCGCAATAGCGAAAATTCGCAATTTTTTTTTTATCAAATATCACGAATATTTGATATTAACGAATATTCGCAACCGCATATGTGAAATTTCGCTTTTTTTTTTTTTTCGCATTGGCGAAAATTCGCAATTTTTTTTTTTTTTATAAAATATCACGAATATTCGATATTAACGAATATTCGCGAATATTCTTCGAAATATTCGCGAAATATCGCGAAATCGAATATGGCGTATTCCGCTCATCACTAATCCCTATGCTCCCCTGCAGCCTTGATCCCCAACTGGCAGGTCAGAGGTCATCCATGTGCTGCTGCTCCTTCATTGTCTATTCTCGGAGTGGGGTGGGTCCTCTACCAGGATGTGTCACTTCATACATCCTGCCAAATTCTTTGGCAGGCATGCAATTCACAAATATGTATTTAGTGTATTAAGCGGTTTGCCTGGTGTTTTTAGCTTAATGACTTCTGCCGTCCCTGTGCAAATGATTCGTACTTCTCCTACAAACTTGTAACTTGGGGCTCACCCAAACCCTATTGCTGTTCTAGTTACTGTATGTTCTCAGCTATTAGATATTCTGCATTTGGGAATTTTGTAGATAGTATTCCCTAAGCCCAGGGTCACACTGCCAGGACTTGAGAGTTCAAAGTCGCATTACAATTCGCTCCCCATTAAGTGCAATGGAACCGTTATAATCGTTGCGACTCAAGTCGCTCCAACTTAGAAAAAGGTTCCTGCTCTGCTTTTGGTGCGATTTCAATACGACTTGCATTTATTTCTATTTAAAGAAGTCGTATGCAAGCCACAATTAGTCGCACAGGAATTTAAGATTCAAAATCGCTCGACTTTGAAGTCACGGCAGTTTGAACTCAGGCTAAGGGCCCATTTACACTGTGCATTGCATTTATGTATCACTTTTTTTAAATGCTAAGGCAGGGTTTGACAAATTTGCTTGGAATCTAGGAGCCAGCTAAAAAAGTTAGGAGCCAGAAAATGCGCCCCGTCCAGCCAAGCGCCCGCATATGTAAACGGTATTCAAACCACACATGTGAGGTATCGCCGCGATTGTTAGAGCGAGAGAAATAATTCTAGCCCTAGACCTCCTCTGTAACTCAAAACATGCAACTTGTAGAATGTTTTAAACGTCGGCTATGGAGATTTTAATTGTTTCTTTTTTTATTACATTTTTATTTTTTCAGCATTTGTGCGTTTTTGAGTAAACTAACAACTATATTTAAAGAAAATATTTGTTTGTTTAAAAACATTAGTCATGCAAAAAAAATGTTTTTCAGTAGTTTGCTGTATTCTAGTGCTATAGTCTGTGAGCTAATACTATATAATGCAATCCAAGTATTCTAACGGGATACAATGCATTTACAGAATAGCTAAGTGTCATCCAATACAAGCCGTCTTTTTTGTGATGCCAACGTCCACCACCAGATGGTGCCAGGTCACAGAAGCAACCTTGGGCCTTCACAAGGATGCAAAGCTGCGGCCTAAATTACCGGCCGTCGCGGGCCTGCCGCGGGCCTGCCGCAATCGCGCGCGGGGGGAGGTGGGGGCGCACGGAGACACATGATGCTGTGCCTTCATGCGCCCCTGTCGCATGTTCGCGGCCGGCCCACGGTGGCCGGTAATTGAGGCCGCGGCCTTGTAGGCCGCAAAGCCGCGGGCTCAATTACCGGCGGGTGCGGGCGCCAGGTCACAATATCTTGTCGCAATTGCGACCTGGCGCCCAGATATTGTCGACCCCTGTGCTAAGGTATCCCTTTTGCTTGTATATAATTATACGATTGGAAAGCGGTTAAAGGTCAAGGGCTGCCAAACAAACTGCTGTCTAGGCCTGTGCTTTGAGTTCACACTTGAAAAAATACCATTGTAGGTCCAGTTCACTTCTGGTTTGTTCACTTTGTTGCCAGTCATAGAAGCGAACGTGCGTGCAAGTGGCTCCCCCAAATGTAAACAGTATTCAAACCACACGTGAGGTATCGCCACGATCGCTAGAATGAGAGCAATAATTCTAGCACCAAACTTTACTGCTTTGCTTTTTTAAATTAATGAAATTAATGTATTTCTTCCAAAAAAAAATTGCATTTGAAAGACTGCTGAGCAAATACAGCGTGACATAAAATATTGCAACTGTTATGTCCCCTGGACGCTCTGTGTCTCTCAGGTGTTGCTGGCAATGCTGCCAGTATCTGCTCAGCAAGTTACACACACAGGCCGATGTACTACTTAACCAGAGCAGGTTTATTACTCAGAACATTATGGCATTCTTACATGGTGGAGTCTTAATCCAAACAGCTTCTGTCCTTATCAGATGTAATCCCTTCTCAGCCTCATGTGTCTGCTTCCAGTTCCCCTCACACACTGTCTGACTTCCTGGTACAGCTCCTCCTCCCCAATCATGCATTAGGAGAAAGAGGGTAAAGGTCACAGTGAATTATCACAGCAACAATCGCCATTTTATTCTCTAGGGTCTCTGTTAAACAATATACATATACATATATATACATACATATATATATATATATATATATATATATATATATATATATATATATATATATATATATATATATATATATACCGTATTTATTGGCGTATAACACGCACAGGTGTATAACACGCACCTTAACTTTAACAGGGAAGTTTCAGGAAAAAACTTTACACAGACCCCCGGCACAATGTACAGACCCCCAGTCTCCTGGGACGGCCCTGCCAGCTTACTCTAAAGTTGAGAGGACTTCACACTGTCGGCCTGTCGGCCCCTTCTTGTGCGCTGCTCCTTCTGTGTCAATTGTGGATCGGGGCTTCTGGATACATACATCGACGCTGGACCCGGTCATGTGACTGCTTTCATTGATGGTCACATGACCGCTCCTCCTCCAATCAAAAGCTACACACGCGGAGGCGGCGCGGGAGGAGGAGAGCAGCCGCAACAAGCAGCGTTGGTTGAGGGATTCGGAGGCTTGGATTTGCGTTGAGAATTACAGCGGAGGAGAGGTGAGAGGTGTATGACAGGAGGCTGGACTTTGGGGTTTGCAGTAAGCACTGTCCTAGGGCCAGGAGAGGTGGGACACCCGGCCTGACACCCTCCCAATAGGTGACACCCAGAGCAGACAGCCCGGTCCGCGCTCCCTGCTGATAAAAAAAACTGATATCGGCGTATAACATACAGGCACGATTTACCCTCTATTTTTAGGGTAAAAAGGTGCGTTATACGCCGATAAATAAGGTTTTAGGGTTCTAAGTAATTTTCTAGCAAAAATACGGGTTTTAACTTGTAAGCAGCAAGTGTCAGAAAAAGGCTTAGGCATGAAAGGGGTAATACCGCTTTAATTGTAAGTGCTTCTGCATTTTCAGATTTCACTTAGTCCCCCTGCAAAATTCTACCAGTATTTGTTGAGCCTGCCAGTGAAATCAGCCTAATGCAGCTAACTGTGTTGGTGTGGCAACAATGCTGCACTGCTCCTGAATTCAGAGCAGAGTTGCCACCCTCCATGTAAGCTGTGCCTCCTCGCACTATAGTGCACTGAAAAAATCAGCAGGTGATGTGGCTGTCAGTGTTGTCACTGCTGATTCACAAGCCTACTTGTCGGTCAGCACTTGGCCACATCTACAGATGTTTAGCACCTGCTGTATAAATGTATTGGGGTGCCATCTTCAATTAATAGAACCACAATGTGTGTTATATTGTTTTAACACGCATTATGTTAGTGTGTTGTCGTATCACATCAGTGTGAATGTGTCTATAAGGTGGTGGAACAAAGTAGTTGCAAACCTGTACTGTCTTATGATGATTCTATCTAAATTTACATACTGTATGTCTCTCCATTTATATGATTTATATCCTTTGTTTACACAGCGTTTTCATATTCAAAAGGGACGGCTCGGAATGACACGGGTATCGGACCTGTCTTCACCTGATATGAAGCAGGTGCCCACAATGGCACTTATAGAGCTGACCGCTCTTTGTGATGTTCTAGAACTAGACCTGAAAAGAAACAAAACCCCCAAGCGTAAAACTAGCGGTAGGAAACTACTTTTGTAATTATTTTGTTAAAGGGAAACTATAAGCTGTGGGTCTGTTTTTTAGTTTTTTTTTTTTTTGTTCCTAAATAGCTTCCTTTACCTTAGTGCAGTCCTCCTACACTTATCTCATCCTTCCATTTTGCTTTTAAATGTCCTTATTTCTTCTGAGAAATCCTCACTTCCTGTTCTTCTGTCTGTAACTCCACACAGTAATGCGAGGCTTTCTCCCTGGTGTGGAGTGTCGGGCTCGCCCCCTCCCTTGGAATACAGGAGAGTCAGGACGCCCACTAACACACAGGTCCTTTCTCTATCTGCAACGTAGAGAGCATCCTGACTCTACTGTGGTCCAAGGGAGGGGGCGAGCATGGCACTCCACACCAGGGAGAAAGCCTTGCATTACTAAAGTAAAGTTTTGTACTATTTTTATGTAAAAAAATATCTAATGCAGAAAGCACCAATTAAACAATGGCTTTACTTTTAGACACACTGTCCATGCTTGAAACTTAGGGCCCTTTCAGACGTGCGGAGCGTATGTCCGTTTTTCATCCATCCGTTTTCGGATTAAATACAAACATACCTGTATCCCTATGGGATAGCGGATGAACGTCCGCTGGCATCTGATCTCATCAGTCCCCGCTATGGTTTCTGAAGACGGAGGAAAATCCTATTTTTTTCATCCGTCTGCGGATCGGGTAAACACGGACAGGCGGTCCGTGTTTATCTGTTACCCCCCCCCCGGAATTTTTCAGAGCCTGGACTGGCTCTGTGACATCAGCCGACAGCTGATAATTGCACTCCTGTGATCCAAAGAAGTATGGCCTTACTGCATTGGTGATCAGTGAGGGAAGGGCCTCCTTGCCCTGGTGATTAGTGTGGGAAGGGCCTCCTTGCACTGGTGATCAGTGTGGGAGGGGCATCCTTGCACTGGTGATCAGTATGGGAGGGGCTTCCTTGCACTGGTGATCAGTGTGGGAAGGGCCTCCTTGCACTGGTGATCGGTGTGGGAAGGGCCTCCTTGCCCTGGTGATCGGTGTGGGAAGGGCCTCCTTGCCCTGGTGATCGGTGTGGGAAGGGCCTCCTTGCCCTGGTGATCGGTGTGGGAAGGGCCTCCTTGCCCTGGTGATCGGTGTGGGAAGGGCCTCCTTGCCCTGGTGATCGGTGTGGGAAGGGCCTCCTTGCCCTGGTGATCGGTGTGGGAAGGGCCTCCTTGCCCTGGTGATCGGTGTGGGAAGGGCCTCCTTGCCCTGGTGATCGGTGTGGGAAGGGCCTCCTTGCCCTGGTGATCGGTGTGGGAAGGGCCTCCTTGCCCTGGTGATCGGTGTGGGAGGGGCCTCCTTGCCCTGGTGATCGGTGTGGGAGGGGCCTCCTTGCCCTGGTGATCGGTGTGGGAGGGGCCTCCTTGCACTGGTGATCGGTGTGGGAGGGGCCTCCTTGCACTGGTGATCAGTGTGGGAGGGGCCTCCTTGCACTGGTGATCAGTGAGGGAAGGGCCTCCTTGCACAGTGTGGAAGGGTACCCTTTCATGTTGGCCAGTGGAGAAGGCCCCCTACCTATTCATGCACCATCACACAGGTAACCAATCTGTCAAGAACAGCCTGTATAGCACTATCATTGTCTACGAACATTGCACTTTCCGATTGCTTGAACCCTGCATAGGCCACTTTCATTGCCTGAGTTTTTTTTTTTTTTTTCAGCAAAGCGGATAGGGACACAGCAGTAAACACATGAAAAGGAGCCAAGAGTTCCATCTGCTGGCTAAATAATATTATTTTTATTTTATTTACATTTTTATCTTTCAGTCCTGAACATCATAAATAATTTATACAAGTAAAGAAAAACCGAAGTACTGAAAAAATAAGCAGTAGTCTCTTTTCTGTGCTCTTAGTGTGCTCTGTTAGAAACGTAGTTCCCAGTGCAGCCTTCTATTCGGAGCCTCCATTTTACTGTTCTGTTTCTATCGTTTTATATCTTTGTCTTTTAGTCATTTTATTTCTTGGTCCTTACATTTTATTTCCTATGTTTTTTTTTTCCCATGTTAGAAAGCAAACTTTTTGGGGTGCCGCTTTCAGGTTTGCTGGAACAGGACCGCAGGGTGATTTCCAATACGCAGGTCCCACTCCTCCTTCAGGCGGTGAGTTCTCCTCGTTGCCTTTATAATGGTGTACAACAAAATTGAAATGCATTGTGGGTGTTACTGAACGGGTAGAGCATGCTTTCTTAAAGCGGAGTTCCACCCTTAAAACCACTTTGTTTCATCCCATCCAGCATACTGGCGTCAGTGCCAGTATGCTGTTTTTTCTTTTTTTTTTTTTTAATGCATGTACTTACTTTATAATAAATCATTTAATTTCGGGCGCACCGCGGTATGTCGCCGCTATAAGGCGTCACGCCTTCCGGAAACAGCCGATTAGCGTTCGGCTCTTCTCGGCGCCTGCGCACAGACCCAGGAGCTGACTGCGCAGGCGCCGTAAATAGCCGGTCCTAGTTCGGCTTTTCTCGGAGGGCGTGACGCGGCTATATACGGCGCCTGCGCAGTCAGCTTCTGGGTCTGTGCGCAGGCACCGAGAAGAGCCGAACGCTAATCGGCTGTTTCCGGAAGGCGTGACGCCTTATAGCGGCGACATACCACGGTGCGCACGAAATTAAATGATTTATTATAAGGTAAGTACATGCATAAAAAAAAAAAATAAAAAAAAAAACAGCATACTGGTGCTGGCGCCAGTATGCTGGATGGGATGAAACAAAGTGGTTTTAAGGGTGGAACTCCGCTTTAATTCCTACCCCATACGTGTGCCTGTATTGCCACGCTAAGAACTGACCACAAATGATCATTAAATTCACGATGGCAATGTATGGAGGAGTTGCTGATTTGTGATAACTTAAATTGAAGCTTTTTGTTGTCTACCTTCCTGCAGATTCTCACTTGTTTGGAAAAGAAGGGCATAGATGTTCAGGGTATTTTAAGGATATCTGGCTCACAGGCTCGGATTAAGGTAAGTCTTTTTTGTAAGAGGAATAAGTGCTTTATTTTATTGCCTTATATTATATTATGTCACTGTTCTTGTTGCATCCTGCTAAAGTAAATAGTGGAAATGACTAATTTATGAAATAAAATAAACGGAAATCACTGTACATTTTGTTCTGTAGGATTGGGGGCAAAAACGAATGTTGGTAGGCTATTTTTCTCTCCAGGTCGAATGTTTATCATTTATGCAGAATAGAGTGAATTGGGAAAATCTGCATTATGGCCACTATATGGAGTACTGTACCGTATATACTCGAGTATAAGCTGACCCAAATATAAGCCGAGGCACCTAATTTTACCACCAAAAAATGGGAAATCGTATTGACTCAAGTATAAGCCTAGGGTGTCCATGTGCATGCCTCACTGTGCCTCACTTTGCCTCGCCATGTGCATGCCTCACTGTGCCCATGCCTAGACTGATGTTTAATATGGGAGTCTATGGAAGGGGTTCCCAGCTTTGAAAAATCGGTGCTCCCCGGCCGTAGATCCCCCCCAGACAACAAACATTGCACACTTGTAATGGGGCTACATGTGTGCCAAGTTCGGGGTCCAGGGGACCTACGGCCAGTATCGGGTCCTCAAAGTCACTGGAGAAATTACTGTGGGAGTCTATGGAAGGGGTGCCCGGCTTTGAAAAATCGGTGCTCCCGGGCCGTAGGTCCCCTGGACAACAAACTTTGCACACCTGTAGAGGAAGTGTGGGGCTACATGTGTGCCAGTTTGGGGTCCAGGGACCTATGATCTGCTGATACCGGGTCCCCAAAATCTGGGAGATCAGGCGCAAAAAAAAAGTGCTGAAAAACTCGGCTCATCCTTGAGTATATATGGTAAATATGTTTTTATCATCAGCCTCTTCTAGTAACCTTAATTAGTTTTTTTCCTAATTCATGCAATTTAGTATGAATGTAAACATTCAACAGGGAGAGAAAATAGCCGAATACCATTCATATTTGCCCTCATTCACACTGAACAGATGTACATTAACCCTAAAAGGACAAAATGCTTTCTACTTTCATTTTATTTTTAATCAACACACCAATATGTGTTTTGCCTAGCAGTTTTATACCTTTTTATCATGACAAGCAGTCGGGAGCATTAAAGCGGAGTTCCACCCAAAAATGGAACTTCCGCTTAATCCACTCCACACCCCCTTACATGCCACATTTGGCATGTAATTTTTTTTGGGGGGGGGGAGTGGGGGCTTCAGGAGGAGTGGGACTTCCTGTCCCACTTCCTGCTTCCGCCGAGGGGCTGGTTAGGCGATTAAGCTTAATCGCCTACAGCAGCTCCTCCCTGTAGGCGATCGCATGGGACACCTGACCGGTCCCATGCGATCGCCTGTCCAATCAGCGGCGAGCCACGCCGAAGGCTGTCACAGCTGGGTGCCCACAGTTGGAATGAAGACACCGGCCAGGGGGGGGAGAGGAGCGGAGCCCCGGTCGGCGCGTCGCTGGAACGCAGGAGCAGGTAAGTGAGTGTTTATTAAAAGCCAGCAGCTACACTTTTTGTAGCTGCTGACTTTTAATAAACACAATTTTTGGCTGGAACTCCCCTTTAATGTTTCTACCCTTTTGAAGAACGAATTGGTACCATCTAAAATGTATTTGTCACATATTTGCTAATGGCACCCCATTGTTGGAGTCAGTGGGAGGAATAGTGCCCCAATTTTTGGTATTTGTGGGAATAGTGCCCCATTGTTGGTGTCAGTGGGATGAATAGTGTCTCATTGTTGGTGTCAATGGAAAGAGTAATGCCCCATCATTGTGTTTAGTGGGAGGAATAGTGTCCCATTGTTGGAATAAAAGGGGAGGCGTTTGGGACTTTAAATGAGGCACCTAAATAGGTGCCTCCATCCCTAATTTTATAATAGAAAAAGGGGGTATTTGGCACTGTAAGGCCACTTTCACACTGGGGCGCTATAGTGCTAAAAATGGCGCCTGCAAAGCACCCTGAAAGAGACTCTTCTCTCACCGGAGGGCTTTCACACTGGAGGGATGCGCTGGCAGGACGCTCAAAAATGTCCTGCCAACGCATGTTTGTATACACCGCTCCTAAAATGCCCCTGCCCATTGAAATCAGTGGGCAGTGCCGCTGAACCGCCAGCAAATCGCTGCTGAACCATCGGCAAAGCGCCGCTGCAGCGGCACTTTGCGGGAGGTTTTAACCCTTTTTCTGCCACCATCGGGGGTTAAAAGCGCCCCGCTAGTGGCTGAATAGCACCGCAAAAACGTCGGTAAAGCGCTGCTAAAAATAGTGGCACCTTACCGCCAACGTCGCAACGCCCCAGTGTGAAAGGGGTCTTAATGAGGCACGTGAAAGACACCGGAAACTTGGTAAAAAACAAAACCTTTTTTAGATATATGCACAATCATAGCACATCAAATGTGTACATACAGGAGTAAGAAATTGTTTTATTACATCTATATACACACCCAAGTCATATAAAATTCATCTATCTACATAGATATTAGTCATAACACTTGTAAAATGTATAATGTTGTGAGCCAGTGTTACTCCACATGATGGAATTGTTAAAATAACAACAGTGTGTCGGTGTAAGGAATAGTGCCGCCATTATTGGTGTCAGTGGGAGGAATAGTGCCCCATAGTTGGTGTCGGTGAAAGGAATAGCGCTCCATTCTTGGTGTCAGTGGATGAAATCGCACCCTGTCAATAGTGTTATTGAGAGGAATAGTGCCCCCATCGTTGGTGTCAGTGGGAGAAATAGCACCCCCGGCAATGGTGTTGGAGAGAGAAATAGTGCCCCCATCGTTGGTGTCAGTGGGAGGAATAGTGCCCCCATCGTTGGTGTCAGTGGGAGGAATAGTGCCCCCATCGTTGGTGTCAGTGGGAGGAAGAGTGCCCAATCATTGGTATCAGTGGGGAGTAATGGTGCTCCATCATTGGTGTTAGTGGGAGGAATAGTGCCCCGTAGTTGGTGTCAATGAGAGGAATAGTGCTCCGTTCTTGGTGTCAGTGGGAGGAATAGTGCCCCATCGTTGGTATCAGTGGGAGTAATAGTGCTCCATCATTGGTGTCAGTGGGAGGAATAGTGCCCTCGTAGTTGGTGTCAATGAGAGGAATAGTGCTCCGTTCTTGGTGTCGGTGGAAGAAATAGTGCCCCCATTATTGGTGTCCGTGGGAGGAACACTGCCTCATTGTTGGTGTCACTGGGAGGAATAGTGCCCCATCATTGGTGTCAGTGAGAGGTATAGCCCTCCGTTCTTGGTGTTGGTGGAAGGAATAACACCCCATTGTTGGTGTCAGTGGGAGAAATTATACCCCATTGTTGGTGTCAGTGGGAACAACCGTGCCCCCAGGGCCAGATATAGGCAAGCAAAGTGCCACATCTGGCCCCCCGGGCCACAGTTTGGTGACCACTGCTGTAGAACAACTAGATAATTGAGAACTCTTGATGTGGAAAAGCGATTTCTTTTTTTGCATGGCCTTGTTGTAGAAGGTGGAAAACTTGTAATATTACTGAAGCTAAAAAAAATTGAAGAACCATGTTTATTTTAAATTTTTACAATGGTGAAAATTCTCCAGCACGTCTGTTGTAGACAAATTCTGCCACCTTCTCCATATAGAAAAATGTTTCTATTCCCTCGTGACGATTTGTATTTTATGCACTGCTTGTTGTCATCGATGTGGTTTTATATCTTTCTGCTGCTCTGGTTTCAGTCCTTACAGCAGCGCCTGGAGAGGAATTTCTATGCCGGCCTCTTTTCTTGGGAGGAAGTTAATCCACATGATGTCGCCGGGCTCCTGAAGCTGTTCCTCCGAGAGTTGCCTGCCCCCCTCCTCACTGCAGAGTATCTGCCGGCTTTCGCTGCTGTACAAAGTAAGCAATCTGATTTACTAATAATGCTCTGCGGGATAGGAGTAAACATTACCAAAGCTCTTTGTGAGGATAAATATTAATTTCTTTACAAATCCATGGGAACTTTCCTGGACATAAAGTCTGGAGATGCCAAAGTGACAAAAGTGAAATTATAGTGTAACAATGAACATCTATTTGCTCTCTTTTGGTTTCTTATAAATACTCCTGAAATCATTTAGTTACCGTATATCTGTTGGATGAGTGCAAAATGTTGGTAATGTCAGAAATTTGGCCAGTCCACATAAAAACGATGTTCTTACCAGTGGCCGCTGGCTCTGATAGGCACTTCCACAGCCAACCAGCTGCCGTTATTCAGATGGCCGGCGCTCACCAGGGGGCTGGCCATCTGAATAGTTGGCGGCAGCGGCAATACATAGATGCATGCAATGCATGCATCTATGTATTGTATTCAGTGGCTGTGCGGGAGCGAGAGGGGGCGGCTCTCCGGCGCCCTCTATGGATGCACCACCACTGGTTGTCAGTCCACAAAGAGAACTTGATAACGATTAATTTCCTGACAATCTCATGTCTAACCCATTTGATTCAAATTATAAGGTGAAATAGGTGGGCCAGACAAAGATCCACATCTCTCACCTTCCAACGCTCAGCCAGCAAAGAGGGCTTGCTGGCGTCTGGGCAGCTTTTTTATTATCCGCATAAAATCACAAATACATGCATTTCATTGGTTCAGTCCACACATCCCAGTCCCCTTATTACACGCCCCCTGTGACGTCTGTACTTGGCATGGAACCCTCATAGGTCAGTTCATATAGGGATAGTTTCCTCCAGGCCCGGACTGGGACAAAAAATAGGCCCGGCATTTAAGACTGAGCAGCCCAGGGGGGGGGGGGGGGGGGCGTCGGTGGCGCGCTGCGGGGGTTAATGATGGGATGTGGGGTGAGATAAAGAAATATAGATAGACGGATAGATAAAAGGAAGAAATAAAGATAGTAGATAGATAAATAACAGGAGGGAGAAAGATAGATAAATGGGAGAAAGAAAGAAAAACAAAAGATAGATAGATAGATAGATAGATAGATAAAGAAATAAGGGAAGGAAGATAGATAGATACAGAAAGAAGGGAAGGAAGATAGATAGATAGATAAAGAAATAAGGGAAGGAAGATAGATAGATAGATAAAGAAATAGGGGAAGGAAGATAGATAGATAGATAAAGAAATAAGGGAAGGAAGATAGATAGATACAGAAAGAAGGGAAGGAAGATAGATAGATAGATAAAGAAATAAGGGAAGGAAGATAGATAGATAGATAAAGAAATAAGGGAAGGAAGATAGATAGATAGATAAAGAAATAAGGGAAGGAAGATAGATAAAGAAATAAGAGAAGCAAGATAGATAGATAAAGAAATAGGGGAAGGAAGATAGATAGATAAAGAAATAGGGGAAGGAAGATAGATAAAGAAATAGGGGAAGGAAGATAGATAGATAGATAGATAGATAGATAGGGAGAGAGAGAAGGAAATGAAGGGCAACCCTACATCAGTGTACAGTACTCACTCAGAGGCGGGAGGGACTGACTGGATGGATATCAGACTCCATCTTTTCTTTCTGTTTTCTGGGCTTTAGTTTGAATATTCCCGCCCACATCCCTTAGGCAGCAGAACAGTGTCTGTCTGGGAGAGTTGGCGGGGCAGACACAGGAGGAGAGGAGTAGAAGCAGCTCCTCTCCTCTAACTGGTTGTTCGGGCAGCAAGGGGAGGGGTGAAATGTCAGAGCTGATCTCAACTTTCTCTATCTGACCCAGCTCATCTCTATCTGGCGCTGTGTTGGTGGCGGGTAAACTGGGCTATTAGGTAAGAATAGTTCCCTATTGGCCTGCAACCTCTTGGTACACCCCTGGGGAGACATGACACGTGGGACGTTCGTGGGCCGTTCTCGGGGCCGCCGTGGCCCACCAGGCATTTGCCCGGTATGCCCTATGGCCAGTCCGAGCCTGGTTTCCTCCCACAATTCCATTTCCTGGGCATGCCGCACACACCCTTCTTGTCATGTGGCATAAAAGTCCCCTCGTGTCTTTCGTTCAGACATAGAAAAGTTCCTTTCACAATCGCCATGTTTGATTCTTCCAGTGAAACAAGAGGAGGGAGAAGGAGGATTTGAACACATCTGTTTTCACTTAATCCTTTGTATCTCCATTTCAAATGGTAACTTTTACAACTTAATATCTGTTTCTTCATGTAAGGATAATGAATATAAAAACAAATAAACAATATCATAGCATATACCCATATATAATAACTCCATCAACATTTGAGCAGCTCCATTTATAACACAACAATATTCATTTTATTTACCTCCACCACAAACTGAGTGCATTTCTGGCAACTCAAGTATTTTTCTGTACTTGCAGGGTCTTTAAATGCATAAAATATGGGGGAAATGTGCATGTGTTTTTTTTTTTTGGTTGGTTTTTATTTTCCCTTGACATACACTTTAACCACTTCCTTACTGGGCACATATACCCCTTCCTGACCAGGTGAAATTTCAGCTTGTGGCACTGCGTCACTTTAACTGACAAATGCGCGGTCGTGCGACGTGGCTCCCAAACAAATTTTACGTCATTTTTTCCCCACAAATAGAGCTTTCTTTTGGTGGCATTTGCTCGCCTCTGCGGTTTTTATTTTTTGCGCTATAAACAAAAAAAGAGCGACAATTTTGAAAAAATAATATTTTTTTTTTACTTGTTGCTGTAATAAATAGCCCAATTTTTTAAAAACAAATCATTTTTTTTCTCAGTCTAGGCGATACGTATTCTTCTACATATTTTTGGTAAAAAAAAATCGCAATAAGCGTCTGGTTTGCGCAAAAGTTATTGCGCTTACAAAATAGGGGACAGAATTATTATTATTTTTTATTATTACAATTTTTTTACTACTAATGGCGGCGATCAGCATTTTTTTCGTGACAAGTAAACAGGAGATATTCGATATATGTAATCTGATGGTGCTCGTCCCGTTTCCTCCCTGTCCCCTCTGAGGCAGCAGTAATCCGAGGTGAGCCTGCAGATGGGCACTAATCAAGGTGCATTGATGTCATATATGAGGCTGCAGATGGGCATTGATCAAGCTGCATTGATGGGCAATGGTAAGGCTGCAGATGGGCATTGATGGGCAATGGTGAGGCTGCAGATGGGCATTGATCAAGCTGCATTTATGGGCACTTGTGAGGCTGCAGATGGGCATTGATCAAGCTGCATTGATAGGCAATAGTGAGGCTGCAGATGGGCATTGATCAAGCTGCATTTATGGGCACTTGTGAGGCTGCAGATGGGCATTGATCAAGCTGCATTGATAGGCAATAGTGAGGCTGCAGATGGGCATTGATCAAGCTGCATTGATAGGCAATAGTGAGGCTGCAGATGGGCACTGATGAGGCTGCATTGATGGGTACTGACCATTATTTTGCTTCAAAGTTCTTTATTTACATTTTATAAAATGTATTTTTTATTTTTATTTTTTTTCCTAAAACTTCCACCTTAAAATGAAGTTGTGTGTTAAATGCCTGTGCCTGTTATATGCCGATAAATACGATATTTTGAACTCAATTCATTGACTATACCCATCACATGGGCCTAAAGTAGCTTAATGTTCTGCTTGTTTTTCTTTTCATATAGAGATTTCAAACCTCAAACAAAGGCTCCAAGCTCTCAACCTGCTTATACTGATCCTTCCAGATGCAAACCGCTGTACCTTAAAGGTAAGTGTTTCATGGTCTAGGCCCCGTACTTCTTTTTCTGTTAGGATTTTGGAGCTGCGTTGGCGCAGGGTGATGCTAAATAGGGTTACAGTATTTCCCTGTTGAGCTGGCTTTCCTTGTTTTATTGTCCTTCACCTTTTATGATTTCATATATTATTTCAAAGCAGGGAAGGGTTCTGTTCCCATGTAATTAATATACAAATGTTGTACCTTGCTTTCCTCCCTCTCCCTTCTATATTTACCAACCTCCCTTCTCTGCTTTTCCTTACCTTTTCTTACCCTTTCCTTCTTTCCCATCCTCTGTCCTTTTCTACTCTTCAATCCAATCCACCCCCCCCCCCCCCCCCCCCCCCGATTCTTCATATCTATCTAACCTTCAATCCCACATTTACTTTTTTATGTAAATAAGCCAACAAGCGTGCCAAAAGATCATCTCAAGAGTCCAATGTCTCTTTTATTGGTATCACAAGTAACCTCAGGAAAACAAAAAGGCAGAAAATGCGTTTTGTGGGCCAAATGTAGGGACAATAAAAGGATTTTTAATAACAGCTTACCTGTAAAATCCTTTTCTTGAAGTACATCACGGGACACAGAGCGCATAGCCATTACATATGGGTTATATGGGTACCTTCAGGTGTGGACACTGGTGTAATCAACTTCACAGGAAGTTCCTCCCTATATAACCCCCTCCCACTGAGAGTGCTTCAGTTTTGTAGCAAGCAATTTCTCAGAGGTTACACAATGTTCCCCAAAAGAGGGGTGGGAGCTCTGTGTCCCGTGATGTACTTCAAGAAAAGGATTTTACAGGTAAGCTGTTATTAAAAATCCTTTTTTCTTTATCGTACATCACGGGACACAGAGCGCATAGCCATTACATATGGGATGTCCCAAAGCAATGCTCCATGAAGGGAGGGAGACCGTAAGGCCAAAAATAGCCAAACAAAAACATTATCAGGAGGTAAAATAGCTCCACCAACAGAAAAAAGGGGGCGTGAACCGGGCCAGAGGATTCTATACTGCTGCCCGTAGGACCGCCTGCCCAAATGCTGCGTCCGTAGCCTTTGCGACGTCCAACTTATAAAATTTAGTAAACGTATGTACGGAAGACCAGGTTGCCGCTTTGCAAACCTGTGCCATAGAGATCTGATGGTGTGCCGCCCAGGAGGCACTCATGGCCCTCGTAGAATGGGCTTTAACTGATAAGGGAGGTGGAACGCGCTTCAGACCATAGGCCTGAAAAATCAGCTGCTTAATCCACCTAGCCAAGGAAGACTTGGCAGCTGGCTGACCCTTCTTGGGGCCATCCGGAAGAACGAAAAGCACATCTGTTTTCCGAATCTTCTCTGTAGCCTTGAGATAAACCCTCATGGCTCGAACCACGTCCAAAGTATGAAGCAGTCTTTCCTCTCTGGACTGGGGAGTAGGAAAGAAGGATGGTAGGACTAGGTCCTGATTCAAGTGAAAACTGGATATGACCTTAGGAAGGAAAGAAGGTTGAGGCCGCAGAACCACTCTGTCTTTATGCAGAATCAGGTACGGTTCCCTGCAAGACAAGGCTGCCAGCTCGGAGACTCTTCTGGCCGAAGCCATAGCCACCAAGAAAACCAACTTTCGGGTTAGCAGCACAAGAGGGATTTCTGTCAGAGGTTCAAACGGCTGCTTTTGTAAAGCTGACAAGACCAGATTTAAATTCCAGGGGCCGAGGGGAGCTCTAATAGGGGGATTCACATGCAAGACCCCCTGCAAGAAGGTTTTCACAAGCGAATGCGTGGCCAAAGGCCTTTGAAACCATATCAATAAGGCAGACACCTGCCCCTTTAGAGTACTAAGAGCCAACCCCTTGTCAACGCCAACCTGGAGGAATCGCAAGATCCTGTCAATAAAAAACTTGCGAGGATGCCCTCCTTGAGACTCGCACCACTCCACATAGGTCCTCCAGACTCTGTAATAGATATTTCTAGAGACTGGCTTTCTAGCCTGAATTAACGTAGATATGACCTGGGCTGAGAGGCCTCTGCCCTTAAGAATTAGGGATTCAGCCGCCAAGCCATCAAATTTAGCTGCTGTGAAGCAGGGTGGTAGATCGGGCCCTGAGACAGCAGATCTGGGCGCAGGGGGAGTGGCCACGGTGCCCCTACTGACATCCTCACGATGAGTGCGTACCAAGCCCTTCTGGGCCAGGCTGGGGCCACCAGGATCACCGGCCTGCGCTCCACCCTGATCCTTCGTAGAAGGCGGGGAATCATCTGTAGTGGAGGGAACGCATACAGGAGAGAAAACTGGTGCCAGGGGCAAACCAACGCATCGGTCCCGTAGGCCGAGGGGTCCCTGGCTCGGGATACGAATTTGTCCAATTTCTTGTTGAATCTTGTTGCCATGATGTCCACATCGGGAACTCCGAATCTTTGGCAAATCTCTTGGAATACCTGGGGGTGAAGAGACCACTCTCCCGGGAGTAACTGTTGACGACTCAAAAAATCTGCTTGAGAATTGTCTATCCCTGGGATGAACACTGCTGAGATGCAGGGTACATGGGCTTCGGCCCATGAGAAAATCAGGTTTACTTCCCTTTGAGCCGCTAGGCTCCTTGTGCCCCCCTGGTGGTTTATGTATGCCACCGCTGTGGCATTGTCGGACTGTATCCTTACTGGCAGACCCTGCAGGGGGAGAGTCCAGGCGACCAGGGCCAACCGAGCAGCTCTGATCTCTAGGACATTGATGGGAAGCAGACTTTCTGCCTCTGACCACTGTCCCTGCTGGGTCCGTTTTCCTAAGATTGCCCCCCAACCTGTTAGGCTGGCATCTGTGGTTACTATTTTCCACGTGATGGGGCAAAAGGTTTTCCCTTTTGACAATTTTTGAGGGACCAGCCACCAGTACAGGCTGCGCCTGACTCCTGGGGAAAGACCTAATGGACGGTCTAATGCCTGTATGGACCTGTTCCAAGCAGAGAGAATAGCTGCCTGGAGAACTCTGGTATGGATCTGGGCATAGGGCACTGCTTCGAAGGCGGCTACCATCTTTTCCAGCAGTCGCATGCATAGGCGAATAGTCGGCCTCTTTTTGCCTAGGACTATTTGAATTGTTTGAGTCAATGACCTGATCTTTTCTTGAGGTAAAAATATCCTCTGGCATTCTGTATCTCACCGAAGGCCTAGATATTCCAACTGTCTTGTGGGTTGCAACCTCGATTTTCCTTGGTTCACAACCCACCCGAATTCTTGTAGATGCCGAACTGTGCGGACTACTGCATGATTGAGGTTGGAAGCTGATCTGTCGATAACCAGGAGATCGTCCAGGTATGCCAGGACCAAAATGCCTTCTGTCCTTAGGACGGCTAGCACCGGGGCTAACACCTTTGTGAATACCCGCGGAGCTGTTGCCAACCCGAAAGGGAGGGCTACGAACTGGAAATGACTTTGATCTATCATAAAACGAAGAAACCTGTGATGTGCTGGGTAGATCGGCACATGCAGATATGCATCCTTTATGTCTATAGATGCTAGAAAGTCGCCTTGATGCAGGCTGGCTGTCACTGAACGTATGGAATCCATACGAAAGGTCTGAATCTTTAGAAAGCGATTTAGTCGTTTGAGGTCTAGGATAGGCCTGCCGTCGCCATTGGGTTTTGGTATAATAAAAAGGTTGGAGTAGAATCCCAGACCCCTTTCTTGGGTTGGTACTACAATTACTCCTTGGAGCAAGAGGCGATCCAACGCCTTTACGAGAGAGGCCCTCTTTAACGGGTCGCTTGGAAGACTTGACCCCTGAAAATGAGGAGGGGGGATTTCTCGAAACTCTAGTTTGTAGCCTGTGGCTACCACGGACCGAACCCAAGAGTCGGGAATTCTGGCCTTCCAGACTTCGGAGAAAAACTGAAGTCTTCCCCCCACCCAAGAGAGTGGGGGCGCCCCTTCATGAATCTGACTTGATGACTGGTTTAGCCGGCTTGCGAGACCAGGGCCTCTTGTTTGCCGCGGCTTGTCCCTGTGGGCGGCTATTAACTGCTGAACGCCCGGGAGGCCGTCGATACTGACGGGAAGTCGAAGGGGCCGAGCCTGGAAAGGCCTGTCGTTTAAACGCGGGCCCACGCGGTCTTTCCTTGACCGGTAAGGAAGAACTTTTACCACTTGATATGGTTTGGATATCTTTATCTAGGTCTTCACCGAATAGTCTTCCCCCATGAAAGGGAAACCCTGCTAAAAGCTTTTTGCAGGGTGCCTCTGCTGACCAGTTCTTTAGCCACGAAAGACGACGCATGTGAACCACCAGCAGAGATAACCGGGATGCCTGTTGGATGGAGTCCTTAATAGCATCTACTGCAAAGCAGAGAGCCCTAGGGAAATCTGCTAATTCACGAGTTTGCTGAGCCGGCATGTCCTTTAATATCTGTTTTGCCTGATCCTTTAAGGCCTGACAAACGCCAATGGCTGCCACCACTGGCTGAACCATGGCACCTACTGTGGTGAAAGAAGCCTTCAGTAGGGTCTCTAATTTTTTGTCGACCGGATCCTTGAACAACTGGACATTTTCAACCGGACAGGTCAGGGATTTATTCACGCAGGAAATGGCCGCGTCCCCTGTGGGGAGTGCCCATTTCTTTAAAAATTCCTCTTCCATAGGATAGAGAATAGAGAACCTCTTAGGAGGGATAAAGATCCTATCAGGTCGAGCCCAATCCTGGTAAATCACGCTCCGCAGAAGGGGGTGAATCGGAAAAGACACACAAGTTAATGGAGCCTTTAAAGAACCCAATGAGGATACCACAGGGGCTACTAGTTCTGGCACTGGAAGTTTAAAAGCAGTGCGAACTATATCGGTCAAAGACTGGATCCACAGGCTCTCCGCTTGAGAGGCCGAAAATATTCATCTACAGTGGAACCCTCCATGTCTGAACCTTCGGGACTTGGGTCTGCTTGATCCCCTTGTGGGTCCCGTTCCTCCGAAGAGGAGACCTCCGCATCTGAAAACACCAAACTAGGTGAGGGGGATCTAGCCCGTTTGCTACTTGGCAAAGGGCGGGCAAACAAAGCAGTTAACCTTTTCTCTAGCCCACCCAGGGTGGTCGCTAGCATTTCTTCCGTTACGTAAACGGGAATGGGTGGATCGGGGGCCGCCTCTGCCCCCAGCACCCCCAATGGCTCTTGTACTATGCTACTCGGTGGTCTAACTGGTGAGGGTGGGGCCGTTGAAGCCTGGCCCAAATCCTCTGACCCGGATGGAGACCCCTTTTGTTTCTTGGCACCTTTTGCAGCCTTGGCTGGTCCTGATGCCTTTGGAGCCATTGCACAACCTTGAGTCACCCCTCTAGCCAACACCTGACTGTTGTAGCTAGGAGTAATTAATATGAGAACAGGCTGAGGAAAATGAAAAATTATGTATATATATATTTTTTTTTTTCCACGCCTGGGAGGTGGCAATACTGAGGAAAACCTGTGAGTATTGCAACACCAATGCCCGTTAGCCGGAGTCCAAGGTTGACTCAGATACTGCTGGATCTAAGGCTGAGTCCCTTTAAGCAAAAAAACTCTTTTTTTTTTTTTTTCTGGTCAATAGTGGAACTAAGTCCTAGATCTGAAGATCCACAAACCGCCACTGGGTGTCACTGTGGCCCAAAGACCCAGCTGCGCGCTCTGTGTCCTTCTTCCTCTGCCTCCAGGAGGGAAAGACCAGCCAGAGAAAAAGTTTTACTTTTAAACAGACCCTGACGCTGCTGGCCCGCCCCCCCCCAACGCACGCTGACGCTATAAAAGGCGGCGTGCACGCACGCGCGCACACGCGCGCGCACCCCCCCACGCTGAAAACAACATGGAGGAAGCAGAGCAGAGGAAAAAACATGGACCAGTGCCAGGCAGCACCAACAGACACCAGGTAAGCACTAATCCTATTGTAGTGCACAGAGAGAGGAAGCTGTCCCCATGGGCTTCCTAAGAAACAGGAGTTTTCACCAGCAATTTCCTCTTTAAAACATGTGGGGTTGCAGTATCAATGCTAACAGGCAGACCTGGGGTGAGTAGCAAATATATATCTTACACAAGTATACATATATCTACATGTTATCTGGGTAAACATTAGTATCCCATCCTGCCCACACAGACATAGTGGAGATAGTGGCTGATGCACAAGCATACCATTAGCCAACCCAGAACCCCCAGGGGGATACCTACTGTCGAACCAAGTCCCGCAGGTTCCCTCTTACCTGCTCCACGCCGCAGGGTATTGCAAACTGCAAGAGGCCCAATCTTCCCCCATCTCCGTGGGTATTGTCTCGGACCTTCAGGGACCGGGGTCCTGTGTTAAAGAACCCACACCCCTGGACCTATATAGCATCCTGGCATCAGTAGCGTTTAGTCCTGGGAGAGACCAAGGCACTGGAGCCCAGAATCCAGCCCTCCAAGGAGAGGCATTATAGGCAACACCCCACGCAGGCAGGGCCCGGGTACCGTACTCCTTGGCTTTGAAGCACTTCGGACGGATCCGGCTAGCTATCCTGGGTCCCGAGACCTCCGAGGGACAGCTAGACGTGACCAACACCTAAGACACTGGCGAAAAAACTGAAGCACTCTCAGTGGGAGGGGGTTATATAGGGAGGAACTTACTGTGAAGTTGATTACACCAGTGTCCACACCTGAAGGTACCCATATAACCCATATGTAATGGCTATGCGCTCTGTGTCCCGTGATGTACGATAAAGAAATAACAAAAGTACCCATGGGACTCGAAACAAAATCTCCTGCATAAAATCTTTGATGGGTGATGCTATCCATCGGCGAAAGGGCCCTTTTCTTAAAGGAAGATACAATTTTGCCTAAAATTAATGTCTGCAAGGTAGACAGACAGAATGGTGTAATGATTCTGTTAAAAAAAAAAGTAAATACCTATTAAATTCCTTCATCTATATCACCTCCGGCGTTCTAGTTTCTGTTCTCTAATTCACTTCCTGGTTTGCGGTGCTCGTTCATGTAAGAACTACATTTTCCAGTATGCATTGCGGCACGCCCAGTAATTTACACCTCCTTAAAGTCTCTAACACGTAGAGAGCGTCCTACCACACAGATGTAGTTCCCAGGAGGTGGGCGAGCACGTCACTGACCACCGCAGTAAAGCCTCCCTTCACGGTGGTGAGTAACAATCAGACAAGCAGGAAGTGAACAGAACAGAGAAGAAATAGAGCAACTTCTGTGCAAAAACGAACAATGAAGAAGTGAAAAGCGGAATGTCTGCAGGTAAAGGATGCTTATTATGAAAAAAAATGTTTTCCTTTACAACCCCTTTAACCACCCTTTTCCCTTCCCCACCCTTTCCTTACCCACCATTTCCCTTTCCTGCCCTTCTGTACTTTCCACCCTTCTTCTCTTCCTTACTTGCCACCCTTCTTTATTCTGTTTCATTCCTTCATTACTTGCCACCCTTTTTTCTACAATTCCTCCCTTCCTTTCTTTCTTACTAGTCCTCTTTTTCCAACCTTGCTTTATTTCTATCCTTCTTTTTTTTTTTCCTTCCGCTCTTCCCTTGATTCTATTCCAAGCTTCCTTTCTACTTTTCCTTTCATCCATTTATTCTTCCTTGTTGACTTTCCGTTGACTTGAGCAGGTTCTCTATTTTTCTCGCCGGGATTCCTGGCAGATTTCATGACGAGAAAGCATACACACGCACGGTTTTCACGGCAAAAAGCTCTCCCAGTGTGTACGAGGCTTGACCCGCAATTTTTATAATCGTCCTTCCCACTCCTGAAAATGCTGAATAATTGCCTCCACCTACACTTCCAGCATGACTTGTATTCCTACTCTAAAGATGTCAACCAAAGACTACTAAATGTGACATCTACCAAAGTCTAATATTATAGGTGGCGGACAGTTAAGAATCTTTGATGGTAACAATATAGTTTCCTCTAGTTCCTTACTGTAAAGTGCCAGTGTCATGCAGTTTTCTTGACCCCCCCCCTCATGGTTCTATGTTTCTGCTGTCTGTTTTATCACAATTATTTACCTGTCTAGTTTCGTGATTCAACATTAGGTATTACATTTTTACATCTTTATATAGTATGTTTAAAATAACAGACCCTTTTCCAAGATTATACATTATGCTCTAGTTTAATTATTAAGTTTGTCTTTAGTTCCATTCTGCATATCAATACAATTATTTATAGCCAAATTGCCTTTATTTTTCACATGTGTTTATGTCTCACCGTAACAATGAGTTTGTATTGATTTTGGAATGCAGGCCTTGTTGGAGTTCCTCAGCAAAGTGGCATCTCTAGAGAAGAAAAATCTCATGTCATTATGGAACATTGCCACCATAATGGCGCCTAATCTCTTCTTGTTTCGAGGGAACAACTGCAAAGGCCCAGAAGGTGGTGAAAAGCAATTGGCAGAGGGAGTGGCTGGTTTGGTCATGGCTATGGTGCATTACCAAGATCTTCTATGGACGGTAAGTACTCTGAGCAAGGCTGGAGTTTGCTGCCATGAATAATTGCTTTAAGATTATTATCATTTGCGAATACTTACAGAATGTTTACTTTCTTACTAGTATTTACATCAGTTTTTATCAATATTTGAAGTTTTAAAGAAAAACTCCAGCTTTGAACCAATAACAGAAAAAAATAAATCCTCTCCTTGCCCCTGAGGAGCAGGTCTATGCATGTAATTCAAAGATTTGCATGCGGAAAGATGATTAGAACTATTCCAGAGACGCTATTACATCTATAGTTTTCCATGACGGCATGCTAATTGGCTCAGAACTAAACTCCTACATCTATCTCTATCTATCTATCTATCTATCTATCTATATATATATATATATATATTGGGGCTGTTACTGATTAAAATTTTCGTGTTCGATTCACACAAATACGTTTTAAATTCAAACTGTAGCACTGACGTAAGTAATTTTTTCTTATTAAACTTTAAGAAAAACATAGCAAGGTAGTTTAACTTTAATTATAAAACGTATCTAGTATATTGACTGTCAGTCACTTTATAGTAGGCAAGTAGGCATCACTTTAGCCAGTCAAGCAGAGTGTTTACATTTTCTGGAAGCAGACATGATCGCATTTTATTGACAATATACCCTGAAGAACTGAACAGTCTTTCGCACGGAACAGAGAATTGTCTGCACAAAACAGCTTAGGACAGGAAAACAATGGTTAATTTTTCCCCCTTCCCTTGATGGAGCCTGATGCATCCTCCTGCTCCACAGATACAAAGGTACCTCAATCCAATGGGTGCAGTTTTCTCGCATCCAGCAGGGTAAGTCTCAGGCCGCGTACACACCATGAGATTTATCCGATGAGAACGGTCTGTCAGATCGTTCTCATCGGATATGTCTACTGGGCTATTTTGGTTTGATGCTTTAAAATCTGTGTACACACGATCAAACCAAAATCCCCGCCGGCAGACAGCACGGTGACGTTGACGCCGCCACGTCACCACTCCAGAAAGTAAAATACTGCTACACATGCGTCGAATCCATTTGGCGCATGCGGGAGATTTTTGTCCTCTGGTTAGGCGTACTAACCAGCGGACATGTCGGAACGGACGGGTTTCAGCAGACAGATTTTAAAGCATGCTTTAAAATCTGTCTGCTGGAAAAACCTGTCTGTTCGCCCGTACACACAATCGAATTTGTCTGCTGAAACGGTCCGTCGGACTGGTTTCAGCAGATAAATTTGATCGTGTGTACGCGGCCTGACTGTCCACGCTGCCCGGTGACGTCAAGAATTTTGAACGATCAAAAAAATTTAGGATTAATCAAGGAATTCATCTTTAATTTCCCCAGCCCTAATTTATATATCTATTTATTTAAGGTGAAAAAACATCTTCGAACCCCCCTTTACTTACCTGACCCCTCGAAAGTCCCACGCCGTGAACACGCAGGCTTCTCCGACGTCTTCCTGGCTCATTCATTGGTTGATTGAATGCAGTGCAGCCATTGGCTTGCGCTGCTGTTGATCACATCCAATGACGCAGCGTGCCTTGGCGAGTGTTACAGTCGGCGGTGCAAATACCTGTATTACACAGGTATCTGCACCCCCTTGAAAGGTGCAAAATGTGACACAGGAGAAACTTCTCCCAACCATCCAAGAACAGTTTGGTGACAGACAATGCCTTTTCCAGCATGATGGAACACCTTGCCATAAGGGAAAAGTGATAAATCAGTGGCTTGAGTGAAAATGCATCAACATTTTGTGTCCATGGGCAGAAAACTCCCCAGATCTTGACCCCATTGAGAACTTGTGGGCAGGTGAAAAAAAACAAACACAAATTCTAACAAACTGCAAGCATTGATTATGCAAGAATGGGCTGCCATCAGTCAGGATGTGGCCCAGAAGTTGGTTGACAGTAGACATGTGCATTCGTTTTCGTTAGAATGCATTTTCGTCCGAAAATCTTTTTTTTTCGTTATCGTTTTAACAAACGATAACGAAAGTGCAAGAAACGAAAACCGAAAGATCCGACATAAAAAATGCTTTATTTTCGTTTTCGTTGCGGTAAAAATTCGATATAGAGAGATTCGACATTATAGGGAAAAGATTCGACATCATAGAGAAAAGATTCGACACTATAGAAATAATAGATTCGACATTACAGAGATTAGATTTCGATTTATGAGAAAATAGATTCGACATTATTACTAGTCATACAACATTAGAATTCTTGTAGGCGGAATATTGGAACGGAAATGTACGATTCGACGTAAAGATTCGACGTTCCGTTGAATATTCTTTTGACCATTCTATAGAAACCAAAAAGATTCGACGTTCCGTCGAATATTCTTTTGACCATTCGACAGAAACCAAGTATTATTGGATTTTTGGACGAAAGCTATTCCCCAACGAAAAACTAAATAAATCAAAACGATTTTCGGGAGTAACTAAATAAATTTATTTTCCAAGCGAAAACGAAAAAACGGAACAAAATATTCCAGTCTGCACATGTCTAGTTGACAGCATGCCAGCGCGAAATGCAGAGGCCTTGCAAAAGAAGGGTCAACACTGAAATTTTTACTTTTTTGCATAAACGTAATGACACTTATGAAATGCTTGTAATTATACTTTAGTATACCATAGGAACATCTGACAAAAATATCTAAAAACACTGAAGCAGCAGACTTTGTGAAATTTTTTATTTGTGTCATTCTCAAAAATTTTGGCCAAGGCTGCAGAACAAATATTAGTTTGTAATTGTTTTCCATATGTTTATTTATTTGGTTGTTAAATTATCAATCTCACGGTATTTCCCAGGTCCCAACCTTTCTGCTGTCCCAGGTCCGCAAATTGAATGAGAATAGCAATAAGAGATTCAATGACCGTCGGCTGCTCAACTTTCTACGAAAAATCCACACCGACAAGGAAAAGCCAGAGAAAAGTCAGACCGAGGTATGTCCCGCATACAGGAAATGGGAAATAACTTTTAGTGGATGATATAAAGCTTGGCAGAGCTGCCATCCATCTAAAAGTGCTAGTGCCTGAATAATTATGCTGAACCTTTGATATTTTGAGCCACTGACCAGGAGAAATAAGTATGTAGATCTTCAAAGTCCGAAGTCCTGATCTGCATACTTAAAGGAGTTGTAAAGGATTTTTTTATTTTTTTTTGCCGAAATGACTGTTTACAGGGTATAGAGACATAATAGTTAAATGATTCCTTTTAAAAATGATTAAAAATAGATAAAAAATCAATCATATAATGTACCTAGAGTTTAGTTTCGTTTTTGCATGCTTGTTTCCTGTCTCTCTGTTGTACAGAGCCAGAGAGCCAATAGAGGGCAGTGATGGTTTGTAAAACGAAACTGGATTGGTGCTGAGGGATTTTAGACACACAGTAATCACACCACCTTGATTAGTGACCACAGTGAGAAAGCTCCCAGTACTGTGGTTATCAGGAAACCGACAACCAGGAAGTGTGCAGAACAGAGAGGAATTACAGCAACATCAAAGCAAAAACGAACAATGAGGACATGAAAACAGGACTGCAGTAAGGTAAAGGAAACTATTTAGCTAAAAAAATGTTTTCCTTTAGTGACCCTTTAATTAATGACTCCAAAGTAGCGAAGTCCTCAAAGGGCCATCATGACAGCCATGCAACGATCATTCACAGAATGAGAAGTCAGTCATGTCAGCCTCCAGGTTTCCTTTGAGCTAAAAGGCTACTATAGTTAGTCTAATTGACTTGAAGTTGCAGACGAATGTAGTAGTGATATCTTAATGAGCAGCATGCCCTATACATTCACCCTAAGGGGAACTCAAGGACTAAAGAAATGAGAGGCGCTCTGCTAAAGGAACATGTTATATTTGAGTTTATATTTGTGCACTTTTATTTTTGGTTCATTATTGCTAATGTTTTTTGGCACGGTTAAGGGTCCTTTCACACGGAGCGGACCGTTTTTGATCCGCCCCGTGTGTGTCCGTCGGCTCAGCAGGGATCATCCGTAAATCCCAGCTGAGCTGTTGGCGGACAGGGCGGTCCCCACACACTGTGCAGAGACCGCCCTGTCTCTCCTCCTCCGCTCTCCCCTACGGGGAATCGGATGAATACGGATCATCCGATCCGATCCTTCAGACGGAAGAAAAATAGGGTTTTCTTCCGTCTGAAAAACCGGATCCTGACGGAGGCGGGTCATTACGGACGTTAGCGGATGCTCATCCGCTAACGGCCGTGATCCCATAGGGAAGCATTTCAAGTCTGTTTACGGACTTGTAATAAAGGGACCGTTTGTCCGCACATGTGAAAGGGGCCTAAAGGCGTGGTAAACCTTAATGCATCTTATGCATTAAGGTGTAAAAACACCTTGCAGTGTCCACACCCCACCCTACCTAATGCCCCGATATTCCGTGGGCATGATCCCATGTCACTCTCTCCACGGCTTCTCGGCTCTTCATTGGATAGATTGATAGCAGCGCAGCCATTGGCTCCCGCTGCTGTCAATCAAATCCAAGGACGCGGGCGCTGGGGGCAGGGCCGATTCATAAAGTCGGTAGGCTGTGGACGCCGAGTGTATGACACGGAAGTTCACCCAGAAGGTAACCTCCTTCGGAGAGAGCTTCCCAGAGGGGGTTAGCTATTGCGGGGAGGAGAGAGAGAGCGCCACCATGGGACCCCAGAAAAGGAGGATCGGGGCCACTCTGTGCCAAGTGAACTGCACAGTGAAGTATGACATGTTTGTTTGTTTTTTTAAACTGGAACCTTTTCAACCACTTTAAAGCGGAGGTCCGCCAAATAGTGGCGGGTGCTGACTTTGAAGGACATGTGCTTGTCCAGCGAGCCCCCGATTTCGGCACCCAAGCTGTCCTATCCCTCGGTCCTCGGATGCTGCCACCGCCATCTTCGGTAAGCGAATCAGGAAGTGAAGCCCCGCGGCTTCACTTCCTGGTTCCCTACTGCGCATGCGCGACTCGTGCTGTGCAATGCCACTGGTCCCTGCTGTCTTCTGGGACTCCTGTGTCTCTCAGAAGACAGGTGGGGGTGCCGGACTTGGTGTTGACTGTGGCAGATAATGCAGGGGTCTAGGCCCAGAAGTGGGTGAAAATACCTGGTATCTGCTCCCCTTTGAAAGGTGCCAAATGTGACACCGGAGGGGGGAGGAATCCGGACAGCGGAGGTTCCATTTTTTGTGTGGACCTCCGCTTTAAGTCTCTTTTTTTTGTTAATCGTTATTCTATATTTATGACAAATGTGTACATACTAGAAAAGGTGTTTCCCAAACTTTGGTTCCCCAGGTTTTTATTATTACTGTCTGTCCCCCCACTGGGAATATTATCTATTTGTCCTAAAGACCATTGTCGCTGGGACTAAAATCCAAACAACTGAGGGGTTTCCCCTACTTTGGGGTTTCCCCTACTTTGGAGCTACATGGGGTATCTCCTCTCCTCTTACTTCCTATAGGTCTACTGAACAAGACGTAGATAGAAATTTCCCCAAGTGAACACAGATGGCAGAAAACAATTACAGGTTTTAATCATTTTAAAGCCCTAATCCCCCAAAAAAGGGTTTAGATATACTTTATTGAAGACATTAGCTTTAATAAAGATGGACATTTCCAGCCCTTGGATGGCTTGCTGCTTCCAGTGCCTGGCAGCCATTAGTACCTTGTAATAGGAATAAAAGTGATACATTTTTTATTTAATTTTTTCAGTGTAAAATAAAATAAAAATAAGAAAACAAAAATTTTTTTTTTGTAAAGTGCCCTGTCCCGACGAGCTCGCACGCAGAAGCGAACGCATACGTGAGTAGCGCCCGCATATGTAAACGGTGTTCAAACTACACAAGTGAGGTATCACCGCGATCGTTAGAGCAGGAGCAATAATTCTAGCCTTAGACCTCCTCTGTAGCTCAAAAGATGCAACCTATAGAATTTTTTAAACGTCGCCTATCGAGATTTTTGAGGGTAAAAGTTTGACGCCATGCCACGAGCGGGCGCAATTTTTAAGCGTGACATGTTGGGTATCATTTTACTCGGCGTATCTTTCACAATATATAAAAAAAATGGGGCCAAATTTATTGTTGTCTTATTTTTTTTAATTAAAAAAAGTGAATTTTTTCCAAAAAAAGTGCGCTTGTAAGACCGCTGCGCAAATACGGTGTGACAAAAAGTATTGCAATGACCACCATTTTATTCTCTAGGGTGTTAGAACAAAATATATAATGTTTGGGGGTTTTAATTAATTTTTTAGCAGAAAAAAAATATTTTAGTCTTGCAAACACCAAATCTGAAAAACACCCAAGGTCCTTAAGTGGTTAAACTGTCCCTTTGCTTAGAAAGTTTGGCCCCTGATTAAAACCATGAAAGTTCACTGTTCTCTAATAGGAGTTCCTTTAGTCCTGCTTTTGGGTTAGAGCTGCTATTGTACCATCCAGGGTCAAAACTAGAGTACCATGCTGTATGACACCCTTCATGAATACAGTGTATTGTATTCCCAGCCTACATACCCCTTTCTCATTACATTTTTTTATTCCTTCTCCAGCCCTGTAAGCAAGTGAAGATCCAAGCGTCCGTATTTATTAAGGACACCCTGGCTATTCGTCTGGATGAAGGCACACGGGCAGCAGATGTCTTGAAGAAGTTCCAAGAACACCTAGCCCAGCGTAACTGCCAGATCAGAACTGTGAGCTTGATCAAATGGTATATATCACAGTTCATATACATAAATACAACACAAAGAGAACATACTGTATATACTCGTGTATAAGCCAAGTTTTTCAGCACATTTTTTTTGTGCTGAAAATGTCCCCTTCGGCTTATACTCAAGTCACCTTTTTGAGCCTAATCTCCCGGACTTTGGGGACCTGGTACCGACCAGCCATAGGTCCCTTGGACCCCAAACTTGGCACACTCTTCCTCTACAAGTGTGCAAAGTTTGTTGTCTGGGGAACCTACGGCCGGGAAGCATCGATTTTACAAAGTCGGGCACCCCTTCCATAGACTCCCATGTTAAACGGTCACTTCTCCGGTAAATTTTGGGACCCGGCACCGGCCGGCCGTAGGTCCCCTGGACCTGAAACTTGGCACACATGTAGGCCCAGTTCTCCTCTACATGTGTGCTTGACCTATGGCTGGGGAGCACCGATTTTTCAAAGCCAGGCACCCCTTCCATAGACTCCCATGTTAAACGTAAGTCTAGTCATGGACAAGGTGAGGCATGCACATGGACACAGTGAGGCATGGGCACAGTGAGGCATGCAGATGGACACAGTGAGGCATGCAGATGGACACAGTGAGGCATGCAGATGGACACAGTGAGGCATGCAGATGGACACAGTGAGGCATGCAGATGGACACAGTGAGGCATGCACATGGACACAGTGAGGCATGGGCACAGTGAGGCATGCAGATGGACACAGTGAGGCATGCAGATGGACACCGTGAGGCATGCAGATGGACACAGTGAGGCATGCAGATGGACACAGTGAAGCATGCAGATGGACACAGTGAAGCATGCAGATGGACACAGTGAAGCATGCAGATGGACACAGTGAAGCATGCAGATGGACACAGTGAGGCATGCAGATGGACACAGTGAGGCATGCAGATGGACACCCTAGGCTTATACTCAAGTCAATAAATTTTCCCATTTTTTTGTGGTAAATAAAGTGCCTCCGCTTATATTCGGGTTGGCTTATACACGAGTATATACGGTAAGAGTTGTTGAAAGTAGCAGTGACAAGGTTTGGAACAGCCTAAAGCACGGCCAGGGGTGCTTGAGTTGCATTTTTTTCTAATGCGTTTTGAAAATGTAATCAAGTTGACTGTTGTAACCACCCCTGGCACTGGTAGGGTTTGTGCCACTGAACTGGAAACTGTGGAAAAGAATATAAAAACACATGGAAAAATTAGGAATTCATTTACAGAGTAATGGCTTATGCTGTGCCGGGCGGTACTCCAGTTCTTCTCTGAGCTTGTGGGGCCACGTGGCGCTGCTGTAATGGAAGTCTTCTAAGTTGTAAGCTTTTCCCATTTGGACCTAATGAGAAGAAACTGTACATGAGTTGAGTTGAGAGGTATCTTAATATATCGCGGCCTTACCCCTAAGGGTCCCGACGCGCATAGCAGAGTTCCTGGGAAAAAGAGGACCCAGGAACCAGAAGCAGAAAGGGTGGAAGAGAGAGGCTACGCAGGGAAGGCTTCATTTACCTTGTTCTGGTGACAACCTAATCTGGGATTTTCTTTCACTTTCACTGTCTTTAATAATAGTAAAGTGGGCAAACAGAGAAGGTGAACCTCCATATTGGGGGCACAGATAGTACTAAAATCCTGACAGGTGTTCTAATTCTTCTCCACTATTTAAAACTAAAAGTTTGCCATGCAGTTCAACACTGATGGCCAGATTCAGTAAGAGTTACGATGGCGTATCAGTAGATACGCCGTCGTAACTCAGAATCTGCGCCATCGTATCTTTTAAGCGTATTCTCAAACTGATATACGCCTAAATGTTGCTAAGATACGACCGGCGTAAGTCTCCTACGCTGTCGTATCTTAGCTGCCTATTTACGCTGGCCGCTAGGGGCGTGTACGCTGATTTACGCCTAGAATATGTAAATCAGCGAAATACGCCTATTCGCGAACGTACGCCCGGCCGTCGCAGTACAGATACGCCGTTTACGTAAGGCGTTTCAGGCGTAAAGATATTCCAACAAAAAGATGGCGCAGCCAATGTTAAGTATGGACGTCGGGACCGCGTCGAATTTTAAAATTTTTACGTCGTTTGCGTAACTTGTCCGTGAATGGGGCTGGACGTAAGTTACGTTCACGTCAAAACCAATGAGTCATAGCGGCGTCATTTGGAGCATGTGCACTGGGATAAGTCCACGTGCCTCTCTTCTCTTTTATACCCTGTAAAAAAAATGCTTTGATATACAAGTTCTTTGGATTACAAGCATGTTTCTGGAAGGAATTATGCTCACAAACTAAGGTTTTACTGTACTTCCATTTGAAAATGAAAGATGATCATTGACCTGTCCTATATTTTATCATCCTGTCTTGTTATACTTATCTAGTTATTATTGCTCTGCTTAACCAGTCCCATGTTTTCTCTTCCAGTAATGGTCCCTTTGAATTTCCTAATGTGGAGCTTTATGAAGTAGGAGGGAACATCTGTAAGTATTCTTTCTTCACCTTACAGGACGTTTATTAATTAGAAATGTGAAAAGCCTTAACATATGTCTTTTCTGATGTCTACCTGCAGGTGAACACTGCTTGGATCCTGATACCTATATGCTGGACTTGTACAATGCTAACCCTAATGGCGAATGGGTGATCAAACCCAGCCCTCCTTCTACGCCTACTTTATAGGACAGGACTGCTGATCAATTCATCTACCGTGATGTATATACAGAATACTGGATACTCTCCAGCTCCATATGTCCGGAAACCAGCCCGGAGTGCAATGTAAAGGGATTCAACATACCTATTTGAACACCGACTGGACATTTTTTGCCTTATGGGCAACGTAAGTGGCAACGAAGTATCGGGTCTTGGGTCACTATCAGAGTATCGGAGACACGTGCCTTCTTGTGTTACTGACTATAGTGCCAATTTCAAGAACCTAGTATTTATTTCCAAGTGTAAAATGTGAATATGCTTACAGAAAAACTATAGGAAGAAGTTGCACCACCAGAGGGCGCCATGTCCTCACCGGATTTTATACTCTCCCTTCTAATGGACTGTACAGACGTATGTGCTGATTGTATGTGTTGACACAGAGCTAGCCTCTTTGTTGTAAGTAATTTTTTAGATCTATTTTTGTTACCTTCGTATTTAAATACGTTAATTAAAAAAACGTGAATTTGCTGAAAATGTTTCAGTATGGTAAAAAGAGTGTCTTGTGTCCATCATACTATTGAAAAAGAGGAAAAATACTATTTCATGTTTCCTTTCTTGTTCGAGGGAATCGGTCATAAGTATAGAGCAGCCTTTCTTAACCGTGTCAACACAGAGGAACCTTAGAAATAACACTTTACGGTCTCGGGGGACCCCTGCCATCGAAAGCCGCCGCATGGGTTAAACGGCGTGTGGGGAACATCACAGCTTTCATTTGAATAGCTGTAGTGTTCCCGCGCGTATAGACAGTCCCCCCTTGCTCGGGATTGGATGGGTGATCCAATCCGAGCAAGGGGGAGTGTCTATACGCGCGGGCAAAACAGCTATTCAAATGAATGCTGTGATGTTCGCCATGCGGCGGCTTTCGGCGGCAAAGGTAAGGTATGGGGGAAATGGCTGGATGGACATGGCTGCATATGTGAGGGACATGGCTAGAGGGACATGGCTGCATATGTGAGGGACATGGCTAGAGGGACATGGCTGCTTATGTGAGGGACATGGCTGGAGGGACATGGCTGCATATGTGAGGGACATGGCTGGAGGGACATGGCTGCATATGTGAGGGACATGGCTATAGGGACATGGCTGCATATGTGAGGGACATGACTGCATATGTGAGGGACATGGCTAGAGGGACATGGCTGCATATGTGAGGGACATGGCTAGAGGCACATGGCTGCATATGTGAGGGACATGGCTGGAGGGACATGGCTGCATATGTGGGGGACATGGCTGGAGGGACATGGCTGCATATGTGAGGGACATGGCTAGAGGAACATGGCTGGAGGGACATGGCTGCATATGTGGGGGACATGGCTGGAGGGACATGGCTGCATATGTGGGGGACATGGCTGGGGGGACATGGCTGCATATGTGGGGGACATGGCTGCATTTGGGGGACACATTTAAAAAAAGTATCGTTATTCGGTATCGGCGACTACTTGAAAAAAAGTATCGGTACTTGTACTCGGTCCTAAAAAAGTGTTATCTGGACAACGCTAATTATTATGATGGTCAATGGGAAGGATGCTGCTTGCATTTGTGGTTATTGGGAAGAATTGGGTCCTCACAGATAGCTAAAAAGACCAATGGTGTCGGTGGGAACTTAACTGAGAGGAAGAAATTGCTCATTGCTCAAGGAACCCCTAGCAACCTCCTGAGGAACCCTAGGCAGGGCTGTCTTAATGAGAGGGCACACCTGGGCACTTCCCAGGGGCCCCAGCTGCAGCTGTTCCTTGAGCCCACACTGCCCCGAAATTGGGTGCCCCATGATGGCACTCAGAGTGATGGATACACAGGGGAGGCAGGCTGGCAGCGGTGCGCCATGCTGTGTAGAATACCTATTATTTCACAGCCAGCAGAGAGGGGCAGGGTCTGAGCACCAGTGATGTTCTGACCCCACCTCATGCAGCTTGAATGCTCGAGACTTGAAGGAAGGGATGTAGAGGTGCCACAGTGTAGGGGGTATCAGGGATGTAGTGGGGTCACAATAAGGGGTAGCTTATGGTATATGGTTACAGTGTTGGGCTGAAAATCTAGGGTGTAGAGGGGTCAGAGTGCTGGGGGGACATCAGGGGTGTAGAGGGGTCAGCATGCTGGGGGTATATCTGGGGTGTAGAGGGGTCAGCATGCTGGGGGTATATCTGGGGTGTAGAGGGGTCAGAGTGCTGTGGGTATATCTGGGGTGTAGAGGGGTCAGAGTGCTGGGGGATATCTGGGGTTTAGAGGATCAGAGTGCTGGGGGGGGGGACATCAGAGATGTACATGGGTCAGTGTGCTGAGGGTATATCTGGGGTGTAGAGGGGTCAGAGTGCTGGGGGGACATCAGGGGTGTAGAGGGGACAGCGTGCTGGGGGATATCTGGGGTGTAGAGGGTCAGAGTGCTGGGGGTGAATATCTGGGGCAAAGAGGGGCAATAGTGCTGGGGAGGCAGCAATCTAGCAGCTATTTCTTTATCGTACATCACGGGAAACAGAGCGCATAGCCATTACACATGGGTTATATGGGTACCTTCAGGTGATGGACACTGGTGTAATCCATTTCACAGGAAGTTTCCTCCCTATATAACCCCCTCCCACTGGGAGTGCTTCAGTTTTTTCGCCAGTGTCTTAGGTGTTGGTCACTTCTAGCTGTCCCTCGGAGGTCTCGGGACCCAGGATAGCTAGCCGGATCCGTCCGAAGTGCTTCAAAGCCAAGGTGTACGGTACCCGGGCCCTGCTTGCGTGGGGTTTTGCCTATAATGCCTCTCCTTGGAGGGCTGGATTCTGGGCTCCAGTGCCTTAGTCTCTTCCAAGAACTAAACGCTACTGATGCCAAGATGCTATATAGGTCCAGGTGTGTGGGTTCCTTAACACAGGACCCCGGTCCCTGAAGGTCCAAGACAATACCCACGGAGATGGGGGAAGATTGGGCCTCTTGCATTTTGCAATACCCTGCGGCATGGAGCAGGTAAGAGGGAGCCTGCGGGACTTGGTTCGACAGTAGGTATCCCCCTGGGGGTTCTGGGTCGGCTAATGGTATGCTTATGCATCAGCCACTATCTCCACTATGTCTTTTGAGGCAGGATGGGATGTACTAATGTTTACCAAGATAACATGTAGGTATATGTATGCTTTTAAGATATGTATTTGCTACTCCCCCCAGATCTGCCTGTTAGCATGATACTGCAGCCCCACGTGCTATAAGGAGGAAATGCTGGCAAAACTCCTGTTTCTTAGGAAGCCTATGGGGACAGCTTCCTCTATGTGTGCACTACAATAAGATTAGTGTCTTGCCTGGTGTCTGTTGGGTTGCTAGCGCTGGTCTATGCTTCTCCTCTGCTTTCTGCTTCCTCCATGTTGGTTTCAGCGTGGGGGGGGGGGGCGCGCGAGCGTGCACGCCGCCTTTTACAGCGTCGGCGTGCGTGGGGGGGGCGGGCCAGCAGCGTCAGGTCTCGGTTAAAGCAGCAAAGCATTTCCTGGCTGGTCATTCCCTCCTGAGAGCAGAGGAGGCTGAGGACACAGAGCGCGCAGCTGAGCCATTTCTGGCTATACAGTGACACCTAGTGGTGGTTTGTGGATCTTCAGGTCTGGACTTAGCTCCATACTGACCAGAAAAAAAAAAAAAAAAGGTTTTTTTTCTTAAAGGGACTCAGCCTTAGATCTGGCAGTATCTGAGTCGGTGCAACCTTGGGCTCCAGCTAACGGGCATTGGTGTGGCAATACTCACAGGACTTCCTCGGTATTGCCGCCTTCTCGGGCGTATGGAAATTTGGAATTTTTTTACCATAGCCTGTTCTTATTAATGGTTCACTTCTAGCTACAACAGTTGGGTGTTGGCTTTAGGGGTGTCTCAAGGTTGTGCAATGGCTCCCAAGGGATCAGGACCAGCTAAGGCTGCAAAAGGTACCAAAAAACTAAAGGGGTCTCCGTCGGGGTCAGAGGATTTGGGCCAGGCTCCAGCGGTCCCACCCTCACCAGATAGACCACCGAACAGCATGTTGCAGGAGCCATTGAGGGTGCTAGGGGCAGAGGCGGCCCCCAATCAACCCATTCCCGTTTACGTTACGGAAGAAATGCTAGCGACCACCCTGGGTGGGCTAGAGGAAAGGTTAACTGCTTTAATTGCCCGCTCTTTGCCAGGTGGCAAGCGGGCTAGATCCCCGTCACCTAGATTGGTGTTTTCAGATGCAGAGGTCCTCTCTTCGGAGGAATTGGACCCACAGGGGGATCAAGCGGACCCGAGTCCCGACATTGAGGGTTCCACTGTAGATGATTTTTTTTTCGGCTTCTCAAGCGGAGAGCCTGTGGATCCAGTCTCTGACAGATATGGTTCGCACTGCTTTTAAACTTCCAGTGTCAGAACAATTAGCCCCCGCGGTATCCTCTTTAGGTTCCTTGAAGGCACCGTTGAGTTGTGCGTCTTTTCCGGTTCACCCCCTTCTGGAGAGCGTGATTTTTCAGGATTGGGCTCGACCTGATAGGATTTTTATCCCTTCTAAAAGGTTCACTATTCTCTATCCTATGGAAGAGGAATTTGCAAAGAAATGGGCACTCCCTACCGTGGACGCAGCCATTTCCGTGAATAAATCCCTGACCTGTCCGGTTGAAAATGTCCAGATGTTTAAAGATCCGGTCGACAAAAAGTTGGAGACCCTACTGAAGGCTTCTTTTACCACAGTAGGTGCCGTGGCAGCCATTGGCGTTTGTCAGGCTTTAAAGGATCAGACTAAACAAATATTAAGGGACATACCGGCTCAGCAAGCTCGTGAATTGGCTGACCTCCCAAGGGCTCTCTGCTTTGCAGTAGATGCTATTAAGGACTCCATTCAACAGGCGTCCCGTTTATCTCTGCTATTGGTTCATATGCGTCGCCTTTTGTGGCTGAAGAACTGGTCAGCAGAGGCACCCTGCAAAAGGCTTTTAGCAGGATTTCCCTTTCATGGTGGGAGACTATTCGGTGAAGACCTAGATAAATATATCCAGACCATATCAAGTGGTAAAAGTTCTTTCTTACCTGTCAAGAAAAGACCGCGTGGGCCCGCGTTTAAGCGACAGGCCTTCGCAGGCTCGGCCCCTTCAACTTCCCGTCAGTATCGACGGCCTCCCGGGCGTTCAGCATTTAATAGCCGCCCACAAGGACAAGCCACGGCAGGCAAGAGGCCATGGTCTCGCAAGCCGGTTAAACCAGTCATCAAGTCAGATTCATGAAGGGGCGCCCTCACTCTCTTGGGTGGGGGGAAGGCTTCGGTTTTTCTCCGAAGTGTGGGAGGCCAGAATTCCCGACTCTTGGGTACTGTCCGTGGTAGCCACGGGCTACAAGCTAGAGTTTCGGGAAGTCCCCCCTCCTCATTTTCAGGGGTCAAGTCTTCCAAGCGACCCATTAAAGAGGGCCTCTCTTGTAAAAGCATTGGATCGTCTCTTGCTCCAAGGAGTAATTGTAGAAGTACCAACCCAGGAATGGGGTCTGGGATTCTACTCCAACCTTTTCATAATACCAAAACCCAATGGCGACGTCAGGCCTATCTTAGACCTCAAACGCCTAAATCGCTTTCTAAAGATTCAGACCTTTCGTATGGAGTCCATACGTTCAGTGGCAGCCAGCCTACATCAAGACGACTTTCTAGCATCTATAGACATAAAGGATGCGTATCTGCACTTGCCGATCTACCCGGCACATCACAAGTTTCTTCGTTTTATGATAGATCACCGTCATTACCAGTTCGTAGCCCTCCCTTTCGGATTGGCAACAGCTCCGCGGGTATTCACAAAGGTGTTAGCCCCGGTGCTAGCCGTCCTAAGGACAGAAGGCATTTTGGTCCTGGCATACCTGGACGATCTTCTGGTTATCGACAGATCAGCTTCCAACCTCAATCATGCAGTAGTTCGCACAGTTCGGCATCTAGAGGAATTCGGGTGGATTGTGAACCAAGAAAAATCGATATTGCAACCCACAAAGCAGTTGGAATATCTAGGCCTTCGGCTAGATGCAGACTGCCAGAGGATATTTTTACCTCAAGCAAAGGTCAGATCAATAACTCAGGCAGTTCAAGTGATCTTAGGCAAGAAGAGGCCGACTATTCGCCTATGTATGCGACTGCTGGGGAAGATGGTGGCCGCCTTCGAGGCAGTGCCCTACGCCCAGATCCATACCAGATATCTCCAGGCAGCCATTCTCTCTGCTTGGAACAAGTCCATTCAGGCGTTAGATCGTCCGTTAGTGCTCTCCCCAGGGGTCCGGCGCAGCCTGTTCTGGTGGCTGGTCCCTCAAAATTATTCAAAGGGGAAATCCTTTTGCCCCATCACGTGGAAGATAGTAGCCACGGATGCCAGCCTGTCAGGTTGGGGGGCAGTTCTAGAAGGACAGACCCAGCAAGGGCAGTGGTCGGAGGCAGAAAAACTGCTTCCCATCAATATCCTAGAGATCAGAGCTGCTCGGCTGGCCCTGGTCGCCTGGACTCTTCCCCTTCAGGGTCTGCCAGTAAGGATACAGTCCGACAATGCCACTGCGGTGGCATACATAAACCACCAGGGGGGCACGAGGAGCCTAGCGGCCCAAAGGGAAGTAAACCTGATTTTCTCATGGGCCGAAGCCCATGTACCCTGCATCTCGGCGGTGTTCATCCCAGGGATAGACAATTCTCAAGCAGATTTTTTGAGTCGTCAACAGTTGCTCCCGGGGGAGTGGTCTCTTCACCCCCAGGTATTCCAAGAGATTTGCCAAAGATTCGGAGTTCCAGGTGTGGACATTATGGCAACGAGATCCAACAAAAAGTTGGACAAATTCATATCCCGAGCCAGGGATCCCTCGGCCTACGGGACCGATGCGTTGGTTTGTCCCTGGCACCAGTTTTCTCTCCTGTATGCGTTCCCTCCACTGCAGATGATTCCCCGCCTTCTACGGAGGATCAGGGTTGAGCGCAGGCCTGTGATCCTGGTGGCCCCAGCCTGGCCCAGGAGGGCTTGGTACGCACTCATCGTGAGGATGTCAGTCGGGGCGCCGTGGCCGCTCCCCCTGCGCCCAGATCTGCTGTCTCAGGGCACAATCTGCCACCCTGCTTCACAGCAGCTAAATTTGACGGCTTGGCGGCTGAATCCCTAATTCTTAAGGGCAGAGGCCTCTCAGCTGAGGTCATATCTACGTTGATTCAGGCTAGGAAACCAGTCTCTAGAAATATTTATTACAGAGTCTGGAGGACCTATGTGGATTGGTGCGAGTCTCAAAAATGGCATCCTCCAGGTTGGCGTTGACAAAGGGTTGGCTCTTAGTACTCTAAAAGGGCAGGTGTCGGCTTTATCGATATGGTTTCAAAGACCCTTGGCCACCCATTCGCTTATGAAAACCTTCTTGCAGGGGGTCTTGCATGTGAATCCCCCTATTAGAGCTCCCCTCTGCCCCTGGAATTTAAATCTGGTCTTGTCAGCTTTACAAAGGCAGCCGTTTGAACCTCTGACAGAAATCCCTCTTGTGCTACTAACCCGAACGTTGGTTTTCTTGGTGGCTATGGCTTCGGCCAGAAGGGTTTCCGAGCTGGCAGCCTTGTCATGCAGGGAGCCATACCTTATTCTGCATAAGGACAGAGTGGTTCTGCGGCCTCAACCTTCTTTCCTTCCTAAGGTCATATCCAGTTTTCACTTGAATCAGGACCTAGTCCTACCATCCTTCTTTCCTACTCCCCAGTCCAGAGAGGAAAGACTGCTTCATACTTTGGACGTGGTTCGAGCCATGAGGGTCTATCTCAAGGCTACAGAGAAGATTCGGAAAACAGATGTGCTTTTTGTTCTTCCGGATGGCCCCAAGAAGGGTCAGCCGGCTGCCAAGTCTTCCTTGGCTAGGTGGATTAAGCAGCTGATTTTTCAGGCCTATGGTCTGAAGCGCGTTCCACCTCCCTTATCAGTTAAAGCCCATTCTACGAGGGCCATGAGTGCCTCTTGGGCGGCACACCATCAGATCTCTATGGCACAGGTTTGCAAGGCGGCAACCTGGTCTTCCGTACATACGTTTACTAAATTTTATAAGTTGGACGTCGCAAAGGGTACGGACGCAGCATTTGGGCAGGCGGTCCTACGGGCAGCAGTATAGAATCCTCTGGCCCGGTTCACGCCCCCTTTTCTCTGTTGGTGGAGTTACTTTACTTCCTGATAATTTTTTTGTTTCGCTATTCTTGGCCTTACGGTCTCCCTCCCTTCATAGAGCATTGCTTTAGGACATCCCATGTGTAATGGCTATGCGCTCTGTGTCCCGTGATGTACGATAAAGAAAAAAAGATTTTTAATAACAGCTTACCTGTAAAATCCTTTTCTTGAAGTACATCACGGGACACAGAGCCCCCACCCCTCTTTTGGGGAACATTGTGTAACCTCGGAGGAATTGCTTGCTACAAAACTGAAGCACTCCCAGTGGGAGGGGGTTATATAGGGAGGAAACTTCCTGTGAAATTGATTACACCAGTGTCCACACCTGAAGGTACCCATATAACCCAAGTGTAATGGCTATGCGCTCTGTGTCCCGTGATGTACTTCAAGAAAAGGATTTTACAGGTAAGCTGTTTATTAAAAATCCTTTTATTATATGCACAGGACCGCTTTGTTGCTTTTATGTATGTAGTACTTTCCCCACTGTTTCTGTGCTGTACAAAATGACTGTTCATGTAGTTGTTGCGGAGCGACAGCTAAAGTCTGATGGAGCATACACACGGTCGGAATTTCCGATGAAAATCTCACATCGGACTTTTGCTGGAGGAAATTCCACTTGTGAGTATTAACGGGCATTATTCAAATGTTTTATGGGCGTTATTCGAGCGTTATTCGAGTGTTTTTCGGGCGTTATTCGAGCGTTTTTCGAGCGTTGTTCGAGCGTTGTTCGAGCGTTGTTCGGGCGTTGTTCGGGCGTTGTTCGGGCGTTGTTCGGGCGTTATTCGAGCGTTATTCGAGCGTTATTCGAGCGTTTTTCGAGCGTTTTTCGAGCGTTTTTCGAGCGTTGTTCGAGCGTTGTTCGAGTGTTGTTCGAGAGTTTTTCGAGCGTTTTTCGAGCGTTATTTGAGCGTTATTCGACCCTAACGTTTTGGGGCGTTTTTGCAGCGCCTCAGTGTGAAAGGGCTCCATCAGACTTTAGCTGTCGGATTTTCCATCAGCATATTGTGAGATCAGGTTCTCAATTCTTCCGACGAAAAAAAAAATCCTATCGGAAAATCCGTTCGTCTGTATGGAATTCTCTTGGGGAAAAAAAACATGCATGCTCGGAAACAATTCGACGCATGCTCAGAAGCATTGAATTTATTTTTCTCACTTCGCATTCTTAACGCTCGAAAATTTTAGAGAACTTTTGTGTGACCGTGTGTATGCAAGACAAGCTTTAGTGGAATTCTGTCAGAAAAACCATCCACGTTTTTTCAGAAGGAAATTCCGCTCGTGTGTACAGGGCATTAGAAAGTTCGGGAGCTGTGGTGGCTCAACGTGATTGGCACTGCGTTGACAAGCCATTCACCTCTGCAGCCAAGGGTCCGGATCCCGGTCTCGGCTACATGTGAATTAAGTTTGGTGGTCTCAGCCCGCCTCCCGGTGGGTGTGCTATGCAAGGTACGCCTGTGCTTAGTACGCCCACCCCCCCCCCCCAAAAACCACCACACTTGCACGCACACGAAATTGGTTTAAAACACACGCACTTTGGCCATGCGGTCTCTTAAAATAAAGAGAGGCGAAGGACCTACGGGGCTGGCTGGGTGGGCTAGGCCCCCTCACTCCCTCATAGGGGTCCCGTTGGGCCCCAGTTGGGCTCCCAAGAGGAGCAGGTAGGGCGGGGTGAGTGGGAGGCCCCCCTTCACACCCGCCATTGCCACCAGGGGCATGGAGAAGGATGGCGAATGCCTCCGGGGGGAGGGTCTGCCTACTCCCAACTCCTGCAGTCCGGCTCCTCTCTCTCGAGTTCACGCACAAAAATACACTTTAAAAAAAAAAAAAAAAGAAAAAAAAAAAAGAAAGTTCAGAAACTGACAGATCAAAACGCCTTAGGGCACACTTAACCCCTTAGCGCCCCCTAGTGGTTAACCCCTTCACTGCCATTGTCATTTTCACAGTAATCAGTGCATTTTTATTGCACTTTTCGCTGTGAATATGACAATGGTCCCAAAAACGTGTCAAAATTGTCCGATGTGCCTGCCATAAGGTCGCAGTCACGAAAAAAATCGCTGATCGCCGCCATTAGTAGTAAAAAAAAAAATGTTTATAAAAATGCAATAAAACTATCCCCTATTTTGTAAACGCTATAAATTTTGCGCAAACCAATCGATAAACGCTTTTTTTTTTTTTTTTAACTAAAAATATGTGGAAGAATACGTATCGCCCTAAACTGTGGAAAAAATATGTTTTTTTATATCTTTTTTGGGGATATTTATTATAGCAAAAAGTAAAAAATATTGAATTTTTTTCTAAATTGTCGCTCTATTATTGTTTATAGCGCAAAAAATATAAACCGGTAATCAAATACCACCAAAAGAAAGCTCTATTTGTGTGGAAAAAAGGACGCCAATTTTGTTTGGGAGCCGCGTCGCACGACCGCGCAATTGTCAGTTAAAGCCACGCAGTGCGAATCGCAAAAAGGGGCAAGGTCCTTAACCTGCATAATGGTCCGGGTCTTAAGTGGTTAATATTGTGCCACTTACCCGGGACATGTAAGCAGATGGGTGCTTCTGGCTTTCCTGATCTTGATACTCATTTCTGATCTAGTTACTGAGAAAACACTGAAGTCAGAGGGTTCCGATGATAGCCAGATGACGAGCATTTTCAGGCCGAGGTCAGCAGCATCATCCCGACTCTTCTCTTAGGAAAGGTTTTCTAGTTGTCGGGCTGATAATACAGACAGCTGTACTCTGCTCTCTAGAAGACGGTAATGGTGGCTGTAATTATCAGCTGTATTAGGAAACAAAGGCCTCTAATGGGATGGCAGAGCGGGGTTGCCAGGTGCATGTTCACGGCTCTCTTATATTGCTGCTTTTTTGCCTAAACTTCTGCAGATTTTGCGATGGCTCCTGATATTAAAATGCCAGTTTATGTGCCCAGATTAGACGGCAGTGATCTCCATATACATGATTGGTGAATTTTTTTTCTTTTAACCACTTGCCTACTGGGCACCTTCACCCCCTTCCTGCCCAGGCCAATTTTCTGCTTTCAGCGCTGTCACACTGAATGACAATTGCGCGGTCGTGCAACATTGTACCCACGTGACATTTTTATTATTTGTTTTTCACACAAATAGAGATTTCTTTCAGTGGCGTTTAATTAGCACTGAGTTTTTATTTTTATTTTTTGCTAAACAAACCAAAAAAGACGAAACATTTTGAAGAAAAAATAAAATAAAAATGTCTTAGTTTATGAAATTTTGCAAACAGGTCATTTTTCTCCTTTACTAATGTGTGCACTGATTGGTGTCACTGATGGGTACTGATAGGTGACAATGATGCAGAGGCACTGATGGGCACTGATTGGTGTCACTGATGGGTACTGATAGGTGACAATGATGCAGAGGCACTGATGGGCACTGATTGGTATCACTAATGGGTACTGATTGGTGTCACTGATGGGTACTGATTGGTGTCACTGATGGGTACTGATAGGTGACAATGATGCAGAGGCACTGATGGGCACTGATTGGTATCACTAATGGGTACTGATTGGTGTCACTGATGGGTACTGATTGGTGTCACTGATGGGTACTGATAGGTGACAATGATGCAGAGGCACTGGTGGGCACTGATTGGTAGCAGTGATGGGCACTGATTTGCAGCGCTGATAGGTGGCACTGATGATCACTAATAGGTGACTGGTAGCACTGATGGGTACTGATTGGTAGCACTGATGGGTACTGATTGGTAGCACTGATGGGTACTGATTGGTAGCACTGATGGGTACTGATTGGTGTCACTGATGGGTACTAATAGGTGGGCACTGATGGGTGACAATGATGCAGAGGCACTGATTGGCAGCACTGATAGATGGCACTGATGGGCACTGTTGGTGACAATGATGCAGAGGCACTGTGGGCACTGATTGGCAGGACTGGTGGGCACTGATTGGCAGGACTGGTGGGCACTGATTGGCAGGACTGGTGGGCGCTGATTGGAAGGACTGGTGGGCACTGATAGCAGTGATGGGCACTGATAGGTGGCACTGATGAGCACTAATAGGTGACTGATTGGTGTCACTGAGTACTGATTGGTGTCACTGATGGGTACTGATTGGTGTCACTGATGGGTACTGATTGGTGGGCACTGATGGGTGACAATGATGCAGAGGCACTGATTGGCAGTGCTGATAGATGGCACTGATGGGCACTGTTGGTGACAATGATGCAGAGGCACTGTGGGCACTGATTGGCAGGACTGGTGGACACTGATTGGCAGCACTGATAGGTGGCACTGATGAGCACTAATAGGTGACTGATTGGTGTCACTGATGGGTACTGATGGGTGACAATGATGCAGAGGCACTGATGGGCACTGTTGATGACAATGATGCAGGGGCACTGATGGGCACTGTTGATGACAATGATGCAGGGGCACTGATGGGCACTGTTGATGACAATGATGCAGGGGCACTGATTGGCAGCACTGGTGGGCACTGATTGGCAGCACTGATAGGTGGCACTGATGAGCACTAATAGGTGACTGATTGGTGTCACTGATGGGTACTGATGGGTGACGATGCAGAGGCACTGATGGGCACTGTTGATGACAATGATGCAGAGGCATTGGTGGGCACTGATTGGCAGCACTGTTGGGACTGCACTGATTATCAGTCCCGATGTCCCTCTAACACAGGCCGGTCATTTGCTTTGGTCTCTCCATTGGACACAGCTGATCATGTGGTAAAGGGCTGCTGTTATTGGCCCTTTACCTCAATATGTGATCAGCTGAGTCCAAAGGACTCCAAAGTAAGCCTGTACTGTTGAGCTATAGCATGGGTGGGAAGGGGTTAAGTGTCATAATTTTTAAATATTTTAAACCTCTAATTCTAAGATAAAATGGTATTAGAAATGTCAAGGATTTACCCCCCACTTCTCCCAGCTGAATGGCCGAGATTAGAAGACATTCCAGACCTGCTTGGTTGCTAGACTCTATTGTATGTGGTCCGGTAGTCCCGGGTTGGATCCCAAACAAGGTGTTGGAAACATTCCTCAGAGATGTTGCTCCATAGTGACATGAGAGCATCACTCAGTTGCTGCAGATTTGTCGGCTGCACATCCATGATGCGGATATCCCGTTCCACCACCTCCCAACGGCGCTCTATTGGATGAGATCTGATGATTGTGGAGGCCATTGGAGTACAGCGACCTCATTGGCCAGTGGTGAGATGATTGGAGCTTTGTGACATGGTGACATTATCCTGCTGGAAGGAGCCATCAGAAGATGGGGACACTGTAATCATAAAGGGATGGACATGGTCACCAACAATACTCAGGTAAGTTTAAACGATGTTCAATTGGTACTAAGGGGCCCAAAGTGTGCCAAGGAAATATCCCACCACACCATTACACCTCCACCACCAACCTGAACTGTTGATAGGCAGGATGGACAACTTTCATGTTTTTTATGCCAATTTCTGACCCGACCATCTGAATGCCGCAGCTGAAATGGAGACTCATCAGACCAGGCAATGTTTTTCCAATCTTCTATTGTCCAATTTTGGTGATCCTGTGAGAATTGTAGCCTCAGTTTCCTGTTCTTAGCTGACAGGAGTGGCACCCTTTGTAGTCTTCTACTGCTGTAGCCCATCTGCTTCAAGGTCAGGATCGGCACTGCCTGTAGGTGCAAGAAATATCTCCATAACCTACATGGATAAGAAAATATTTGCAGAAAAACCGATGTCTACAGTGCATGCGTGCACTGAGCACGGCGGCTCCTAAATTTGTGAGCATGCACGGGGATCGTGCCGTTCCGCGCCCCCGCGTGGGAGTGACGGAGGCCGGTCACAGCGCCGGAGTGGTGATACCCGGAAGTCACTCCGGGAATCATGGCGGCGACTGAGGATGTGTCCGAGGACCGCTGCGGGGGCTTCGATCTCGGGTAAGTAATTGATAATAAGCTAGTATGCTAGTCAAACTAGCTCATTATGCCTTTGCCTTGCAGTTTTTTATTTTATTTATGTGGGGGTATACAACCGCTTTAAATCCCCTTTCTTCCCCATTCTGATGCTCGGTTTAAACTTCAGCAAGTTGTCTTCACCACATCTAGATGCCTAAATGCATTGAATTGCTGCCATGTGATTGGCTAATGAGCAATTTGTGTTGCCAAGAAATTGAACAGGTGTACCTAATAAAGTGGACAGTGATTGTATATTTTAATGAATTGAGCCTTCATGTGTGTTGTACATTATGAGATTAATATACTAAGGCACAAGGCTTTTTTTCTCAGAGAATAGGTGCAAAAACCTAACCCCCTTCTGAGTCCCATCCCCTTGTCTCCGCCCCCTACCCACCTCCAAGCACCGTCCCTTGATTCCATCCCCTACCCACCTCCCAGTACTGCCCCAAGTATCATTTTCTAAATAATTTGTATGTAATTTGTTCTCGTCTAATAACAAGAAAAGCAGTAAAATTAGATCCCACCCCAACAACAATAGGTCCTCCCAAACAACACAAATTCCCCTCCCAGCAATAATAGACCCCACACCAGCAACAATAGATCCCTCACACAATAATAGACTACCCCAGCAACAATGGTCCCCACCCCAGTAAAAATAGTTCCCCCCAGGCAGGGGCGTTGTTAGGGGTGGGCTGAGGAGGCTGGAGCCCTGAGTCTTGGCCATAGAGCATTTAATAAATAGCCCCAAGTGTCGCCGAGCAGGGACCATTTTTTTTTTCTGAGCGCCGCTGAGTGACAGAGCATGTCCCGCCTGCAGCGCCTATGATGGATGTCCCACTAGTCCATCCCCGGGACCGCGGGACGTGTGAAGTCCATCATAGATGCCGCAAGCTTAGAAGTCGGAAATTACAGTGCCGCCCGGCGCGCAACGTGACATCCCTGCTCGGTTCAGAGGCTCTCCAGCTCCTGAGCCTCCTCTCCTCTGGCACTACGGCTGCCCGGCACGCCACATCCCCACTCCCTGCTCGGCGGCTCTCCTCTCCTCCTTGGCGCCATTGCTATGACGGGCACATCACGGCTGAGGTAGGTAACGTCAGTGGTTGTGTATGTATGTAGGTCAGGTCAGTGTAGTCAGGTCAGTGTATGCAATGCAGGGCAGTGTATGCAATGCAGGTCAGTTCAGTATAGTCAGGTCAGTGTGGTCAGGTCAGTCTGGTCAGGTCAGTGTATGCGATGCAGGTCAGGTCAGTGTAGTCAGTATAGTCAGTTGTGTGGTCAGGTCAGGTCAGTGTATGCAATGCAGGTCAGGTCAGTGTAGTCAGTATAGTCAGTTCAGTGTGGTCAGGTCAGGTCAGTGTAGTCAGGTCAGGTCAGTGTATGCAATGCAGGTCAGGTCAGTGTAGTCAGTATAGTCAGTTCAGTGTGGTCAGGTCAGGTCAGTGTAGTCAGGTCAGGTCAGTGTATGCAATGCAGGTCAGGTCAGTGTAGTCAGGTCAGGTCAGTGTATGCAATGCAGGTCAGGTCAGTGTAGTCAGGTCAGGTCAGTGTATGCAATGCAGGTCAGGTCAGTGTAGTCAGTATAGTCAGTTCAGTGTGGTCAGGTCAGGTCAGTGTATGCAATGCAGGTCAGGTCAGTGTAGTCAGGTCAGGTCAGTGTAGTCAGGTCAGGTCAGTGTATGCAATGCAATGCAGGTCAGGTCAGTGTAGTCAGGTCAGGTCAGTGTATGCAATGCAGGTCAGTGTAGTCAGGTCAGTGTATGCAGCTTATGTCAGTGTGTACTGACACGCACTCACGTAGGTCTGGGTATGTGTCAGGTAGGTCACCCTGCGCCACTCCACCGGCCGCGCCCGCAACACGCCCCCATTCCCCCAGCTTAGCTTGGCTTTGGGCTGAAGCCCCTGGTCTTTTTGGCACCTAGCAACGCCCCTGCCCCCAGGCAACAATAGACCCCACCCCAGCAACAATAGTTCTCCACAAAATAGACCTCTCACACACAAACAATGGACCATCCACAACAAAATACCACCCTCAGCAACAAAAGATCCACCCCAGCAACATTAGACCCCCACCAGTGACCATACATCCCCCAGCAGACAGCATCAATAGACCCTCCATCACACCCCTTGCTATTACATACATTTGGTGCTAGAGGTGCCGGAACTGCGTTTCCCCACGTTCCCACTGAAAAAAAGCCCCTCTAAGGCAAATAGGCTTTTCACTTTCCAAGTGAATTTCCCTGAGCGGAGTGAAAATAAAATATAAAAAGAATTCCCAATCATGTGTCAGGTAAATTAAAAATAAATTGCTTGATTGTGATTGGATGATGGAAGTCAGCAAAGCTCTACCTCATCCACTAAGCTGAGTGAAAATTCCCTTGCACAGCCTATTTGCCTTTAGTAAATCAACCCTTATGAATGCTATAAAGGATTTATTATTCGGCACAGATCCTCATCCCATCACCGTCTTGCAGACATCCATTTTGAAAAGTGTGCCGCGGTGTCAGACATTTTGTCCCCTCGCCTGTTCGCGTTTGCTGCCTCAAAATTCCCGTCGCATATTATGGCCGGAGGGTTTTTTTTTCAGAACGTTGCTGGGATTTGTATCTTGTGGGCTCGGAGCCTTGATTAGCTTCTCTGCTTCCAAAGCCATTCAGCCATGGAAATGATGCCTGTGTGTTATCAGTAAGGCGCAGGCCTCCCGTTGCCAGGCAACCCAGATTGGTCCATTTCTGAGCCTATCCAAAATAACTCTGCCCTCCCCAAAAATAGCTTGGTGGTTCACAAACGGCTGCGATTTATCCCATTGACTGTAAGCTTTAAGAAAAAAAAACACATTTATTTTATCATCTTCTTATTTAAAGATTATCCTTAATATAAAACTAGACATATAAATGACGCTAATCATACAAAGAAGAGATGCACTTTTTTCCATCATTAACCAGTTATGGTGATTTTTATATGCTGGTTGGAAAAAGACTACAACATCTTTATCTCTGTTCCAGCATTGTGTATAGGGTGTAAGTATAGTAATGTACACTGGAGGGCGCTCTTTCTGAATTGTGTTTTACAGAAAATCTGCGCAGTATAAAAATAGCAGCAAGCAGTATCAGCTGGCTTCTTTTATAACCCAGGGCACAGAGAGGGTGACGCTTGGCAGACCAATCACTGATCAGCTTCACGCAGTGCTGATATCTTTGGTCACCTACCAGTTACAGGACTCCTGTGTTCTACAATTAATTCCTTTCTTCCTCACTCCTTTATATATTTTTTTCAATATCTGTTTGATCTCTTTTTTTTTTCTTCTTCTTCTTTTTCCTTTTCAATCTATGTCTTTCTCGAACACTAAGCAAGAATAAAATCTGAGATATGACTTGTTGATTTGGGCAACCCTTCCATTTTTTGCTTTTCCCACTTCTCTCTCTTGTACTCTCCACTGTCCTGTTCTTTCCTCTGCCTGGTCCTGACCCTTTCCCTTTTAATTTCTTCTGTTCTGTCCTCTGCCTGGTCCTGACCTTTTTACCTTTTAATTTCTTCTGTTCTGTCCTCTGCCTGGTCCTGACCTTTTTACCTTTTAATTTCTTCTGTTCTGTCCTCTGCCTGGTCCTGACCTTTTTACCTTTTAATTTCTTCTGTTCTGTCCTCTGCCTGGTCCTGACCTTTTTACCTTTAAATTTCTTCTGTTCTGTCCTCTGCCTGGTCCTGACCATTTCTCTTTTAATTTCTTCTGCTTCTGTTCTGTCCTCTGCCTGGTCCTGACCTTTTCCCTTTTAATTTTTTCTGTTCTGTCCTCTGCCTGGTCTTGTCCATTCCCGTTTTAATTTCCTATGTTCTGTCCTCTGCCCTGCCTTTACTGTTCTCTGTTCTGTCCTAAGCTATCCTGTACCATGCCCTCTCTTGTACTTTCCATTGTTCTGTCATGTCCTCTGCCTGGTCCTGACCTTTTCCCTTTTAATTTCTTCTGTTCTGTCCTCTGCCTGGTCTTATCCGTTCCCCTTTTCATTTCCTATGTTCTGTCCTCTGCCCTGCCTTTACTGTTCTCTATCCTGTCTTAAGTTTTTTTCTACTTTGCCCTGTCTTTGTACTTTCCACTGTCCTCTGCCTGGTCCTGTCCCTTTTTCCCTTTTTAATTTCCTCTGTTCTCTCCTCTGCCCTACCTATACTGTTCTTTGCCTAAGCTTTCCTGTACCCTGCGTGTCTTTTACTTTCCACTGTTCTGTTCTGTCCTCTGCCTGGTCCTGACCTTTTTCCCTTTTAATTTCTTCTGTTCTGTCCTCTGCATGGTCCTACCCTTTCCCTTTAAATTTCTTCTGTTCTGTCCTCTGCCTGGTCTTGTCCATTCCCGTATTAATTTCCTATGTTCTGTCCTCTGCCCAGCCTTTACTGTTCTCTGTTCTGTCCTAAGCTATCCTGTACACTGCCCTGTCTTGTACTTCCCATTGTTCTGTCATGTCCTCTGTCTGGTCCTGACCTTTTCCCTTTTAATTTCTTCTGTTCTGTCCTCTGCCTGGGCTTATCCATTCCCCTTTTATTTCCTATGTTCTGTCCTCTGCCCTGCCTTTACTGTTCTCTATCCTGTAATACGTTTTTTTCTACTTTTCCCTGTCTTTGTACTTTCCACTGTCCTCTGCCTGGTTCTGTCCCTTTTCTCTTTTTAATTTGGACTGTTCTGTCCTCTGCCCTGCCTTTACTGTTCTCTTTGCTGTCCTAAGCTTTTCTCCACCCTGTCCTCTGCCTGGTCCTGACCTTTTTCCCTTTTAATTTCTTCTGTTCTGTCCTCTGCATGGTCCTACCCTTTCCCTTTAAATTTCTTCTGTTCTGTCCTCTGCCTGGTTTTGTCCATTCTTGTTTTAGTTTCCTATGTTCTGTCCTCTGCCCTGCCTTTACTGTTCTCTGTTCTGTCCTAAGCTATCCTGTACCCTGCCCTGTCTTGTACTTTCCATTGTTCTGTCATGTCCTCTGCCTGGTCCTGACCTTTTCCCTTTTGATTTCTTCTGTTCTGTCCTCTGCCTGGTCTTATCCATTCCCCTTTTCATTTCCTATATTCTGTCCTCTGCCCTACCTATACTGTTCTTTGCCTAAGCTTTCCTGTACCCTGCCTGTCTTTTACTTTCCACTGTTCTGTTCTGTCCTCTGCCATGTCCTAACCTTTTGCCTTTTAATTTATTCTGTTCTGTCCTTTGCCTGGTCTTGTCCATTCCCCTTTTCATTTCCTATATTCTGTCCTCTGCCCTGCCTTTACTGTTCTCTATCCTGTCTTAAGTTTTTGTTCTACTTTGCCCTGTCTTTGTGCTTTCCACTGTCCTCTCCCTGGTCCCATCCCTTTTCCCTTTTTAATTTGGACTGTTCTGTCCTCTGCCCTGCCTTTACTGTTCTCTTTGCTGTTCTAAGCTTTTCTCCACCCTGCCCGGTCTTGCACTTTTGTACTTTCCACTATCCTGTTCTGTCCTCTGCCTGGTCCTGTCCTTTTCCCTTTTTAATTTCCTCTGTTCTCTTCTCTGCCCTGCCTATATTGTTCTCTGTCCTAAGCTTTCCTGTACCCTGCCTGTGTTTTACTTTCCACTGTTCTGTTCTGTCATCTGCCTCTCCCTTTTAATTTCCTCTTTCCTGTCCTTTGCCCTGCCTTTACTGTTCTCTTCCTGTCCTAAATGTTCTTTTACCCTGCCCTGCCTTGTACATTCCACTGTCCTGCTCTGTCTGCTGCCTGGTCCAGTCCTCTTCCCAGTATTTTATTTCCCCCTGTTCTGTCCTTTGCCCTGCCTTTTACTGTCCTCTGTGCTGTCCTAAGCTATCCTCCACCCTACCCTGTCTATGTACCTTTCACTGTCCTGTTCTGTCCTCTGCCTAGTCCTTTCCTCTTCTCTGTCTTTTAATTGACTTTTTTCCTCTACCCTTCCTAAACTGTTCTTGGTCTTGTCCTAAGTTTTCTTCTATCCTGCCCTGTCTTGTACTTTCCACTGTCCCGTTCTGCCCTCTGTCTGGTCCAGTCCTCTTCCCTGTATTTAAATTTTCACTGTTCTGCTCTGGGGCACTTGGTAGGAAAGAGGGGCCAGGAGAGCAAAGGAAGATCGGGGCTTCCCTGTGCAAAGCCACTGCACAGGGCAGGTAAGTATAACATGTTTATTTAATTTAGACTTTACTATCACTTTTAGCTTTCCTCTACCCTGTCCTGTCTTGTACTTTCCACTGTCCTGTTCTCTGCCTGGTCTTGTCTTCTTCACTGTTTTTTAGTTTCAGGTGCTCTGTCCTCTGTCCTTCTTTGTACTATTCTTTGTCCTGCCCTCTGCCATGCCTTTTACATTATTCTTCGGTCTCTAGTCATTTTCCCTGTCTTGTGTTTTCCCCTGTTCCGTACTTTCCTATGCCTTGCCCTGTCGTGTACTCTTCCTTATCATGTCCTCTGCTTATCATACCATCTGTTCTATTGTTTACTTTATTCTGCCCTCTACTATCCTCTTCCTGCACCTGCCTTCTTCCCTGTCTTGCAGGTTTATCTGCCTGGTCCTGTCCTTTGTGTTGTCTTGTTCTTTGGTCTGTCCTAGCCTATACTTTCCTCTATGCTGCCTATTCTCTGCCATGTCTTGTACTTTTTTTCCTGCCCTGCCTTGTCCTTTGCTTTGTCTTATATCCTCCTGTCTTGAACTTTGCTCTGCTCTGTTCTATATTTTCCTCAGCCCTGTCCTTTCCTCTCCCCTGCCCTGTCCTGTCCTTTCCCCTCCCCTGCCCTGTTCTGTAATTTCTCTTCCCCTGCCCTGTTCTGTCCCTTTCCTTCCCCTGCCCTGTCCTGTCCTTTCCCCTATCCTGCCCTGTCCTTTCCCCTCCCTTGCCCTGTCCTTTCCCCTCCCTTGCCCTGTCCTTTCCCCTCCCTTGCCCTGTTCTGTCCTTTCCCCTCCCCTGCCCTGTTCTGTCCTTTTCCTTCCCCTGCCCTGTTCTGTCCTTTTCCTTCCCCTGCCCTGTTCTGTCCTTTTCCTTCCCCTGCCCTGTTCTGTCCTTTCCCCTCCCCTCCCCTGCCCTGTCCTGTCCTTTCCCCTCTCCTGCCCTATTCTGTCCTTTCCCCTCCCCTCCCCTGTTCTGTCCTTTCCCCTCCCCTCCCCTGTTCTGTCCTTTCCCCTCCCCTCCCCTGCCCTGTCCTTTCCCCTCTCCCGCCCTATTCTGTCCTTTCTCCTGCCCTATTCTGTCCTTTCCCCTCCCCTCCCCTATTTTGTCCTTTCCCCTCCCCTCCCCTATTTTGTCCTTTCCCCTCCCCTGCCCCGTTCTGTCCTTTCCCTTCCCCTGCCCTGTTCTGTCCTTTCCCCTCCCCTCCCCTCCCCTATTCTGTCCTTTCCCCTCCCCTGCCCCGTTCTGTCCTTTCTCCTCCCTTCCCCTGCCCTGTCCTGTCCTTTCCCCTCTCCTGCCCTATTCTGTCCTTTCCCCTCCCCTCCCCTGCCCTGTTCTGTCCTTCAGACAAAGAAAAAAAACATTTAGAAAGGAAATGGAAGGAAAAGTTAAGTGAACCAACAATGCACTAGCTTAAAGGAACCTATTTAGAAAATAAAAAACAAAACCTTTACAACCCCTTTAAGAATGAAAGCTGAGTGGCGACTGTGAGCAACACCTCCACATTATTATTTCTCACTTCCAAGTCTATAGCACACTAGCAAATTCCATAACAGAATCCCTAAAACTCAACTTGCCTCCCATGGTGTTGCTCCCTTGTTTCATGAACCAGGAAAGTGTTGCTTGGCAGTGATTTCCATTGGGGAACGTGGCACTGACAGTTCAGTGTTTCTGCCAATCGGCACGTGTTCCCCCCCTTGGTAAAATCACCACAGGTCCTTAGAGAATATCTTGGGAGTTGTGATCTATGTATATATATATATATTTTTTTTTTTTTCATTCTTTATTCATTTGCAGCTTCCAAAAAGCCATGATATGCACAACCTAGTACGTCACAATGGTTGAATTATGAAAACGGAAGCAAACATGGAATGTTGTCCATCACCACTAATCGGAATACCAATAAATGAAAGGCAACGTCGGACTGGTTTGTATGGACAACTCTTGTTTTTTCCTTCTGATTCCTTTGTTCTGCTTTTCAGAAAATCAGCAGAATTGTCTTTACCTTCACAGTACTACAGTATATTTATGTCCTCGCCAGCCTCTGGCGTTGCCCTCACGTCTTCCTGCTGCTCTCTAATAATGGTGTTTCCCTCCCTCCTCTCCCCCTTATTCTGATTGTGCATAAGTATAGAAAATTGCCCCATTATAGAGAAAATTGTAGCTTTTGAAATCTGTAAAGAAAGTGGAGCAGTGACAGAGAGGGGGGCGGGGAGGGAAGGGATTATTAGGGATAGTTGGGGGAGTCACGACCGGCAAGACTAGAGATGGCGTTATTAACTCTCTCTCTCTCTCTATCTACCTATGACCACATACATGGGCAAATGTGAACACCATCTAACCTAATTTTTTAACCCTTCTCTTAAAAATATGTGGATTAGCTTAACAAACACAACTCTCGCTTAATAAAATTAGTCCTATTTTTAATTTGATGCCCATTTGTACTGCAGTCATAGCATGCGACTCTTCGCTATTTTCGATCATCAGTTCAACTATAAAGGGTTAATTTACTAAAGGCAAATATAGTGTTCACTTTTCAAGAGGAATTTTCCCTTAGCTCAGTGAAAGGTGAGGCTCTATCTATTTCCTTCCCCCGATTGTGATTGGGTATATGAATGGTCTTCCTTATAGCATCAGACTATGAAAAACTCTACATGCTATTTAACCACTTAAGACCCGGACCTTTAGGCAGCTAAAGGACCCGGCTAGTTTTTGCGATTCGGCACTGCGTCGCTTTAACTGACAATTGCGCGGTCGTGCGACGTGGCTCCCAAACAAAATTGGCGTCCTTTTTTTCCCACAAATAGAGCTTTCTTTTGGTGGTATTTGATCACCTCTGCAATTTTTATTTTTTGCGCGATAAACAAAAATAGAGCGACAATTTTGGAAAAAATTCAATATTTTTTAATTTTTGCTATAATAAATATCCCCCAAAAATATAAATATATACTATTTTCCTCAGTTTAGGGCGATACGTATTCTTCTACCTATTTTTGGTAAAAAAATCGCAAAAAGCGTTTAACGATTGGTTTGCACAAAATTTATAGCGTTTACAAAATAGGGGATAGTTTTATGGCATTTTTATTAAAGCGGAGTTCCACCCAAAAATGGAACTTCCGCTAATCCCACTCCTCACCCCCTTACATGCCACATTTGGCATGTAATTTTTTTGGGGGGGGAGTGGGGGCTTCAGGAGGAGGGGGACTTCCTGTCCCACTTCCTTCTTCCGCCGAGGGGCAGGTTAGGCGATTAAGCTTAATCGCCTACAGCAGCCCCTCCCTGTAGGCGATCGCATGGGACACATGACAGGTCCCATGCGATCGCCTGTCCAATCAGCTGCGGGACGCGCCGCTCGCGCATGCGCAGTGCTGCTCGCGTATGCGCAGTGGGTGCCCGGCCGTGAAGCCGAAGGCTGTCACAGCTGGGTGCCCACAGTCATGATGAGGACGGCGGCCGGGGAGGGGGGGGGGGGAGCGGAGCCCCGGTCGGCGCGTCGCTGGAACGCTGGAGCTGGTAAGTGTCTGTTTATTAAAAGCCAGCAGCTACACTTTTTGTAGCTGCTGACTTTTAATAAACACAAATATTGGCTGGAACTCCCCTTTAATATTTTTTTTACTACTAATGGCGCACACTTCGGACACTTTTGAAACATTTTTGGGAACATTGGCATTTTTATAACGATCAGTGCTATAAAAATGCATTGATTAATGTAAAAATGCCACTGGCAGGGAAGGGTTTAACACTAGGAGGCGAGGAAGGGGATAAGTATGTTCTCTAGGTGTGTTCTAACTGAAGGGGGGTGGGACTGACTTGGGGAAATGACTGATTGCTGTTCATACATTGTATGAACAGACAATCAGGCATTTCTCCCCCTGACAGGACCGGGAGCTGTGTGTTTACACACACAGCTCCCGGTTCTCGCGGGTCCCCGGCTGTGATCGCACCGGCCAGGCACGCGTGTCGGCACCAGGGCACCCCTATTGGCTGGAATGCAAAATGACATACAGTTACGTGATTTTGTGCAGTCGAGCCGACCTGCCGCGGTATAACTGCGGCGACTGGAAGGCTAGTGGTTAAAGCATCATTAAACCCAGACTATGAAAAACTCTACATGCTATTTAACAGAGTGTGAATTCTCTGTTAAATAGATCGGTGCGTAGTCATGTTGGAACAGGAAGGGGTCATCCCCAAACTGTTCCCATTGAGAGCATTAAATTATCCAAACTGCCTTGGTATACTTAGGTTAAGAGTTCCCTTCACTGAAACTAAGGGGCCAAACCCAACCCCTGAAAAACAACCCCACACCATAATCCCTCTTCCGCCAAATGATTTGGACAAGCACACAAAGCAAGGTCCATAAAGACATGGATGAGCGAGTTTGGGGTGAAGGAACTTGACTGGCCTGCACCTTTGGAGTGAATAGAGGAGACTGCGAGCCAGGCCTTCTCTCCAAAATCAGTACCTGACCACACAAATGCGCTTCTGGAAGAATGATCAAACATTCCCATAGATACACTCCTAAACCTTGTGGACGGCCTTCCCAGAAGAGTTGAAGCTGTTATAGCCGCAAGGGGTGGGCCAACTCAATATTGAACCCTACGGACTAAAGCTGGGATGCCATTAAAGTTCATATATGTGTGTATAGGCAGGTGTCCCAATACTTTTGGTAATATAGTGTATATCCACTTAAGGACCGGCTCATGTATATATACATCATTACTTTAAAGCAGCTGCTGCCACAACCGAGATATTCATCTTTTCCGTGGCTGGTCCTGTAAATGATAACGGTGGTCTCCCCGGCGGATTCGCTGCCAGATCACCGTTATCCGTGGCAGGAGAGGGGCCCCCCCCCCCACGCCCTCCGCCGCTTACCGGAGCCATTAGCAGCGGCGGAGGCGATCGGGTCCTTCTTCCTGCTTGCCATGGATACGAGTGAGGGCAAGATGGCCCCCCCCCCGTCTCCACAGCATAGCAGGGCGGAAGAGACGTCAAAACGTCACTTCCACCCATACGTCTTAGGCCTCGTACACACGATCAAATCTATCTGCTGGAAACGGTTGGCCCGACCGTCCCAGCAAACAGATTCGACCGTGTGTACGGGCGAGCCGACGGATTTGGCCACCCGACAGATTTCAAAGCATGCTTTGAAATCTGTCGGCTGGGAACCCGTCCGCCCGACATGTCTGCTGGTTAGTATGCTAACCAGCAGACATGTCTTCTGGCACACGCGCCGAATGATTTCGACGCATGCGCGGAAGTGTTTTACTTCCTGGTGCGGTGACGTGGCGGCGTCAACGTCACCGACACGTCAGCGCGCTGTCTGCTGGCGGGGATTTTGGTTTGCTCGTGTGTACACGCGAGCAAACCAAAATCCAAGCAGACAGATCTGTTCAAATCGGTCGGTCCGACCGATTTGAACAGATAGATTGCCTCGTGTGTACGAGGCCTTAAAGGCACTTTTTATGTTGTCATTTTTTTAAATGACAATTTTTTTAATGTTTTATTTTTATTGCATTTTAGTCTAAATATAAGATCTGAGGTCTTTTTGACCCCAGACTTCATATTTCAGAGGACCTGTCATGTTTTTTTCTATTACAAGGGATGTTTACATTCCTTGTAATAGGAATAAAAGTGACCCATTTTTTTTTTAAACAGTGTAAAAATAAATAAAATTAATTAAAATAAATAAGAAAACAAAAACATTTTTTTTTAAAGCACCCCGTCCCGACATGCTCGCGCATAGGTGAGTAGCGCCTGCTTATGAAACTGATGTTCACACCGCACAAGTGAGGTATCACCGCGATCGTTAGAGCGAGAGCAATAATTCTAGCCCTAGACCTCCTCTGTAATTCAAAAGATGCAACCTATAGAATTTTTTAAACGTCCCCTATGGAGATCTTTAAGGGCAAAAGTTTGACGCCTTTCCACGAGCGGGCGCAATTTTGAAGGGTGACATGTTGGGTATCATTTTACTCGGCGTAACATTATCTTTCACTAACTTTACTGTTGTCTTATTTTTTAACTCAAAAAAGTGTTTTTTTTTTCCAAAGAAAGTGCGATTGTAAGACCGCTGCGCAAATACGGTGTGACAAAAAGTATTGCAATGACCGCCATTTTATTTTCTAGGGTGTTAGAAAAAATATATATATTGTTTGGGGGGTTCTAAGTACCGTATTTATCGTGGTATACCGCCCGCCGGCGTATAACGCGCACCCCAAGCTTAGAAGGGGAGTTTAGGAAAAAACATACTTTTTGGATACTCAGCCTTGTCCGGCATCCGTCTGCGGCCTTGCGCGGGGTCCGTCCAGCCTTGTTGGTTTCTGTCTGTTGTCTTGCCAGGTGTCCATCGGCGACCTTGTCCGACGTCCGTCTGCGGCCTTGCACGGGGTCCGTCCAGCCTTGTTGGTGTCTGTCTGTTGTCTTGCCAGGCGTCCATCGGCGACCTAGTCCGGCCTCCGTCTGCGGCCTTGCGCGGGGCCCGTCCAGCCTTGTTGGTGTCTGTCTGCTGTCTTGCCAGGCGTCCATCTGCGACCTTGTCCGGCGTCCGTCTGCGGCCTTGCGCAGGGTCCGTCCAGCCTTGTCGCTGTCCATCTGCCGGTCCGTCCAGCCTTGTTGGTGTTCGTCACGTCCGTCTGCCGGCGGTTGCAAAATTGAATTTGGCGCCCCGGTCGAGCTGGGCAGAGCCGGATTTCCGGTGTGTTTGGCTCCTCTCGCGTGGCTGCGGGCAGAGCCAAGCGTGGCCATGCCTAGCCGAGCGTGCAGTACACTCAGCTCGGCTCGGTCTTTGTCGGCGACGCTCAGAAAAAGCGAGGATCGGCGTATATTGCGCACCCACGATTTTCCCCTGATTTTAAGGTACACGCCGATAAATACGGTAATTTTCTAGCAAACAAAAACTGTTTTAAACTTGCTCTAAAAAATTAAAATATATAAAATAAATATGTATATTTTAGTTACTTTCTCTGTCATTCCTGTTTGTGTTCAGTGTGGGTATTAATGCCGGCAGTCCATGCAGCTCATCACGCTGTGCCCATGTCCCCCTCTTCCAGCAGCGGTGCTTTTCCACAGCGGAGTGTCTCTGTGCAGCAGGAGATAACACCTCAACAATACCCAGTGCGCCTGTGATATGTGTAAATCCCATAGCGCTGTCAGATAAGAGGATCCCAGCATCAAACAGTCCAGAGCGCAGTGAGGTTCCTGTCATGTGAATGTTGTGTATAGCTGTCTGCAATGAGGAAGACATTGCTATGCATAGAGGAAGAACACGCTTTCAACATTTTGCCGTTTTCATGCTGCAGATCCAAAATGGCTTCTTTTCTTCTATTTTTATTTTTTTATTATTATTTAAATGTGTTTTAAAATGCAATTCCTGGCAGTCATTAAAAGCAAGCAGCAGCAGAGCAATCAATGAGGCTGCAGTCGAAATAGAGAAATAGTACTATATTTATAAAAAAACAAATAAACTGTAGAACTATTCATCCTGTGAAACTGCATCTACACTTACACTGTGCAAATGAGGGCAAAATCGAAAGTTATTAGGCTTTTTCCTATCCTGGTTGAATGTTCCTAAAAAAAAAAAAAAAAGATAAGGATAATACCACAATATGGCCACTAGATTGAGCTGATGATCATAGTAAATATGTAGTGTTATTGTAAGCTCCATCTAGTGGCCATAATGCAGTATTTTCCTGATTGACTCATTCTTTATAGAATAAATAACATTCCACTTGGAGAGAAAGTAGCCTAATAACATACAATTTTGCCCATATTTGGACAGAACCAATGTACATGCATATTTACAGGACAGCTGTAAAAATTTTTTTTAAATATACCCCTATGTCTCTTCTGCAATAAAGGATGCTTACCTGCATGTGGGGAGGTGCATCAAAGTGTGACAGCAGTAAACACCCAGAGAATGGCTGCGGAAAACAGGACTCATATTAATGTCAGAGTTCAATAATTCACGACAAGCCCAGAAGAAGAGCGCCTGACCAGGAACACTCACAGAAGGCAATAGCAGCGTGTAGAAATGCAAATCTCAGATGTGCCGGCAGCGTCAATATCGACTGATGGAATGTGGCCTGGCCGGTCTGTACCCAAATAGGGAGGTGTCCAGGAAGGATTGTGTGTCCCTATTCTTTTCTACTCGTCAGGAACCTCTCTCTGCTGCTAATCCCTGTCCTTACCAGACGGGTGACCTGTCCCTACACTACCCATACACTACATTAAAGGTGTCCAAACTACGGCCCTCGAGCTGTTGCGGAACTAAACTTCCGATGAGGCATTGTAAAACTCTGACATTCACAGACATGACTAGGCATGATGGGAATTGTAGTCTCGGAACAACTGGAGGACCATAGTTTTGACACCCCTGCACAAAATGCACAGCAAGACTAGGAGTCAGGGACTTAAATAAACTCTACCTGACCCAAGATGGCTGCCAGAGTCACATGGGACAGCAGCATTCAATCGGATAGCTTCCCCAGTGACCCATGAAACCATAGAGGAACTGTATTCCTCTTGACTTCCCCTCTGACTTCAATGCTGCTGTGGGTTGAGCACCACCTACAGGGGAGAAAATAGACTGCACTTACAGTGGTATAACAGGACAGGTTCCACTCAGAGAGGACAGCAAATGTACACTGTTATACAAGCTGTAGACTCACTACTTTACATTGTAGCAAAGTGTCATTTCTTCAGTGCTGCCACGTGTAAATACAATAAAATATTTACAAAAATGTGAGGGGTGTACTCACTTTTGTGACATACTGTATGCCTTATTATAGGCTTACCTGTAGGAAAAAGTACAAAAAAGATTATACAACCGCTTTAAACCTATAGGTTTACTTCCACTTCAACAGTTTAAAAAACTGTTACATTTCCGGCACATGCCGATAATATAACTGTCACATTGGTTGTGCTCTCAACCGAACTGTCAAACCATCCAATGGCTGGTGTCATAACTGATCACATGTGCAGCACCATGGCAGTTAACGATCAAACAGAGGCCAAGATGGCGGCTTCCTTGGCTGAAAATGATAGTAGGGTTTACTTCCACCTTAAAGGGGTTGTAAAGGTACAATTTTTTCCCCCCTAAATAGCTTCCTTTATCTTAGTGCAGTCCTCCTTCACTTACCTCATCCTTCCATTTTGCTTTTAAATGTTCGTATTTCTTCTGAGAAATTCTTACTTCCTGTTCTTCTGTCTGTAACTCCACACAGTAATGCAAGGCTTTCTCCCTGGTGTGTAGAAAGCCTCTTGAGGAGGGAGGGGGCGAGCAGGAGTGTCAGGACGCCCACTAACACACAGCTCCTTTCTCTATCTGCAACGTAGAGAGTGTCCTGACTTGCCTGCTCGCCCCCTACCCCCTCAAGAGGCTTTCTCCACACCAGGGAGAAAGCCTTGCATTACTGTGTGGAGTTACAGACAGAAGAACAGGAAGTGAGGATTTCTCAGAAGAAATAAGGACATTTAAAAGCAAAATGGAAGGATGAGGTAAGTGAAGGAGGACTGCACTAAGATAAAGAAAGCCATTTAGGGGGAAAAAAAATTCCTTTAACTGCTTTCACCCCCTTCCTGTCTAGACCAATTTTTCGTTTTCAGCGCTGTTGCACTTTGAATGACAATTGCGCGGTCGTGCGACGTGGCTCCCAAACAAAATTGTTTCTTATGCCGCGTACACACGGTCGTTTTTTGCGATGAAAAAAAACGACGTTTTTTAAAACGTCATTTAAATTGATTGTGTGTGGGCAAAACGTTGTTTTTTGTCTTCAAAAAAACGACCAAAAAAAAATTCCAACATGCTTGAATTTTTTGTGTCGTTTTTCAAAACGTCGTTTTTTGTTTCACAAAAAGTCACCGTGTGTGGCAAAAACATCGTTCAAAACGACGTTTTTCAACCCGCGCATGCCCAGAAGCTAGTTATGAAGCGAGCTTCAATGGAAGAGTGGTGAACGTAACCTCGCTTTTTGTGAAAAAACGATGGTGTGTATGCAAAATTGTCTTTGAAAAGTGACGTTTCAAAAACGTCGTTTTTTACTTCACAGAAAACGTCGTTTTTTTTTTCATCGCAAAAAACGACCGTGTGTACGCGGCATTACAAACAGAGCTTTCTTTTGGTGGTATTTGATCATCTCTGCGGTTTTTATTTTTTGTGCTATAAACAAAAGAAGAGCGACAATTTTGAAAAAAAAAAAACACATTATCTTTTACTCTTTGATTGAATAAATATCATAATTTTTTTTTTTATACTTTTTTTTCCCTCAGTTTAGACCGATATGTATTCTTCTACATATTTTGGTAAAAACAAATTGCATTAAGCGTAGTTGATCGGTTTGCGCAAAAGTTATAGCGTCTACAAAATAGGGAATAGAATTATGGCATTTTTTTTTTTTTACTAGCGGCGATCTCTGATTTTTATTGTGACCGTGACATTGCGGCGGACATATCGGACACGTTTGACACATTTTTTTTTGGGACCATTCACATTTACACAGCGATTAGTGCTATAAAACTGCATTGATTACTGTGTAAGGCCTCGTTCACACATGGATCCGTTCAGGTCCGCCTGTCAGTTTTTCAGGCGGACCTGAACGGGCGCTCCATGCACCCCTATGGAGCGTCGGATGTCAGCGGAGACATGTCCGCTGACATCCGACCTGATCCGATCCGCTAAAAACAAACGTATGGGGCTCACGTCCCCATCCGTCCATGCGGATCGGATCGGGAAAGATCTGATGAAAACGGACATGCTGTCCGTTTTCATCAGATCGCTCCATAGAGGACAGCGGGACTCGACAAGCTCCTCCCCGCTCAGTGAGCAGAGAGGAGCTTGTCATCCGTCGGCTCAGCGGAGATCTGCGGACTGATCTCCCGCTGAGCTGGCAGACACAGGCGGACTCCGTCGGAAAGGACTGAGACGGAGTCGGCTATGTGTGAACGAGGCCTAAATGTGACTGGCAGGGAAGGGGTTAACACTAGGGGGCGCTCAAGGGGTTAATATGTTCGCTAAAGTGTGTTCTAACTGTCAGGGGGCTCACAAGGGGAGGAGATCGATGTGTGTTCCTCTGTGCTGGGAACACACATCAGTCTCCTCACTGCTGGCAGGACATGGATCTGTACGTTTACACACAAATCCATGGTCCTGTCTTGATTGCGGGTGCCGGCGGCCATCGCGGCCGCCAGGCACGCGCACCGGGTCCTGAGCAATGCGGCGGGGGCGTGCGCGCCCCCTAGCGGCCGGAAAAGCAAGGACTTCATATGACATCCAGTCTGAAGGACGAGAGGTTCCCGCCGACGTCATTTTAATATGACTCGGTAGAGAAGAGGTTAACCTACAAGCATATCTTTGGAGTGAGGGAGGAAACCTGAGTATCCAGAGGAAACCCACTCAGGCACAGGAAGAACATGCAAACTCCAGGCAGGTTTTGCCATGGTTGGGATTCAGACCAATGACCCCAGTGCTGCAAGGCGGAAGTGCTAGCCACTGTGATGCCCCCAATGTTGCTGGGAAAAGGAGACTGCAGCAGACTGATGACATCATCTGAGCCTAGACTAAGTCACTGGTGGAACTTCTCTGAAAAAGGACTCTGTATATTGCGACATGTCAGGATTTTTTTCACGCAGACTGAAAGATCCACTCTAAAAATAAATTTACAGTTATATTCCCAAGTTAGTCAATTCCCATTTTTCGCAGCTCAGGGCCCAACTGTCAGAAATGTCCCTTCACCAATGTCATCGGCCTCTCTAGAAATACATTTATTTTCCCGTGACTGCTCCTTTATTCTTGCCTCCCTCTCATTTGATTTTCTCTGCCCCGTGGCTACAAAACACTCAGCAGGAAAAGTCATATTCATTACGCTTCCGATGCACATAACCCTTTCTCTGCTAGAGGGCACGCTATGATGGAGGCAGGTTCGGGGACGGAAGGGGTTAATGCGTCTCGCCAGCGACAGGAGAAATCAGAGGGGGGGTGTAATTAGAGTCATTATCTACCTCTGATGTTCGCCTCATTGTGGCGGATAGGAACTGGCACCGATCCAGTTCCTGCCTTCTTCCAATTCATCATCCATTTTGATGCCTCTTCCTCTCCGCGCCCCCCACCCCCCGCTTCTCCCTCCCCTTCTGTATGTCCAGCTCCGCGCTCTCACCCACCCACCGCCAATCATTTTCTCACCGGGGGAGCTTTGAAAATAGCAGCTTGCCTATTTAAAAATAAAATGAAAATTTAATGCCAACAAAATGCCACACACATTTTCAGATGGAGCGTGAAAAGAGGAGGGGGGGCGAGAGGGAAATTAGCCCAGAGCAATGTGTGTACAGTACAGAATTCCCTCCATGTAAACATAAATGATGGTTGTCACTTTCTGCTTTGTCACCTCGGGGCAGTGACAGGTAGAGGAAGTGACATAAACCGCGATTGTTATTTTCCAAAGACAAAAATTACTTTTCTAGGTGGGTATCTGAGGCCACGAACCTCTCTGATAATTGCGTTCATTCTGCGTCCTGCAGTGTATAGATCCCTTTTTCCACGCAATTTGTTGGTCGAGCATTTTGAAGCCGAAATCATCGCTGTCATTACGTTATAGCCATAAACGTACCATGGCGAGTTTTATTTTCATTTACAAATTAACCGCTTAAGACCCAGACCATTACGCAGGTAAAGGACCTGGCCAGTTTTTACGATTCGGCACTGCGTTGCTTTAACCCTTTGCCTACTGTGCACCTACACCCCCTTCCTGCCCAGACAAAATTTTAGCTTCCGGCACTGCGTCGCTTTAACTGACAATTGCGCGGTCGTGCGACGCGGCTCCCAAACTAAATTGGCGTCCTTTTTTTTTCAACAAATAGAGCTTTCTTTTGGTGGTATTTGATCACCTCTGCGGTTTTATTTTTTGCGCTATAAACAAAAATAGAGGACAGTTTTGAAAAAAAAATCAATATTTTTTTACTTTTTGCTATAATAAATATCCCCCAAAAAAGATATCATTTTTTTTCTCAGTTTAGGACGATACGAATTCTTCTACATATTTTTGGTAAAAAAAAATCGCAATTAGCGTTTATCGATTGGTTTGCGCAAAATGTATAGCGTTTACAAAATAGGGGATAGTTTTATTGCATTTTTATTAATATTTTTTTTTTACTACTAATGGTGGCGATCAGCAATTTTTTTCGTGACTGCGACATTATGGCGGACACATCGGACAATTTTGACACATTTTTGTGACCATTGTCATTTTCACAGCAAAAAATGCTATTGAAATGCATTGTTTACTGTGGAAATGACAATTGCAGTTTTGGAGTTAACCTCTAGGGGGCGCTCAAGGGGTTATGTATGACCTCATCTGTGTTTCTAACTGTAGGGGGGCAGGGCTGGACATGTGACGTCATTGATCGCCTTTCCCTATATCAGGGAACAGACGATCAATGACAGCACCACAGTGAAGAACGGGGAAAGCTGTGTTTACACACACCTCTCCCGTTCTTCAGCTCCGGGGACCGATCGCGGGTCCCGCTGCCGCGGTCACGGAGCTTCAGACCAGGTCGCGGGCGCACGCCCACGACCCACGGCTGGGCACCTAAAGAGGTCATACAGGTACGTGCTTGTGCCCAGCCGTGCAATTCTGCCGACGTATATCTGCAGGAGGAGGTCCTTAAGTGGTTAAAGGATTAGTTAATTTTTGCCCCAAAAAATGCCTGGGCAGGTAAGCAGGGCTGTTGTTAGAAATCACAGGGGCCCCCGTCAGCCTACCTGACAGGGCCCCCTCTTTTTCTTTTTACTTATTTTTTAACAGTCTTCTAAACCAGTGTTTTTCAACTCCAGTCCTCAAGGCACACCAACAGGTCAAGTTTTCAGGATTTCCCTCAGATGAAATGGCTGTGGTGATTACTAAGGCCAGGCATCCTCAAACTACGGCCCTCCAGCTGTTGCGGAACTACAAATCCCATGAGGCATTGTGAAACTCTGACATTCACAGACATGACTGAGCATGATGGGAAATGTAGTTCCTGAACAACTGGAGAGCCATAGTTTGAGGACCCCTGACTAAGGCAGTGAAACTGATCAAATCACCTGTGCAAAATAATGGAAAGCCTGAAAACCTGACCTGTTGGTGTGCCTTGAGGACTGGAGTTGAAAAACACTGTTCTAAACAGACCCCTGAGCAGTGGCAGCCGCTCTTTAGTGTCGCAGCGGCATCGCCCCCCCCCCCCCTAATCTATTCACCCAGTCCCTAATCTACATGCAGGGCACCGGACTCATTGGATTCCAATGTTTTTTTTTTCTCTTGAAGCACGTGATTTGAGCCGAAGGCTCTAATTGGCTTAAAAAAATGTGGGCTTGGGGCACAGAGTACTGTGCCCTGAGCCCACCCTGTTGTGTGACATTAGTGAATTAAAATTCACTGATGTCTTTCTGTTTCTCCTCCCGGACAATCGGGAAGCGGGTCCTGAGACTTCATTGGCCGGGAGTCTTAAGACCCGATTGACTGGGAGGTAAAACAATGGCCAGCTGTGATCTCCATGGGGTAGGTGCAGTGAGCGAGCCGGCGACCAGGGGGTGCGGGTATGTTGTGTGGTGGCGGGCTCCAGCCTTGGGGGGGTTAGTGTGGGGAGGCGGGCTGGAGTGACTGAGGTGGGGGGAATGTCTGTAGTCAGGTCTGTCTGCTGCCCCCCTGACCGATGGAGCACACCAGTCATCACTGCCCCCTGATGTCTCACATTTAAAACAGAGTACAGGAATGAGGACAGAGATTCCCCAGTCCCCTTCTCTGCAGGCTCTATGCCCATTCACAAACTGAAGAATAGTACACACAATTTACTATGCCTCGGTGATAAATGGACACAGTGAGTGATCGATGCCAATCGCTCACTGTGTCCGTTCAAGAAAGGAAGGGGCATGTAAATAGGGCATATCTACCGCACACCCCCCATCCTCAAACATCCCCCTGTGTGCCCTCAGCAGCTGCTGGCGGAGAGAAAAGTTGGGAAGCTGCAGGGGAGAGTGGCACACAGGGAGGTCCGGACAGCAGAGGGGTGGGCGCACAGATTCCGACCCCCCTGCAGTACAGCCAGAGGAAGAATAATTAGAAGAACATGGTGTGAACAAGTGCTTAATGTAAACCTATCCTAGTACCACTACTCACCTTATGAAAATGCTACTTGACTGGCTTTTATGATGACTCTCTGACTTCAACAATTTCCAAGTCACTGAGCTGGAATTAGCATGCAAATCGGTTAAAGCTTAGTACACACGATGAGATTATCAGATGTATTATCGTTGTTTTTTAGATGCTAGGCTTAATATGACGAAAATCAAGAATTTACTAAAGTAGGAAAATTCTCGTGCCACAGAATAGGAATTCGGAAGTGAAGTAATGTATTTGTATTGTATTTTCGGCTGAAAACGTTACTGATTAAATGAAAATCGTACAATCTGGTATCGTACAATTTTTTCTACGTGTTTGTCCTTTCAGAAAATTTTAGGCAAAAGCTGTGTACTGATTCGAAAGCGATATTTTGTGTGTCCAGGGCTTGAAGCAGTTCCACCCAAAAATGAAACTTCCGCTTTTCTGAACCCTCCCCACCTCCGGTGTCACATTTGACACCTTTCAGGGGGGGGGGGAGCAGATACATGTCTATCACAGGTATTTTGCTACCACGTCCGGGCATAGATATCCGCGGATATCTACGCCACGTCTGGCGCCTCCTCCATCCTCCCGCTGTCTTCTGGGAGACGCACAGGTCCCAGAAGACAGCAGGGGCCATTCAGATCGTGCAGTGCGACTCGCGCATGTGCAGTAGATAACTGGGAAGTGAAGCTGCAAGGCTTCACTTCCTGATTCCCTTACTGATGATGGGGGCGGCAGCACCTGAAAGCGAGGGACAGATCGGACAGGTAAATGTCCCTCAGAGGCGGCTCTAGGCTTTGTGAGGCCTTTGGCAAAACTTGACCTTTGGCCCCACTCACGCCCATGATGGGAAAAATACTTTAAAGTGGAAGTAAACCCACCTATCATTTTCAGGCAAGGAAGCTGCCATCTTGGCCTATGTTTAATCTTTAACTGCCATGATGCTGCACATGTGATCAGTTATGACACCAGCCATTGGATGGTTTGACAGTTTGGTTGTGCTCTCAACCAATGTGACAGTTGGCAATCCCGGCATGCCAGGAATGTAACTGCTTTTTGAAACTGTTATATCGATGGGTTTACTACCGCTTTAAGGACAAGAGCCTCTTCCCCATAACCCTGGCTGGTGTTTGAGGGGGTCTGCTGGCAGGGGGCTTATCGGAATCTGGAAGCCCCCTTTAACAAGGCTCCCCCCAGATCCTGCTCTTTAATAACTAAGGTAGGGGGGCCACCCGGTGATGTCACCTAGTGAACCCGCCACTTGTGATGACATTGACTGAGGGCATGCGGTGCCATTAACGTCACAAGGGTTGGTGACACTGGTATTCAATTATTCACTGGTTTTTAGGGATGCTGGCGGCCCCGCTCCTGAGTCAGGGCTCTTAACGCTGCCTTAGCACAGCAGCGTTAAGTTCCCCTGTCCCTCAAAACTGGGGTAATGCATTGGGCAAGTTAGGTGGCTGCGAGGCCTCTGTGAGTGCGAGGCCTTAGGCGACCACCTAATTTGCCTAATTAAAGAGCCGCCTCTGGTGTCCCTATTTTTAAAGTCAGCAGTATTTGTAGCTGCTGACTTAAAAAAAAAAAATTTGGGTGGACCTCCGCTTTAAGTCAGAAATCCTTACCTGCTTCTTTGTTCTGGGTATGTGATAAAGAAAGTTTTCAATGTAGAGGATTAGTATAATAGCCAAGCAGAAAGAATTACAAAACCTGCCACTGCTGCTGACCACCGCTGGATTCCTGAAACTGCAAGTTGTCTGTCTCTGGCCTCAATACATTCACTGATCTGGAACAAGTATGCAGCTAGCGAAGTCAGAGGAAAGTCAGAATTTTCTGCTTTCATGGTGATCTAAATGGCTCCGATATTTTCTGAGCCGCTGACCCAGAAGAAGTATAGAAATGAGGGATTTGACACTTTTCTGACACTCATTTACAGCATATTTGTTCCGTGCCTTTGATTCAAAAGTAGACAGCCAGGTAATTAGCATCTACTGGGTGAGACCAGCAAAGACAGGCCTTAAAGGATCACTAAAGGATTATTTTTTTTTTAGCTAAATAGCTTCCTTTACCTTACTGCAATACTGGTTTCAAGTCCTCATTGTTCGTTTTTTGCTTTGAAGTTGCTGTAATCCTTCTCTGATCTCCACACTTCCTGCTTGTCTGTTTCCTTATGAAAAAACTCATGGGAGCTTCTCTAAGAAATCCGGCCGCGTAGCGTAAGCCATTTACACTACGCCGCCGCATCGTACTAGAGCAAGTGCGGTATTCCCTAAGCATTTGCTCCGTAGTTTGCGTTAGCGTAGCGAAAATGGCCCAGCGTAAGCCCGCGTAATTCAAATGGGGCGGCTTGTATTTAAATTAAGCGCGCCCCCGCGACGAACGAACTGCGCATGCGCCGGCCGGGGAAAAAGCCCAGTGCGCATGCTCCAGCTCACGTCGGAAAGCGTCGTTGAAACCGACGTCAAAACGACGTGATCGTCACTACGCAATGCCCTATTCGCGAACGAGTTAGTAAAACGTAGTAAGCGACGGAAAAAGCCGACGCTGACCCGACGCCATACTTAACATGGCATCCGACCGCACCTGACGGCATCCGACGGGACTTCGTAAGGTTACTCCTCATAGAAGCAGGGGTAACCTTACGAGTTTGTAAACGACGTACGCGACGACGGGGCGGCGTAAAAGCGATCGGGAATCGGCGTAGTAGCCTCATTTGCATAGGCAAATGAGAAAAAAACGTAAAGGCCACCTAGTGGCCGGAGTTGTCATTACAACTACGATCCGCATGTGTAATGGTATTACACTTGTCGGATGTTGAAGCGTATCTATGCCAAAGTGATGCTAAACATCACTCGCATAGATACGAGGCAAAAAAAACGGCGATACGACGGGGTATCTGAGATACTCTGTCGTAGCGCCGCTGAGAATCTGGCTCTGTGTGTCTAAAACCCCTCAGAACCAATCACTTTAATTTTAAAAACAAACACTGCCCTGTGTTTGTTTGTTTTTGTTCTGTGTGTCTCTGTACTTCACAGAAACATGAAACTAGATTAAAAACGAAACTGAAACTACAGGTACATTATATGATTGATTTTTATCCATTTTAATCATTTTTTAAAGGAATCAGTTAACTATTATGTCTCTATACCCTGTAAACAGTAATTTCAGCAAAAAAAAAAATGTTTCCTTTACAACTCCTTTAAGGCCCGTACACACGATCCAATTTTATGGCCACAATTGTCTGACGGACGTGTTGTATCGGATAATCCGACTGTGTGTGTGCTCCATCAGACAATTGTTTGCTGAATGAACGACAACAAATGTTGGCTGTTCATGCTCACCAACTGTCTGGCAATAAATCTGTTACGTCGGTTAATCCGATCGTTTGTACACAAATCCGTGCAACTAAAATCCAAAGTACAAACACGCATGCTCAGAACCAATGCTAAACATTAAGACAACGTAAGCAGAAGTTGCCCAAAGGGTGGCACTAAAGAGCAGAAAAACCACATATTCAGGTTTTGTTGGCTGAAAATGTTGTGCCGTCTGTATGCAGAACAAGTTCACGGCCAACGCCCTTCGCACCAAAATCCACAGAAAAGTCTGCTGGAAGTCCGATCGTGTGAACGCGGCTTTACACTTCAGTCATGACAAGTGTTCCTAAATGAAACTCAGATGTGGTTTAAAGGGAACTCTTATGCCGCGTACACGCAGTTGGAATTTCCGCCAACAAATGTTCGATGTGAGCTTGTTGTCGGAAAATCCGATCGTGTGTAGGCTCCATCGGACATTTGCTGTCGGAATTTCCGACAACAAATGTTTGAATGTTGATTCTCAATTTTTCCGACAACAAAAGTTCTTGTCGAAAATTCCGATTGGCTGTAGCCAATTCCAACACACAAAAATCCTACGCATGCTCGGAATCAATTTGATGCATGCTTGGAATCACTGAACTTACATTTTTCTCTGTTTGTGGTAGTGTTGTATGGCACCGCGATCTTAACGTTTGGAATTTCCGACAACATTTGTGTGACTGTGTGTATGCAACACAAGTTTGAGACAAAATTCAGACGGAAAAATAATCCCCGGTTTTGTTGTCGGAATGTCCGATCGTGTGTACGCGGCATGAGAGCAGAAATAAAGGAGTTGCCAGGTGTCAGGATAGGTACTTGGATCTGATCTTCAATACCTGGTGAGTCACTGACCTGAATAAGCGCACGTGTGAATCCCTGTCCTGCACGCTTGTTCTAGAAATTGGTTCCCAGGTAGTGAATCCACGACTATATTCACTACTCTGAATCCCACAACTTAAAAGTGGTTACAAATCCATTTAAAAAAAAAAAACTAGCATACTAGCTCATTATGCATTACTTACATTAGATCAAAGTAGGGTGACCACATTTCCAAACTACCATTCAGGGACACCCTCCCTTCCCAAAAATCAGCTTGTGCTGTAACAAATCACAGCACAGTGATTGGACACAAGAGGCGGGATTTATGATTTCTCCAATCACAAGCAGGGGGTGGGACTGTGCTCCTCCAGACATTCCCGGCCAGGGCAAGTACTGTCAGTGAGTAAAGCCAGGGCCGATCGGCCCTATAGGCTCACTATGCACGCCGCTTAGGGCCCCCCAAATTACTAGAGGCCCCGCCTGGTGAGAAGTCATTTTTGGCCCCTCATCCCGCTTCTCAACTTGCTGGCTGCATGGGAGAAGAGGTAAGAAGTCAGCTTCTCACTTTAATGTAAGATGTAATTTCCGACAGCAGAACACCCCCTCCCCCCGCTTCTCAACTTTAATCTATAATGTGACATGTTGGCAGCGCTAGCCCCCCCCTCCCAACTTTATTGTGACATGTAATTTTCGGCAGATCCCCCCACTTCTTAACTTTAATGTGACATGTCATTTTGCTTAGGGCCCCAGGGAGGTCGGGATCGGCAGTAAAGCGGTGATGTGGCGGCCTTTTTTGGGGGCATCAGATTGGCCCGGGGGGTGTCTCTGTCAGTTTCATTCTGGGACACTGTATTGTCCTGCAATGAAGGTGCCCGGGACAGACCTGCAAAATGCAGGCAATCCGGGGCACGTGGTCACCCTAGTTGCATGTCGACAACCTCAGTTTCTACTGGACACTGCAATGCAAAGCACTGTTTTTTTTTCCATTAGCTTATTAGTGTTTAACCACTTAACTTCTTAAGGACCGCCTCCTGCAGATATACGTCGGCAGAATGGCACGGCTGGGCACATCCACGTATATTTACGTCGGTTCCAGTACCCAGCCGTGGGTCACGGGCGTGCGCCCGCAGAGCGCTCCCGTGACCCGGTCCGAAGCTCCGTGAACTGGACCGCGGGACTCGCAGACCCGATCGCCGCTGGAGTGCGGCGATCGGTCCCCGGAGCTGAAGAACGGGAGAGCTGTGTGTAAACACGGCTTCCCCGTGCTTCACTGTGGCCGCAGCATCGATCGCGTCATCCCTGTTATAGGGGGACGCGATCAATGACGTCACACCTACAGCCACACCCCCTACAGTTGTAAACACACACACAGGGAACACATAACCCCTACAGCGCCCCCTTGTGGTTAACTCCCAAACTGCAACTGTAATTTTCACAGTAAACAATGCAATTTAAATGCATTTTTTGCTGTGAAAATGACAACTGTCCCAAAAATGTGTCAAAATTGTCCGAAGTGTCCGCCATAATGTCGCAGTCACGAAAAAAATTGCTGATCGCCGCCATTAGTAGTAAAAAAAAAAAATAATTAATAAAAATGCAATAAAACTATCCCTTATTTTGTAAACGCTATAAATTTTGCGAAAACCAACCGATAAACGCTTATTGCGTTTTTTTTTTTTACCAAAAATAAGTAGAAGAATACGTATCGGTCTAAACTGAGGAAAAAACATTTTTTATATATATTTTGGGGGGATATTTATTATAGCAAAAAGTAAAAAATATTACATTTTTTTCAAAATTGTCACTCTATTTTTGTTTATAGCGCAAAAAATATAAACCGCAGGGGTGATCAAATACCACCAAAAGAAAGCTCTATTTATGGGGAAAAAAGGACACCAATTTTGTTTGGGAGCCACGTAGCGCGACTGCGCAATTGCCTGTTAAAGCGACGCAATGCCGAATCGCAAAACCTGCCCGGGTCCTTTAGCTGCATTTTGGTCCGGGTCTTAAGTGGTTAAAATCACAAATCTAAATTGTTGCATTGGAACATCATTCAACCTAGTCACAGAATTCCCCGGACGCTGTAATTCTCATTGAAATCAGCTAAAGTGTTTATATAATGTGAGATGGATATGGAGATTACTCCTCGTGGTCATTTGCTCTGGAGAGGTCTCTTACCCGGCACACTGCAATATACACTTCACCCAAAGGGTCACTTTTGCGACTTTTCTCATCACTATAATATGATCATTTTCCATCGTTTTCATCCAATGAGGCATTTTATATATTTTAGTGATTATTATTCTAATGTGAAATTCATCTAATGTTCTTTTCATGTTTTCTTTCTTTGCTAAAACTCCTTGCCATTGTTCATTTAGCTGTCTATAGAAAAATGTATGTAAATACTTTTGTAAGAGGTGCAATAGTGCTTCCAAAAAATGGTATCTGCTCTGTTTCTAAAAAAAATTCTGTACTACTAGAGCAGGGGGTCTCCAAATTGCGGCCCGTGGGCCAGATGTGGCCCTTGCTAGCCTTTATCTGGCCCTCAGGCACTATCCCTCTCACTGATATGAGACACTATTCTTTCCACTGACACCAACAAGGAGGCACTATTCCTTCCACTGACACCAACAAGGAGGCACTATTCCTTTTTCTGACACCAACAAGGAGGCACTATTTCTTCCACTGATACCAATGATGGGGTACCATTCCTCCTACTAATAGGGGCACTACTCCTCCTACTGACCACCAAACCTGAGGCCATATTTATTCTCACTGATGCCAAGCCCAGGACATTTTCTGCCCCCGCTGGCCCTTCTAAAGTCTGAAAGACAATAAACTGGCCCTTCTTTGAAAAGTTTGGAGACCCCTGTACTAGAGGGTGTTGCCATATTAAAGCAGAGTGCACTATGTACAAGTTTTCACACATTTTTGATCTGTTCATACAACTATATTGCATATGAACCATAAAGAAATCACTTGAAGAAAAGATAATTGATTATTTGCTAATTTGACTTTTTTGATCGGATCATAAAATCAAAATATGTATAGTCACAATTGCTGGGAGATCTGCATGTTACCTTTTGCCTTGTACACACGATCGGAAATTCCGTCAAGAAAACCGTGGATTTTTTTTTCCCCAACGGAATTTTGGCTCAAACTTGTGTTACATACACACGGTCACACCAAATTCCGACCGCCAAGAACGCGGTGACGTACAACTCTACAATGAGCCGAGAAAAATGAAGTTTAATGCTTCCGAGCATGCGTCGACTTGATTCCAAACATGCGTAGGATTTTCTCCATCGGAATTGCATACAGACGATCAAACTTTTCCCATCGGAAAATTTGAGAACCAGCTCTCATATTTTTCTTGGCAGAAATCCGTTGGAGCCTACACACGGTCAGAATTTCCGAACAAAGGCTCACATCGGACTTTTCTTGTCTGAATCTCCGATCGTGTGTATGCGGCATTAGACTGGGTGTTCCTGGAGAAAAGTACATTAGTGGGTAGTGCTTTGCTGTGCATTTTGAAAACGTGCATCGCATTTGCGTATCCATAATGGCGTGCTAACCGCTATTGGGGTGTCATTAAAAATTAGGCTGCATTCACATCTGTGCGTTTCTGAACGTGTGACAATGCAACCCAAGTGGCAGGGTGGTCCTATTTGGAAGGAATTTCAAACAACCCTCACATCACTCAGACAGCTGACACGTTTTTAGGGACAAACCTTCTTTTCCAGAGCAAAGCTGCCACTTGGGTTGTGTTTACATCACTATTTTAACCTTTGGCTTTTGTGAGTATGCAATGGTTTTATTTGTAATAAATTTACATTTGGTAATGCACTAGGCCTTTGCGCCCTTTTGTCTTTTTTTTCTGTATGTGTGTATATATATATATATATATATATATATATATATTCGTATATACTCGAGTATAAGCCGACCAAAATTTTACTACAGAAAAATGGGAAAACTTATCGACTTGAGTATAAGCCTAGGGTGTCCATCTGCATGCCTCACTGTGCCACACTTTGCCTCACTGTGTCACTGTGCCCATGCCTCACTGTGCCCATGCCTCACTGTGCCCATGACTTAATGTGCCCATGCCTCACTGTGCCCATTCCTCACTGTGCCCATGCCTCACTGTGTCAATGTGCATGCCTCACTGTGCCCATGACTCACTGTGTCCATGACTCACTGTGCCCATGCCTCACTGTGTCCATGACTAAACTGACGTTTAACATGGGAGTCTATGGAAGGGGTGCTCGACTTTGAAAAATCGGTGCTCCCCAGCCGTAGGTCCCCCAGACAACAAACACACTTGTAGAGGAAGAGTGGGGCTACATGTGTGCCAAGTTATATATATATAATATATATATATTTTTTTTTGTTTAATACAATACTGTCCTAATAACAGATTTCTTCCTGTAAAATGTAAATAAAAATAATAGAAATAATAAAAAAAGTATTTTTTTTTACAGTTTAGATAGTAGGAAAACCACCAGACAATAGAAAGGCCATATATTTCCATGACTGTTTATTTTCAGCAGCTGAACAATTCCGACCCTTGAAATATTAAGATATCTATTATTTTTATTCATTTTTATTCATCTACGTCATATTATGTTATTTGCATTTTCTATTATTTTTCTCTATTTAGATACAGGCTCTGTTTTATCCCGCGATCTCTCCTCATGGCGAAAAGGCGGCGGAGGGGAAGTAATCAGTCTCTTATCAACCCTGACACAGAAAACGAGGCAATTATGTTCTAGTGTCCCATGGGGAGGGCTGGCAGAGCTGAGATAAACTGCTGGCTCTGTCTATAGGGAAGGGGGGGGGGGGCAGAGAGGACAGGGGGGGCTGGATGGGGGCATAGTTGAAAAATAGCTGCAAGTGTTGGGTTCTAGTGAATATGTAGGAGGGGATATTACCTTCTGTCCTTACGTGACCGACATTTATAAAAAAAAAAGGGTTGAATCTAGGTAAGACTCAACTTCATTTTCCCAGCTGTTCACAGGAGATATAAAATGACAAATACCAATAAAGGCAAATGAAGACTTCAAGGGGTTGTAAAGGTAAAAAAAAAATCCTAAATAGCTTCCTTTACCTTAGTGCAGTCCTCCTTCACTTACCTCATCCTTCCATTTTGCTTTTAAATGTCCTTATTTCTTCTGAGAAATCCTCACTTCCTGTTCTTCTGTCTGTAACGCCACACAGTAATGCAAGGCTTTCTCCCTGGTGTGGAGTGTCGTGCTCGCCCCCTCCCTTGGACTACAGGAGAGTCAGGACGCCCACTAACACACAGCTCCTTTCTCTATCTGCAACATAGAGAGCGCCCTGACTCTCCTGCAGTCCAAGGGAGGGGGCAAGCACGACACTCCACACCAGGGAGAAAACCTTGCATTACTGTGTGGAGTTACAGACAAAAGAACAGGAAGTGAGGATTTTTCAGAAGAAATAAGGACATTTAAAAGCAAAATGGAAGGATGAGGTAAGTGAAGGAGGACTGCACTAAGGTAAAGGAAGCTATTTAGGGAAAAAAAAGTGTACCTTTACAACTCTTTCAGTCTAAAATCTACATTTGCAGGGTGGTCAATGTACAGCAAATGGTAGAGCAATGAATGTATAGTCTGATCAATATTACAATCGCACACGTTCCTGGTAAAATGGCTCATAAAAATAGTGGGTACTGAAAAGATACCAGTTGGGTCCTGGAGACATCAAGCGATCAAACATATTCACCATTGATTGTACAATTACGTCCAATTATCTATCTGTCTATCTGTCTGTCTGTCTGTCTGTCTGTCTGTCTGTCTGTCTGTCTGTCTGTCTGTCTGTCTGTCTGTCTGTCCGTCTACCTATCTATCTATCTATCTATCTATCTATCTATCTATCTATCTATCTATCTATCTATCTATCTATCTATCTATCTATCTGTATATCTATCTATCTATCTATCTATCTATCTATCTATCTATCTATGTATCTGTATATCTATCTATCTATCTATCTATCTATCTATCTATCTATCTATCTATCTATCTATCTATCTGTATATCTATCTATCTATCTAATCCCCTCCCCCGACATCTATCTATCTATCTATCTATCTATCTATCTATCTATCTATCTATCTATCTATCTATCTATCTATCTATCTATCTATCTATCTATCTATCTATCTATCTATGTATCTGTATATCTATCTATCTATCTATCTATCTATCTATCTATCTATCTATCTATCTATCTATCTATCTATCTATCTATCTATCTATCTATCTTGCCATGCCATTTTCAACCAGGGTTCTAAGGAACCCTAAGGTTTCTCCAGTGGTTGTGATAGATTCCTTGGTCTGTGGCTTTATGACCTTTCATCTGATGGTGCCGACATAGTCCTGGGGTCAACACCAAATGGTAGAGCCAATAGGGGGTTGTATTCTTTCCACTGACCCCCAATGTAAGGGGCATTTATCTCACTGGCCACCAATGAATTGCTTTTAGCAAAGGTTCCCCCGAGACCTGAAAACTATTTCAAGGGTTCCTATGGGATAAAAAGGTTGAGAAAGCCCTATCTATCTATCTATCTATCTATCTATCTATCTATCTATCTATCTATCTATCTATCTATCTATCTATCTATCTATCTATCCGTCTATCTCCTGCTGGTTCTCCCTCTTTTTCTACCTGTCTGTCTATTTATCTCTCTACTATCTGTCTAATTCTTAACTATCTTTTTATTATCTATCTATCTATCTATCTATCTATCTATCTATCTATCTATCTATCTATCTATCTATCTATCTATCTATCTATCTAATGATTTTTTTTTTTAAAACCCTGTGAACTTACTTTTGTGTTCTGTTCGATTGCTTGGCGCTGTCTACTATTTACCTTACATTTCTGAGAGATTTTTTATTTATTTTTGCGCAGTGATCAAAGTGTTTTTTTTATTTCACCTAAAAATAACATACAGATGCGAAATATATGAGCAGACAAGTCCCTTTACTAAATAAACCCGTTTAGATAAAAAGCAAGGAGTTAACATTAGTCGACATTACTACAATGAGCAGGTAATGAAAAGTCCATTTACCTTTAATGAACTGGCGGTGAACCAATAAACATCATTAACTGAGATGGGGAAAAGCTTTTAAGACGTAATTCCTAAGACTACAAAAATGCCTCCTCTACATCTATTTTTCTTAACAGCTTATTGGTCTTCCGGTCTATCCGGTCTACCCTTTGACTTTTTTTTTCTGTCTACCCTTTTGTATGCCTTGTCCCATCATTGCCTACACTACAGAAATAGAAGAACAGCACTCGCATTGCCAACATCCGTAAATAAGATATTAGAAAAAAAGAGGGGGGGGGGGAGGGAACCCAAAAGTGAACCCTGTTTGGACTTTTAACGGCACAGTAAACAATAAAAATATATAAAAATAATTCTAATAGACACAAAAGACACATGCATGAAATATAAGGACAGTGCAAATGTTAAAAATTATACATATGGGTACATATTATATGATGAGAACCCGAGTGTATCAACGCGTTTTGCCATTGAGCTTCTTCAGGACGCAATTCAGGATACAGTGATTGCAAGGACAAAAAAGGGGGTGGGGGACTCACTTGCAAATCATTCAAGTCTTGATCAGCACAATGGCTACCGCAGATATCCAAAATAGGAAAGAGATTAGCTAATACACAGAGAGAGCGCAACGCAATGCTGGTAAAGCAAAGTCAGGGGAACCGGTGGTTCCTGAAAAGAAAGTGCAAAAGTCTTCAAACTTCATACAGGGGAAAGTAGATACGAAACAAATCCCCTACGAGCAACAATGAGCCCTTATAAAAGGAGTTAAGAAAATACAAAGGGATACTTCAGAGTAGTCACTGAGTCAGTCAGCTACGTTCCATGAACCAACAAGAATATGCTGTATGTATAGCCGTATTACTACTTCATGGTAGGTTCACGTATCAGAATGATCCCCTGGGAGAGAGCGGCAAAGCTCTGCACACATTTTTTATATATTTCTATTGTTTACTGTGGCGTTAAAAGTCCGAACAGGGTTCACTTTTGGGTTCCCCCCTTTTTTTGCCTACACTACACAAAGGCTTGCTGTAAATGGTTCTAGAATAGCCAGCAATGGTCCATATATTATGAACATGGCCTACAATAATTGGGCCATCTCTGAACTCCAAAGAGGTAAAAAGCACCTCTGATAGTCAAACTAGTTATTCTACAGGGAGATTTTCTAGCAGGTTGGAACCCTTTTTCGGAGTGAGCATAAATCTTAGAACATGATATTTGCTTATGTGGCCATCAAGCCTGGAGTTACAGTGGACCTTGTAGTAAAACTCAAGGTCTACTTATACTTTCTTGGCCGTGTAAAAATCACTTGAACATAGTTGGCCGGATTCAGAAAGCATTTACGTCAGCGTTTCTAGAGATACGCTGCGTAAATACTAAGAATAGCCTTTTTTTGCTATTCAGAAAAGAAGATACGCCGGCTTTCTTCTAATATACGAGCGGCGTAATTCGCTTATCTTAGTTGCATATTTACGCTGGCCGCTAGGTGAGCTTACGGCGGTTTACGCGTAAAATATGCAAATGAGCTATTTACGGCGATTCCCGAACGTACTTCCGAACGTATTTTACGTCGTTTGCGTAGGCGTTAGTGCGGCGTAAGGTTATCCCTGCTATAGGAGGCGTAGCCAATGTTAAGTATGAACGTCGGGACAGCGTCGAATTGAACGTCGGTTACGTCGTTTGTGTAAATCATTCGGGAATGGGGCTCGACGTTAGTTACGTTCACTTCGTTTACATTGAGAAAAAGCAACGTGATTTCGCGCATGCGCACTGGAAACGTTTACGGACGGTGCATGCGCCGTCCAAAAAAAACGTGAATTACGTGGGGTCATGATTCATTTACATGAATCACGCCCCCACACCGCCACATATTATGGAGCAAGTGCTTTCTGAATAAGGCACTTGCCCATAATATTTCCGGCGGCGTAGTGTAAAGAGGAAATGCTACGCCGCCGGAAAGATACATTTTTGTATCTGAATCTGGACCAGTATGTCCAAAAAATACTTGTAAAGAAGAAAGTAAGATTTATATTGAAGTGGTAGTAAAATCTGTTACACCATTTGTACCTACAGGCAAACCTATAATAAGGTCCCGGCCCCTTACCACATGATCACGTGATCACATGATGTAAACAAAGGATCGGTAATCTTTTTTTTCTCCTCACGCTGATAGCGTGAGGAGAGAAAAAAGCCGATCACCGGCTTGTGCACAAGGGACATCGGTCCCGAAGAGGAAGGGGGCACATCAGCCTCATCGGTGCCCTTAAATACCAAATGCCAGTGCCACCTGCCAGTGCCCTCAGTGTTCATATTGCCACCTATCAATGCCCACAGCAAATTGAAGGACGAAAACTGGACAGCCGCACTCCGAAATCACTTAAAATAAGTTGTATTTTATTTTTCAACTGTACACACAGTCACTGCAACCAACAAAATACAGTATGGCCGACGCGTTTCGCACTTACAATCAGTGCTTAGTCATGAGCCATGAGCATTGCCAGCACCTTGGTGGTTCAACAACCCTTGATTGCACACGGGGCTCACCTGGAGCGGTGAGAAATTTGTCTATTAATGCCCACAAGTGCCACCTATCAATGCCCACATGTGCCACCTATCAATGCCCACCAGTGATGCCAATCAGTGCCTAATCAGTGCCACCTAGCAATTCTGCCTATCAGTGTAACCTACCAGTGCCCAATATTGCCACGCATCAGTGCCCATCACTGCCACCCATCAGTGCCCATTACTGCCAGATATCAGTGCCACCTATCAATGCCACCTATTAGTGCCACTTCTCAGTGCCCACCAGTGCCACCTATCAATGCCCTTCAGTGCCACTCATCAGTGCCACCTCTCAGTGCTGCCTATCAGTACCCACCAGTGCCGCCTATCAGTTCCCATCAGTGCCGCCTTATGTGTGCCCATCAGTGCAGCCCATCGGTGCCCATCAGTGCAGCCTCATCAGCATATATCAATGAAGGAGAAAAATTACCTGTTTGCAAAATGTTATAACAAAATATAAAAAAAAAAAATGTAATCTGTGTTTTTCATTTTTTTTTTAAACAAAAAATAAAAAATAAAAACTGCAGAGGTGACCAAATACCACCAAAAGAAAGCTCTATTTGTGGGGGGGGAATTATAAAAATACATTTAGGGTACAGCGTTGTTTGACTGCGCAATTATCATTCAAAGTGCATCAGCGCTGAAAGCTGAAAATTGGTCTGGGCAGGAGGGGGGTTTAAGTGCCCAGTAAGCAAGTGGTTAAACTTAATTTATAGTGCATGCAGTCGATGATGTCACTGGCGCATGCGCTCTGAAAGTCAGGTTTACAGTGCCGGACCTTCAGAGCCTATGCCGGAAACGGCGGCTCCCGCGCCCATACTCATGTAGCTGGAGGCCGAGAACCCGGAAGGAAGACTGGGGGAAAATCATGGCACTGGAGGGCTTCGTTCTACGGTAAGTCCATCATAATGTGCTAGTATGCAATACATGCTAGCACATTATGACATTGCAGGGATTTTTTTAATAATTTTTTTTCAAACTACCTGCGGTTTACTAACACTTTAACCACTTAAAGACCGGAAGATTTGCCTGCCTATTGACCAAGCCATTTTTTGCGATATGGCACTGTGTCGCTTTAACTGACAATTGCGCAGTCGTGCGACACTGTACCCAAACAAAATGTATTTTTTTTCCCCACAAATAGAGCGTTTTTGGTGCACCTCTGCAGTTTTTATTTTTTGGCTATAAAAAAAAAAAAAGAGCGACACTTTTGAAAAAAATAACTATATTTTTAAAATTTTTCTGTAATAAATATCCCCAAAAAGGTTTTTAAAAATCGAATTTCTTCATCAGTTTTGGCCAATATATATTCTTCTACATATTTTTGGTAAAAAAAAATTCCCAATAAGCGTGTATTGATTGGCTTGCGCAAAAGTTATAGCAACTACAAACTATGAGATTATATTTATGGCATTTCGATTATTTGATTGTTTTTACTAGTAATGGCGGTGACCTGTGATTTTTAGTGGTACTGTGATATTGCAGCCGACAGATCGGACACTTTTGACACATTTGAGACCACTGACATTTATACAGCGATCAGTGCTATAAAAAATTCACTGATTACTGTATAAATGTCACTGGCAGGGAAGGGGTTAACACTAGGGGTCGATCAAGGGGTTAATTGTGTTCTGGCTCTCATGCCCATGATAGTGTGTGGCCAGCAGTGACCGCGACCGCAGGGCAGGCAACTTGCATCTGCTCATCCGCCGTGCAGCGGGCATGCACCTGCTATAGGCAATTAAAGGGCCGACGTACAGGTACAGTAAGAATCACTCCCAGGGAACATATGTAACCCCTTCCCTGCCCCCTAGTGTTAAACCCTTTCCTGCCAGTCACATTTACACAGTAATCAGTGCAGTTTTATAGCACTAATCGTTGTATAAAGGTGAATGGTCCCAAAAATGTGTCAAAAGTGTCCGATATGTCTGCCGCAATGTCATGGTCACAATAAAAATCGCAGATCGCCGCCATTACTAGTAAAAAAAATAAGAATAACTAAAAATGCAATAAAACTATCCCCTATTTTGAAGAGACTATGGGCCAGATTCACAGAGCCCTTACTCCTGTCTATTTCGCGTTAGACTGGAGTACTTTCGAATTACGCACGTTTTTTCACTACTCTGAAACCTCAAACCATGAAAATACGGCTGCGGGCGTCAATCCGACTGGTTTACGTGTTCGTATGCCTTCGGATCTACGCTGCTTTTTGCCGGCGATCCACAAAGTTACGAACGTCAATCGCAATCTCTTACGGCATCTTTAGTCATCTTTTTGCCTCGTAAAATTATACCAGCTTATTGCCTATAGTCTAAAATTAGACAGCCCATGTTAAGTATGGCCGTCGTTCCCGAGTCGAATTTCAACGTTTTCCGACGTCTTTTTTTATTTTTGACGTAAGTCGTCCGGGAATAGGAATGTACGTAAACGACGCTACTCAAACAACGAATGACGTATCGACGTTATTTCGCGCAATGCACGGCTGGAAATTTCTGAACGCATGCGCAGTTCGATCGCCGCAGGGACACGCCTAATTTAAATGCTTCACGCCCCCTAATCGCGTATTTCGATTACGCGGCGAGAAATACACTACGCCGCCGTACCTTAAGGGACAAAATCTACTTGGATTCGTCGTAGAGTCAGGTAAAATACGGCAGCGTAGTGTATCTCTGATACCCTGCGCCAATGTAATTGTATCTGAATCTGGCCCTATAACTTTTGCGAAAACCAATCAATATACGCCTATTGCGATTTTTTTTTACCAAAAATATGTAGAAAAATACGTATCGGCCTAAACTGAGAAAAACCTTATTTTTTATTTTTTTTAAATTGATATTTATTAAAGTAAAAAATGTTGTGTTTTTTTTTTTTTCAAAATTGTCCCTCTTCTTTTGTTTATAGCGCAAAAAATAAAAACCGCAGAGATGATCAAATACTACCAAAATAAAGCTCTATTTGTGGGAAAAAACATAAAGATTTTATTTGGGTACAGTGTTGCATGACCGCACAATTGTCATTCAAAATGCGACAGCGCTGAAAACGAAAAATTTGTCTGGGCAGGAAGGGGGTGAAAATGCCCTGTATGGAAGTGGTTAAACAAGTCTTCCGCATGTGGCGCCTAAGCAAGGGTGGTGTCACCTTCCTTACAGGAGAATACATAGCATCCAAAACCTTGCTACAAGACAAACATGCAATGGACAGGATGTTGAATCCTATGCTCAACACTGCCCTGTCTTTACTCAGAAATGTTCCTAATCAGATGCTCTACCTACTGTGGATGTGCGCCATTGCCGTATTCCTTCCAATGCGTGCGCTGTATTTATAGCAGCTTCTAACTATCAAACAGAGCGCGGTTCACCCATTCCAATCCAAGGAGAGATTCCTTCAATTCCTTTATGGCAAAAATAGTTGTCCCCAAGACAGGAAGTGAGGGGAAATCTCTCCAGACTAAGCTTTCCCCATTCTATCCAAAACGAAACAAAACGTTTTGGGTATGTAGAGACTTAAAGTGGATGTAAACCCCCCATTTTTTTTCTTTTTGATGTCACAGTGTAGAGTATAAGATTTCCTATCATCTGTGCCCAGTCTTGCCACACAGAGTTAATCCAGATCTGAGAAATTCTCTTTTATGTTCAGTAAAAATGAACAGCCTTCCAGATAAAACCCTGCCTAAATAAAGTCTGTTTTCTCTCTTCTTGCTTTGAGTGAGAGGTTATTTACATATCTAGCTAGGACATGTTTATCATATGTTATGTTTTGTTTATCATAACATGAGGTGATATAACATCATACCACATCCTAGTAATATACAATGAACTTTGGATCACCTCTTGTTATGATAAACATGTCCAAGCTAGATATGTAAATAACCTGTTACTGAAAGCAAAAACAGAGAAACGGACTTTATAATTTGGCAAGTTTTTATCTGGAATTCTGTTAATCTGAACTAAGAGGATTACTCAGCGCTGGATTAACTCTGTGTGGCAAGACTGGGCACAGATGATAGGAAATCTTATACTCTACATTGTGACATCAAAAAACCTCTTCTCTTTGGAATTGTATATTTTTTTAAATCCCTGCAACTGTTTGCCTATGAAACATCTACATTATATTCTGTATTAACTGGACATAAAATTATTCAGAGGCTTTGTTTCCATCTCTGAGCACACGCATGCCAATCATAATTAGAATTTTGATTGACACTCATATACTGAACATGACCATTTGGAAAATGTTTTAGATTGTTTTCCAGACCTGGAAAAAAATAATATTCAATCATAAGCAATTTATTATAGAGGTATGTGTGTGTGCTCACATGCAGGTGTAATAATGAGGGGCTCAGGTGTTAGAACCTTTCAGCCATGTCAATGTCAATCTTTGCTAGTTCCGGACACGGCTTGTTTTTTCTACTTTCTGAAACAGTGAGCAAAACGAATGGATAAGGATTAACGTTGAATTCCCATATACATGTTAAAAGTGTATGCTGCTCTGTATTCAATAATACATTAATACATTACCAAAGTAAAAATAAAGCCATTTTTTTTAGTTGTCACCAGAACAGGATAAAAGGGGGACACTTCCAATGGGGACACTAGTTCTAGTGACAACCAGGGATTTCCCTCAATTTGGAGGGATTTCACCGCACTTTCTGTTTTGGCTATAGGACCGGACGAGAGGGGAAATCTCCCAAATGCGACACAGGTGGCACATGATAAAATAACGAGTTATAACAACCACCACTTTTTTTAAGACAGAGTACAAGTACTGATACTTTTTTTCAAGTACACGCAGATACCGATTACCAATACTTTTTTATGTCATGTGAGAGGGGGAGAGTGGATGGTGTCAGTGTTTTTATTTTATTTTAATTTGTATTATATTTTACAATTCTTTTTTTTAAATTATTTATTGAAATTTTTGTCTCTTTTTTTTAGCCTAGTTGGGGGGCTTTGGTGAGATATCAGGGGTCTTAACAGACCCCTGACATCTCCCCTTTGAGACAGAGAAAGGGACGTGGACACAGATTCCCCAGTCCATTTCTCAGCAGCCTCAGCTGCACTGAAAATGAATGGCCAGGAGACAGCGGCTCCTCTCCATTCATAAACTGAAGCATCGTAAACACAGGTTACGATGTTTCAGTTATATAAATTGACAGTTCATTCGGAAAAGGAAGGAGCCGGGTCTCCTACCTCCGTTCACCCTGACAGATGGAGGACAGAGGGGGTGGAGGAGGATATGGAGGGGGACATGGAGTATGGAGGGGTAGAGCAGCAGAACGGAGGAGGACACGGAGCGCGGAGGGGGAGAGCAGCAGAAAGGAGGGGGACAGAGAGTGCGAAGGGGGAGAGCAGCAGAAGGGTGGGGGACACAGAGCCCGGAGGGGGACAGCAGCAGAACGGAGGGGGGACACGGAGGGGAAGCGCAGCAGCACTAAGGGGGGACTGGAAGAGGATATGGGGACAGTCAGTGGTGATCGGTGCAGCTTTTGGAGGGAGTTACAAGCACCGATCACCGCTGTATAGGGTCCAGGGAGAAGCTGTCAGGCTTTATTGAAATACAAGGAGATTGGTGCTTGTAACTCCCCCCGCCGCACCGATCATTCCTGACTGCCCAGGTATCGGATAAAGCATCGAAGCATTTGCTAGGGATTTTGTGCTAGTAGGAATGATTGGGGGGATTTGTACTAGGAGGGGAAATTCGGGGGGAAGGGTTAGTGCTGAGAAAGGGGAGGGGGGCATTTGTGCTGGGAGAGGGGGTTTTAGGGGGAGGGGGATATATGTTCAGGGAAAATTTGGGGGGGTACAAGGGGATTTGGGGAGGGATAGGATTTGAGCTGGAAGACGATATTTGTACTGGAAGAAGGAATTTTTTTTTTGGGTAGAATTTTGGCTTGCAAAGAAAATTTATGTTTGAGGGGGAAATGTGAAGATTAGTGCTCACAGTCTTTTGAGGGGAAGGGATTCTTGCTGACACATAATGCTCATACCTTTTAATGAGGATGGGGGGTGCCATTTGGCATTGTCGTCCTTGACATTAGATGACCTTGTCCCTGCACTGGACATCACTACTACTACTGAACTCCTCACCTCAACATAGCAGCCACTCAGGACCCGGAGCTCTGCAGTCATAACAGGCACTGGCCATCGGGACTACCGGGAGTTTCCCGGTGGGCTGATGGCTCAGTGGGATGGTCAGGTGCATTCCAGGAGTCACTCCTTTCTGACAGTGAGTGATCGCGATTTCACTCCTGTCAGGAGGAGCAGCTGCCATCACTTGCTGGAGTGAGTGTTGCCCTTTCTTCTTCCTCCAGCCTACAGGGGGAGATCGACAGCTGTCAGACTTTCCTTCCTCTCACTGGTCACTCATCACATGATTGGAGAGAGGAATGATGCTGCTTTCTTTCTGGAGAGCTGCAAGTAAGTACATGTGGGAGGGGTAGGAGAGGGGGGCTCTCTGATACAAGGGAGGCTCTCTGATGCAAGGGGGGACACACTGATGGAGGACACTCTGATGCAATGGGGAACACTGATGGGGGACACTCTGATGCAATGGGGGACACTCTGATGCAAGGGGGGACACTCTGATGCAATGGGGGGCTCTCTGATGCAAGGGAGGGCACTCTAATGCAAGGGGGCACTCTGATGCAAGGGGGGACACACTGATGAAGGACACTTTGATGCGATGGGAGACACTGATGGGGGACACTCTGATGCAAGGGGGGACACACTGATGAAGGACACTTTGATGCGATGGGAGACACTGATGAGGGACACTCTGATACAATAGGGGACACTGATGCAAGGGGGACACTCTGATGCAATGGGGGGCTCTCTGATGCAAGGGAGGACACTCTGATGCAATGGGGGGGCTCTCTGATGCAAGGGAGGACACTCTGATGCAAGGGGGCACTCTGATGCAAGGGGGCACTCTGTTGCAAGGAGGGGCTCTCTGATGCAATGGATGACACTCTAAGGCTCCATTCACGTCTAGGCGACAAAACGCCCGACGCTCGTGCCGCTGGAGGGGCGAATTTCCATTGATGTCCATAGAGATGGTTCACAGAAACGCCGTACGCCTGCCGCCTTTTTTTCATGCGACATTGGCGTTCGGCCATAGACATCAATGGAGAGAATTTGTAAAAAAAAATAAAAATCGAATCGCGGCAAGTAAAGCCGCGTACGCGGCGTTACTTGTCGCCTAGATGTGAATGCAGCCTGATGGGGATTCTCTGCAAGTGGGGCTCTCTGCAAGGGGGGCTCTCTGAAGCAAGGGACACTGATGTAAGGGGGAAACGATGCAAGGGGGACTCTGATGCAAGGGGAACTCTGATGCAAGGGGGACTCTGATGGGGGACATTCTGAAGCAGGGGAGACTCTGATGGGGGACACTGATGCAAGGGGGGAAACTGATGCAAGGGGGAAACCGATGCAAGGGAAACTCTGATGGGGGTCTGGATGAAGTCCAGGGCCAAATTTTTGTCCCAGTCTAGCCCTGAGTCATTAGACCAAAAAATAATTAAAAAAATGTTTTGCCACTGCTTACTATTAGAATTATTATGTGCAGCATTAGTCAAGAAGAGGGAAGGCGACGTGTAAAGCTTACTTAGCAAAGAGCCTTTCCTTCTACTTTATGCTTTCCTTCAATAGTATAATAGATTATGAACTCCCAAGGAACAGTATTTAATAATATCTCAGGGGTCTTACATCTAAGCTTGTGAGCAATGAAGAGGTTAATCACGATAAAAATAGCACAGGATCGTTCGTTCGCTCTTATTACCTACCAGTACTATGGGATCATTGATTGCATTTAACGCACGGCTGCTCAAGCAGATAACGGAGTCCTTCTCCTGGACAATAGAAAACAATATGAGACACCAAGGTAATTACATGTCACCCCTTCCCCCTCATCTCCGGTCTATTCAATGGTTCAGATCATTCAGAGAATCAAAATAAACAGACAAAATCTACCAGTATACATAGAGATAGAGGTAAAGCCACTGTGCAGAAAGTATACCGATCACTAACCGAGCCATCAACATGGCCTACTATACCATGGAACACTGGCCTGTGATGTCAAAGAAAGCTGTATTGTACAGAAGCTGCCATTGTTGAGCAACCTTTAAAAATGATAGTTGCTTGGCTGTCATGCCTATCCACTGGCTTGAGTACTGTCAAGTCACTGAACAAGAACAATCACTATTATCAGGGGAATCAGAACTCCTGATCTATGTACTTGTCCTGGGTCAGAAAAAATGACTCAAGCCATTTTGGATACAATACTTCATTGTGTAGCCTCTGATACATATTCATCAGCACCATAAAGAACCTCTATACGACTATTGAAATGCACGTTGCCAAATAACTACAGGCATACCCCGCTTTTAAGTACACGATGGGGTTTATTTACTAAAGCTGGAAAGTGCAAAATCAGACTCACTGCTGCATAGAAACCAATGAGCTTCTAACCTCAGCTTGTTCAATTAAGCCTCGTAATAAAACATGGAAGCTCATTGGTTTCTATGTAGAAGTGAGCCTTATTTTGCGCTTTCCATCTTTAGTAAATAAACCCCATAGTGTACTTAAAAGTGGGGTATGCCTGTATAACATATCATGGCAGATATAAATAAATAAGCACCATAATTTAGGCGGCGTACACACGACCGAGGTTCTCGTTAGAAACCAGCGAGAACCTCGCTAGGAGCTGCATTCCAGCGAGAACCTCGGCCGTGTGTACGCTCCTGGCTCGCCCCGCCCGTCGGGAATCCCATCGAGCAAATAGAGAGCAGGCTCTCTATTTGCTTGACGGCCCGTCGGGATGAATGGCTGGTTGCCATTCCCGACGGGCGCGTCGCCGATTTCGACGGCCGGCCGAGAACCTCGACGGGCGGAACGATGTGTTCCGCCCGTCGAGGTTCTCGTACGTGTGTACGGCGCCTTACTCTAGCTCTGTGTCCAACAGAATCTTACCAAAACCTGGAGGTCCCCCAGATATCCAGCCTTACGTGAATGAGTAAGGAACACACACCGTATATACTCGAGTATAAGCTGCCTTTTTCAGCCCATTTTTTTGTGCTGAAAATGTCCCCCATCGGCTTATACTCGAGTCAACTTTTTGCCCCTGATCTCCCGGACTTTGGGGACCTGGCACCAGCACACATGTAGCCCCACTCTTCCTCTACAAGTTTCTTGTCTAGGGGACCTACGGCCGGAGAGCACCGATTTTTCAAAGCGGGGCACCCCTTCTATAGACTCCAATGTTAAATGGTAATTTCTCTTGTGACTTTGGGGACCCTTTACCGGACGTTCGTAGGTCCCCTGGACCCGGAACTTGCCACACATGTAGCCCCATTCCTCTATTAGTGTGCAAAGTTTGTTGTCTGGAGGACCTACGGCTGGGGAGCAACAATTTTTCAAAGCCAGACACCCCCTCCATACACTCAAATGTTAAACATCAGTCTAGTCATGGACACAGTGAGTCATGAACGGACTACCTTGGCTCTGAGGAAAGGGGTACGCCCCAGAAACGCATCAGCCATTTTTTCCGGCTTGATATCATCCGATTCCTGTTGTCATCAGGTTTTGCTGGTGGTGCCGTGTACCAGTCTGATTACTTGACAAGCGTTCTTTGCAACTCCCTTTGTGAGTCAGATTATTGCTTGTATTTTATCCAATAAAACCTTTTAAACGGTAATACACTAGGTCGGTGCGCCCTCCTTTTTCTTTTCTTTTCTTATTTAGTTGCATGAATTCCCATGGTTCTGAGGAGGGCTGCAGGATTTTAGACTTTGCCTTAAAATTGGATTACGTTACCCCCTAGCGGAAACACCAGAGCGCAGGAGATTTTTTTGTGTGCTAAGGGCACAGTGAGGCATGGACACAGTGAGGCATGGACACAGTGAGGCATGGGCACAGTGAGGCATGGGCACAGTGAGGCATGGACACAGTGAGGCATGCACATGGACACAGTGAGGCACAGTAAGGCATGCAGATGGACACCCTAGGCTTATACTCGAGTCAATACATTTCCCCATTTTTTGTGGTAAAATTGGGTGCTTCGGCTTATATTCGGGTCGGCTTATACTCAAGTATATACGGTAATACCTTGGTTAATCATTCACAAATAAAGTTGAGTAGCAAATAAAAAAAACATGCATTCACTAAAAAAAAAGAAAAGTCACACAATGTAAATCCAATATCAATTGCAATCTCCAGAAATGTATATCGATCATTAATCTGTCTGACTTTTTTGTATTCCTTTTCTTTCTGGAACTTGTGACGGGAGGGCCTGTGGAACCCAGAATCCCTTGGAAAGTATGGGATACCATTGTTTCAGCTCCCCATGCACCTCTTATGTGTAAGCCACACCTGTGTCTATTAGGGGCACAGGGTGAGCAAGAAAATAATGGACATTTCACGAATTTGCGTGTCATTGCACAGCAGCCATGCTAATCATCTCTGTATCATTCCAATTTTTAGTATATGTTCTGGCGAAGTGAGGACTATGTAACTTTTTTTGTAAATGAATAACCAGGGATACTATATACTCCCCACTGTTGGTATCTGGGGACCCTTTTATTCTAAAGGGGGCCTCCAGATTGTAATAATCCCCCCCCCCACAGTCCTCCACATCCACCGGGCCAGGAATGTGGGGAAGAGGCCTTAGTCCTCCTCGTCATGGCACAAGGTGCTTTGCCAGGGGTGACCTGACAAGGTACCCCCCCCCCCCATGTTGAGCAAATTTGTTGTAGTGCACAAGCCTTTTGGCAGAGGCGCCCTTTACAGTGGGATATCAACAGATCTAGCTTTCTAGGTTGCTAGCCCAACACATGAGATAGCTACTCTACTTCTAAAAATATATTGATGCCCATGGTAGACATGGGGCACCTATTATTGTTCTTTGTTGTTTGTATATTTACATCTCTCTACCTTTTCTATTATCTAGGTTTCTTGGTCTTCCTGAAGAAGCGGGGGAATCTGCAAAACTTGTTGGGAGCTTGACCCCAATGATCTATGGAAGCTTAATTTTTTATGTTTAGTGTGATTTGGAGAGATCTCATTCCTGGTGGAAATCCTATTGAGGTGGAATGACCACTTAGAGTGACAGTGTCTTTCAATATTCTAGTTTTTTAATAAGAAACATGTATGTTGTTAATATGTAAATAAACTTTATTTTATAAGTACTATGTTGTAATGTCTTGTGGCGGCACCAGGAATATCCTATTTGCCCCCAATTCTCCTTCTCTTGAACAGAGCAATGTAGCCCAGCTGTATCAGTTGGCCAAGGAAGTCAAGCAGTGAAAGTCCATAGAGATTAAGCATTTCCTAATCCTGCTTAAATCAGGTTATGGTCATCTATTTGTACTTAAGGATCACTAAAGGAATTTTTTTTTTTTTAGCTAAATAGCTTCCTTTACCTTAATGCAGTGCTGTTTTCATGTTCTCATTGTTCGCTTTTTGCTTTGAAGTTACTGTAATTCTGCTCTGATCTCCACACTTCCTGCTTGTCTGGCTCCTTATGAAAAATTTCATGGCAGCTTTTCACTGTGGTCCAAGCTGTGTGTCTAAAACTCCTCAGAACCATCAGATTAATTTTAAAAACAAAACACTGCCCTGGATTTGTTTGTTTTTGTTCTGTCTCTCTCTCTACTTTACATAAACACAAAACCAGTTTAAAAACGAAAGTGAAACTAGAGGCATATTATATGATTGATTTTTAACTATTTTTAATCATTTTTAAAAGGAATCAGTTACATTTTATGTTTCTATACCCTGTAAACAGTCATTTCAGCAAAAACATTTTTTTCCTTTAGTGATCCTTTAGGGTCAGTCCAAGCATAACTGGTATTAGATTTTTCTGGAGAAGCTAGAACGATAAACCACCGGCCAGCATCATATACTTACTGTATATTAGATATGTGCATTTGTTTTCGTCCGAATGCATTTTTGTCCGAATTTCTGGTATTTTCATTATCATTTTAACAAATGAAAACGAATGCGCAGAATCCGAAATCCGAAAGATCCGACATAAAAAATGCTTTATTTTAGTTTTTGTTGCTACAACACTTCGATATAGATAGGAGATTTGACATGATGCTGACAATAGCAATCTGTGTCTATTGAATCTGCGGTTGAATTTGCCTAACCTTAACTCTATTAGTCTAAGATTATTCTACATAGAGAGGAAAGATTCGACATTATAGAGATAGTGTTGGTGTAGACCATTCAACATGAACGACGAAGATTCGACAAAGCAGCGAAAAACATACAAACATAGATCTGTCATTGAAGGCTTATGGTGTCTGTCGAAAGTTCTAAGAAGATTCGACAAGCAGCTAAACTGTACGACGCCGCAATCGTACATTTCCGGTCAAATGCTCCCCCCATAGGCTATAGAAGAATTAGAATGTTGGTTGACTAGTAATATTAATTTATAAATATAATTATTACTAGTGTCATACAACATTAGAATTCTTCTATAGCTTGTAGGCGGAATATTCGACCGGAAATGTACAATTGCGGCGTCGTACAGTTTTGCTGCTCCGTCAAATCTTCTTAGAACACTCGACAGACAGTCTTTCAATGACAGATTGGATTTTCGAACGAATGCATTTTTTAGCTAAATGTAGCGGGGTCCCACCATCATGGACTATAATTTATAGCGATGCAGAGCTAAACCCCTCCGTTGTTTGAGTCAACATGTACATACGTTGATATTGTTGGAGCAGTGTATTGTGGGACTACAAGAATCAGGAGATATAGACTCCATTGATTATTGGTAGAGAAAGACTACATTTCCCACAATGCCTGACCCCTTTCTTCTGGAACATGTGACATCTCCGCACGGCCTCTTGGGGGGGTTTACTTAAGAGAAAGGCGGGCAAAAACTCACTCTCTCGGGACCTACATCTTCTCCTCTGCGGAGCTGTGTGGAGCGACACAGCCAATCTGTTAGGCCATAGGCCTGGGCCTGAGTCCATCGGGAGACCAACCATCCCAAGGGAAGCAAGACCATGGGTGCTTAGTCTGCGTTCCAGGAGACCGGAGAAGTTCGCCAGCCGCTGACTGAGGAACAGTGGGGAGTCTGATATCAGAGACCGTGTGTTGCAGAACGGTGAATGACTGATGTGCCCTTTTTGGAGAAGTACTCAGGCGGATCAGGCCTGTTCAGGTGAGAGGGCACACGCCCAACTTTCATTCCCTCACTTTGACATACAATTAAGTGTCACTCCATCAGCCGGAGGCACGTGTTTGATCTCTGACTGAACTAGAGGGGCCTACTAAGTCGAGAGTTGTTCTGCAGAGTTGACTGACGCTGACGAGCGATCGGCTCATCATCATTTAAGTACATCATACCCTGTTTGACTGAGTTTATCCCACCTGTTACCCTTTTTTGGATTACAATCTAAAGTGCACCAACGGCCGCAACATAAACTTTGTTCTTGAGAGATCTCTGAGAGCAGATTGAGCCAGGCCTGGCAGGCCGCTTCCCTTGCATTAGCTGTGTCACAGGGCTACCCGCTAGGGGGAGCTCGCGAGCATAGACTACCTACCTTTCTTTATTTGCTGACTCCCGCAAGGGCCCTTGCAGAGTCATTGTGTATAAGTATATATTTGTTATTAATTTGTCATTCAAACCCCCTTTATTCTCTTTACCAGACATAGAGTAAAGTTATCCTTTTGGTTTGAATACACTAATTTAGGGTTGTCCCGATACCGATACCAGTATCGGTATCGGGACCGATACCGAGTATTTGCGGGAGTACTTGTACTCCCGCAAATACCCCTGATGCCTAAATAGAATACTTGCCCGCCGCCGCCGTATATCGCAAAGCCGCCGCCGCGTTAATCACCGCGCGGGGAACATTAGAGTCAGCTTTTGTTTGAATAGCTGACTTCCCCGCCGCGCATAGACACTCCCCCTTGCTCGGGATTGGACGGATCTGTCCAATCCCGAGCAAAGGGGAGTGTCTCTATACACAGCGCGGCAGGGAAAACAGCTTATTCAAATGAAAGCTGACTGTAATGTTCCCCGCGTGGTGATTAACGCGCCGGCGGCATCATTTAGGTACGGGGGACATGGCTGCATGTGGGGGGACATGGCTGGATACGTGGGGGACATGGCTGCAATATGTTTGGGGACATGGCTGCGTATATGAGGGACATGGCTGCGTACATGGGGGACATGGCTGCATTATGTTTGGGGACATGGCTGCAATATGTTTGGGGACATGGCTGCAATATGTTTGGGGACATGGCTGCATATGTGGGGCGACATGGCTGCATATGTGGGGGACATGGCTGCAATATGTTTGGGGACATGACTGCAATATGTTTGGGGACATGGCTGCAATATGTTAGGGACATGGCTGCATATGTTTGGGGACATCATGGCTGCATATGTTTGGGGACATGGCTGCATATGTTTGGGGACATGGCTGCATATGTGGGGGACATGGCTGCATATGTGGGGGGACATGGCTGCATTTGTGGGGGGACATGGCTGCATATGTGGGGGGACATGGCTGCATTTGGGGACACATTTAAAAAAAAGTATCGGTATTCGGTATCGGCGAGTACATAAAAAAAAAGGATCGGTACTTGTACTCGGTCCTAAAAAAGTGGTATCGGGACAACCCTACACTAATTGTGTGATGTGTCTTCAATTCTGGAGATCGCTCACAGGGACAGGTAATCATATTATTGTACTGCCATTGCAATCCGCCAAGAAGGGGCCACAATACCTTTTGCAATTCATCTGGTGTGCCAAGGGAGGGTTTGAGCTAGTTAAAAGGGGATGAATCAATCCAAGAGAGTAGATCCCAAATCTAACGAGCGGCTCCTTTAGGGGTAAGTGCTACATAAACAAAATAATAAATAAATAAATAAATAAAATAAATAAAAAAATTTGAGTTATTCTGATTGGCTCTGATGCAAAAGAAGGGTGCATCAGAGCCAATCAGAATAACTCGAATATTCGGCAAAAGGAATATTGCACGATTATCTTCTCCGCCCTTCTTTTGCATCAGAGCCAATCAGAATAACTCGAATATTCGGCAAAAGGAATATCGCGCAATATTCCTTTTGCCGAATATTCGAGTTATTCTGATTGGCTCTGATGCAAAAGAAGGGCCGAGTAGCTGATGCGATTCTTTTATGTTGCCGAAAATTCGCAATGCGAATTTTCGGCAACATAAAAGGATCGCCTCAGCTACTCGGCCCAGGGTCTCTAATCATACCAGCAATGCTTTTAGACGTCGATGGAGATCACTAGGATGTGATCTGTTTTAAAAAAAAAATTTGAATACTGCGAATACTCGAATATGCAATATTCGTAGCGAATATTCGCAATGCGAATATTCGTGAACAACACTAGTTGGCACAGTGGCTGCGTCTGATGGCACAGTGGCTGCATGTGATGGCACAGTGGCGACAATTGATGGCACAGTGGCTGCGTCTGATGGCACAGTGGCTGCATGTGATGGCACAGTGGCTGCATGTGATGGCACAGTGGCGACAATTGATGGCACAGTGGCTGTATGTGTTGGCACAGTGGCTGCGTTTGGTGGCACAGTGGCTGCGTGTGATGGGCACAGTGGCTGCGTGTAATGGGCACAGTGGCTGCGTTTCATGCGCACAGTGGGGCTGCGTTTCATGCGCACAGTGGCTGCGTGTGATAGGCACAGTGGCTGCGTTTGATGGGCACAGTGGCTGCATGTGATGGGCACAGTGGCTGCGTGTGATGGGCACAGTGGCTGCGTTTGATGGGCACAGTGGCTGCGTGTGATGGGCACAGTGGCTGCGTGTGATGGGCACAGTGGCTGCGTGTGATGGGCACAGTGGCTGCGTTTGATGGGCACAATGGCTGCATGTAACGGCACAGTGAGGCTGCAATTAAGTTTTTTTTTTTATGCAGGCAAGGAAGGCAAGCTCAAAATAACACAAAAAAAAAATGTTCTGCCATTTTTTTTGTATTAAAAATATGATGATCATCTCAGTCCAATCCCCCTCCCCTCCCCTCCCCAATACAGACTCATTTAAGTTGTTTCTTACTTTTTTTTACACAGTATAGTTCACGTATTCTTCTGTTGCAGACAGTCCACTCTACACACTCCAGTCCAGACAGTAGCAGGCTTAGGCAGGCAGCAGGCTCCTCGTGTCTTGTCTTTTTTTTTCAGACACAGCTCCGCGCGAGTCCTCCCTCCCTCTCTGTCTCTGTTAGACTTGGTAGCGCCAGGGTCACTCGTCCCTCCCGCCCCTGCCTTGTACCGGCCCTGCTGTCATCATTGTAGGGGCACCAGAGCATTACTTTGCCCAGGGGCCCATTAGGCTATTAAGACGGCCCTGTTGCAGGCTAGGGACTATAATAGCCACTAGTAATAATTGCATGCAAATTCCAAAAGCTGGCTGCAGGCAGCCATCACAAATTTTGGGGCCCCTTACACAGCTTTAGGCAGGGCCCCCCTGAAAAAAAAAACACAAGTGTAATCTCTTTACTCCTGACGCGAGATGATACGTGGGGGGGGGTTGGGGGGCCCCTTACAGGTTGGGGGGCCCCTTACAGGTGTAAGGCAAAACAAAATTAATAAACTAAAAATAAAACGGGAGAGGGGCCAGCCGGGCCTGTAAGGGGCCCTGGGGACCATCGGGCCCCCTACAGGTGTAATGCCTGTACCCCCCTGATGGTGGCCCTGTCTGGTTGTACCCAAGTTGATCAATTGATCGACTTGGTACATTATTCAGCGTGCTCATACATGGTTTAAATCTTAGACGGTCCCTGCTGAACCAGCCAAGATCCGAACCGGCTATGGCTTGCTTACCCATGAAGAATATGACTATAAAAGCAGCCAGACATGACACATTCAAACATCACATCACTACAAACACAATTGTATAGGGAGGGGTTTGCATCAAGGACCTCTTTTTTTAACAACCTCAATTAACATATGAATTGCCACAATCAAATACTAATGAGTATATTTTGTTCTCTGTCATATTTGCTACAATTGCAGCCTATACCGGCACCCTAGGTGCTTTATATTTTATTATTATACGTTATTATACATCACTCATTAGAACCTATTCAAGGATGCTTGTCTAGTCTTTTCTACATACAACCAGCTTCGAGGTGCCGCCGTGTGATTGCAGGTCAAGATTAGCTGGAGCTTCCACCGACTTTGCTTTGGATGATATCAGCTTAACCACTTAAGGACCAGAAAGATTTGCCCCCTTAATGACCAGGCCATTTTTTGCGATACGGCACTGCTTCGCTTTAACTGTCAATTGCGCGACGTTGTACCCAAAATGTATGTGTCCCCCCCCCCCCATAAATAGAGCTTTCTTTTGGTGGTATTTGATCTATAAACAAAAATAGAGCAACCATTTTGAAAAAATATTTATTTTTTTACTTTTTGCTATAATAAATATCCAAAAATAATTAATAATTAAATAAATACAATTTCTTCATCAGTTTAGGCCGATATATATTCTACTACATATTTTTTTTATACTACAGTAGTAATGGCGGCGATCTGCGATGTTTATCGAGACTGCGACATTACGGAGGACAGATTGGACACTTTTGACACATTGTTGGGACCATTGATATTTATACAGCGATCAGTGCAATCAGCCTCGGCTACAGTGACACGGACACAAGCCAGGTTTCAGAGCAGCTTCCATGGGAAGGTGGGGTGTGGGTCCTGTCGTTCTCCAGAGCGGTTGCCTTGTTGACAGTCGCTCGCTCCGTGGACAGAGTGGGAGTAGGATCACCACCGGCCGGGAACCCTAGGTGGCTGCCTAGTCCATCTAGTAGTAAAACCTGCCCCCCTCACCCTTCTGTCTAGCCCTGTTCTGAGCCACATTCATGTCTGAATAATATGTCCAGGTTTCAGGTGGACTGAAACCCAGACGCACGATTTAAAACCTAGAATGTCCGGGTGAATCCTGGACACGGGAAACACTAGTAAAACACTAGCGTGAAAAGGGCCAAAAAATAAAATGATATTAACCACTTAAAGGGGTTGTAAAGACAAAAATATTTTCCTCTTAAATTAAAGTCTGACAGTAGCTAATAAGGTAAAAAGTAATGTTTTGCATTATAACTAGTTTAATACCTTTTGAAATCGAGCTGTTTTATTCACCTCTGTCACTCCTGAATCGTTATTCTCACTGACTTCCTGGTTTGCGGTGCGCATTCATTCTTGCTACATCAAGGCCTAATGGGAACTACAGTTCCCATTAGGCTTAGCCTCCATGCCTGTGAGGGATAAGAGAGCATCTTCATGCAGGGCTGTAGGCATAGGGAGGGGGTGAGCACATTCTGCTTCCCACCATGCAAAATGGCTCAGGTGCTGGTAGAAAGCAAGAAGAGGAGAGACAGGAAATGGCATTTTCAAACCTGGATTACTGTATTTTGGAGGTCAAAAGGAAAAACGAGGTTAGTGATGTTTAAATGCTCTAGCTTACAGCAATCAATTGATCTAATAAAAAATGAACCTTTAGTGTTCCTTTAAGGACCCCTTCACGACGATATACGTCGACAGAAGGGCACAGCTGGGCACATGCACGTACCTGAAGAAAACACACCTTCCCCGTTCTTCATTGTGGCAATGTCAGTGATCGTCTGTTCCCTGATATAGGGAAAGACGATCACTGACGTCACACGTCCAGCCCCACCCCCTACAGTTAGAAACACATATGAGGTCACACTTAACCCCTACAGCGCCCCCTAGTGGTTAACTCCTAAACTGCAATTGTCATTTTCACAGTTATCAGTGCATTTTTATAGCACTTTTCGCTGTGAAAATGACAATGGTCCCAAAAATGGGTCAAAATTGTCTGATGTGTCCCCCATAATGTTGCAGTTACATAAAAAATGCTGATCGCCGCCATTAGTAGTAAAAAAAAAAATTATTAATAAAAATTCGATAAAACTATCCCCTATTTTGTAAACGCTATAAATTTTGCGCAAACCAATTGATAAACACTTATTGCGATTTTTTTTACCAAAAATCAGTAGAAGAATACGTATCGGTCTAAACTGAGGGAAAAAAAAGGATTTTTATATATTTTTGGGGGATTTTTATTATAGCAAAAAGTAAAAAATATTGCATTTTTTTTCCAAATTGTCGTCTATTTTTGTTTATAGCACAAAAAATAAATACCGTAGAGGTGATCAAATACCACCAAAAGAAAGCTCTATTTGTGGGGAAAAAAAGGACGCCAATTTTATTTGAGAGCCACGTCGCACGACCGCGCAATTGTCAGTTAAAACGACGCAGTGCCGATTTGCAAAAAGGGGCCTGGTCCTTTAGCTGCATTTTGGTCCGGGGCTTAAGTGGTTAAAAAAGTGGTAGTAGGAACCCTACTTGTAACACACTAGCGTGAATAGGGCCAAAAAAATAAATTGATATTAACCCAATCTGTTTTACCCCCCTTTAGCACATTTTCTTTCGTAGTAAATGGATATCAATGGCCAGGGCTTGAGACGAGTCCAACGCTTCATGTACATGTATTTGAGTAGGAAGGACAACGTGACAAATGTTTGTTATTTACGTGGATCAGAACACGTCTGTTTTGCTCCAGTTTTCCATTTCATGCCTGGTCAAGCTGAGGAAATCATTCACATCACTGGGGTACCTCCGGTGACATCAGGGGCCGCTTCTCGCTCATGTGTGACCGGCCGCCACATTAACTGTATAATGGCTTCATTAGTTTACCGTCTGCGCTCATGATCACATCAAGCCAGCAGAATATCAAAGCACACGCACAAAGAAATGCGCACAATTCAAAGGGATTCCTGAAGCATTTCTATGCTGGGATGAAGCGAGCTGTTCCATTGACCTCCTCTTTACGCTCCGATGTGTCTCATGGCCTCAGGGAGAGATTACCCCTGTGTGTACACATGTTCCTAAAAAAGGCATCTTCAAAATATGAATTTCTGTAATATTCGGCTGTAATATTTCTTTCCCATGCCCCCCTTCTCTTCATTCCACAAATTGGTTTACATTGTGCAGCCCCTTGAGGAAATCCCCCGCTTTGCTATTTACTATGGGAAGGTCAGCATCTGTATAAATAGGAGTGTGTACTGTAAGCGTTCCCTTTTGTTTTCAGAAGTCCCCCCTTTGTCTGTGTTCGGATGATGAGACGGGTTCCAAATTTCTTTCATAGCGCCGGTTCCAAAATAAAACGTTTTTGATTGGTTGCTATGGGTGGCGAGAACACTTTTAGTTTTATGTTGAAATCAATGTGAAAATACCTTCAAGGGCCAGTTCACACCAGAACGCGGTGCCGGAAACCAACGTCTCGTGTGCGTTTTCCTGCACCGCGTTCAAAAAGGCAGTGCCCTTGCAATCTGCAGTTTGTGTCAGTATTAAAGGGGTTGTAAAGGTAAAAGTTTTTTTACCTTAATGCATTAAGGTAAAAAAACATCTCACAGCACCGCCCCCCCCCCCCCCCCCCCCGGAGTCCCCGTTTTACTTACCTGACCGTTCGAAACTCCCGGGCACGTCCACGTCATCCTCTTCGGTTCCCAGCCTGGCCGTTGATTGGCTAGGCTGGGCGGATTGATAGCAGTGCAGCCATTGGTTGGCGCTGCTGTCAATCACAGCGGATGACGCCGCGCAACGGGGGGGCGGGGCCGAGTGATACAGTCGGCGGCTATGGCCACCGCTGTATCACTGGAGCGCGCTCACAAAAGCTTTCCACCGTGCGAGCGCCCTCGCATGAAGATGGAAAGCTTTTGCGAGGAGGAGCCCAGACAGCCGCCGAGGGACCCCAGAAGACAGCTTTCTGGGCCACTCTGTGCAAAGCGAACTGCATAGTGGAGATAAGTATAACATGTTTGTTATTTAAAAAAAAAAACTGACTTTAGTGTCCCTTTAAAGTGGAGGTTCACCCTGAATCAACTATCTACCATTAGATCCAGCATACTGCTGACATGTGCAGTATGCTGTTTTTTTTTTTCCTCTGTACTTATCGTTTTATCAGGCTTTCTTATCTGGCACCGAGCGGGGATTCCTTCCGGGTATAGGCGTTCCTAAGGCAAGCCTAGTTGATTGACAGGCTAGTAAAGCGCGTCACTCCTTCCGAAAATAGCCGAAGTGACACTCGGCAATTTACGGCGCCTGCACAGTCAGCTCTACATGGCAGGCGCAGGCGCCGTATAGCGCTGCAAACAGCCGAGTGCCACTTCGGCTATTTTCAGAAGGCGTGACGCGTTTACTAGCCAGTCAATTAACTAGGCTTGCCTTAGGAACGCCTATATCCGCAGAAATCCCCGCTCGGAGCCAGATAAGAAATCCTGATAAAACGATAAGTACAAAAAAAAAAAAAAACAGCATACTGCACATGTCAGCAGTATGCTGGATCGAATGGCAGATAGTTGATTTTTGGGTGAACCTCCGCTTTAACTTAAAGGGGTTGTAAAGATACAATTTTTCCCCCTAAATAGCTTCCTTTACCTTAGTGCAGTCCTCCATCACTTACCTCGTCCTCGTCCGCCCATTTTGCTTTTAACTGTCCTTATTTCTTCTGAGAAATCCTCACTTCCTGTTCTTCTGTCTGTAACTCCACACAGTAATGTAAAGCTTTAGCCCTGGCGTGGAGTGTCGTGCTTGCCCCCTCCCTTGGACTACAGGAGAGTCAGGAGGCTCTCTACATTGCAGATTGTAACAGCACTGGTGAACGGCGTGAACCACAACTGCGGTTAGCAAGAATTTCAATGCGATTCTCTATGCGTCAACTCAGTATTGGCCCCAGTCGTCACTCCTCGTAACAGGAGTTAGGGGGATCTTTACATCCTCTCTGTGTCACAAAAAGAAAGGCGTTGAGCTACTAAGCATAGACGCATTACGACATGCGACCAGAGCTTAGCGTTTAAAATATAGTTCAAGATCAATATTCAAATACACCTTTATATGCAAGTGATTATCAGTAAGGGACCCCAGGCGAGTTTGGGGGTTCTCTACACCATAACACTTTGAGCATACCTATGAATAGCATCAACCTCTAGCCTAGAAACGTTAGAGAAAACGGGCCAGATCCACAAAGATCGGCGTATCTTTGTGCGGATGTAGCGTATCTTCTTTACGCTACGCCGCCGCAACTTAGAGAGGCAAGTGCCGTATTCACAAAGCACTTGCGTCCTAAGTTACGGCGGCGTATCGTAAATGTGCCGGCGTAAGCGCGCCTAGGTCAAATGTGGAAGAGGTGGGCGTGTTTTATGTAAATGTATCGTGACCCCACGTAATTGACGCTTTTTTCGAACGGCGCATGCGCCGTCCATGGACGTATCCCAGTACGCATGCTCCAAATTACGCCGATACTACTCAATGCTTTCGACGTGAGCGTAATTTACGCACAGCCCCATTCACGGACAACTTACGCAAAAGACGTAAAATGTGAGAAATTCTACGCTGTTCCGACGTCCATACCTAACATTGGCTACGCTTAATAGAGCAGGGGTAACTTTACGCCGGACATACGCTTACACAAACGACGTAAAACAAAATGCGCCGGGCGCAAGTACATTTGTGAATCGGCGTATCTAGCTCATTTGCATATTCGACGCGTAAATCGACGGAAGCGCCACCTAGCGGCCAGCGTAAATATACAACTAAGATACGACGATGTAAGAGACTTGCGCTGGTCGGATCTTGGCACAATTCCGGCGTATCTTGTTTTCTGAATACAGAAAAAAGATACGCCGGTGTATCCTAGAAGTTACGTGGCGTATCTCGAGATACGCCGACGTAACTTCTTTGTGGATCTGGCCCAACATGTTCAAACAGTTAGGACAAGGCCTATAAGTATTTTATATTTCTTGCAAGCACATAGTAACAACCAGGAGTTATATATGAGAGGTGAATAGCTCAGGGTATTTTGAGTATAGGTGTGCCTTTAACATATTCCTTTAGCAGACAGTCCTGTGACACTACAGCATAGGCGTGCGCACAGGGTGTGCCAGGTGTGCCCAGGCACACCCTAATCACTCCCTGCAGTGCAGATTCCCACTGCTGCCCAGTGTCTTCTCCCACAGCATGGCTGGCTTCCCTTCTCTCCCATTGACTACTGCAGTGGGCACACATAGATGATATTTTAGGACGAGTGGGGGAAGGGGTAATGTCATTTACCGACCCCTTCCATTTCTGAATGAACACAGTGAGAGATCGGTACTGTGTTTTTAAGCTTTCATGTGCACACCCTAATGCTACAGGCTGTGCACACCTATGCACTACAGTATATCCTAGATGTGTTGATCCACAGAAAGCATGATAAACAATAGTAATTGTATAGCTGGCAGATAAGTAGCAGATCTATCTATAGTACTACGAGTAACATAGTAGCTACTTATCTGTTTTGCAGGCTTAAAGTGGAGTTTCCATCCCAAATATTTTTTTTCATTATTGTGCTCATTAGACCTAAAAAAGAAAAAAAGATTTTTTTTTTTTACTCATCTGGAAATGCCTGTTGCTATGCCGTCCCACAAAATCTGCCTTTGGAATCACCTAGGATTCTGACTCATCATCTCCCTCTAATGCTCCTGGGAAATGTGTGTCATCATTTCCCAGGATGCAGTGCGCTACCCAATTATCACTCCCCATCCAAGACTTCCAGGAAGTAAGTGCTCGTAGGCTTCACAAGCCCACAAGCAAAATGACAACGGTGTGTGGACCTAGTTTTATAAACTATCTTTTTTGAATATCTATGCGGAGCGGCGGCGGATTGTAAAATAGTAAGTGACCGGATTTATATTATAAAAACGCATGATGAAGGGACATACATTTAAAAATGCTAATTGTGGTTGGAACTCCGCTTTCAGTAAAGGTAGCAGGGATTCTGTGGTGTAGGATGTTCAGCAAGGAAGTCTGTAAGGTTGTCCCCAGCAATGGCTCCCAGTAGTAGTAAGTGTAGATGGTATTAAAGAAGTAGTTGAGGCTGGATCGGTTTTCCGGCATGGGGAGCAATGGCATCCATCTGTGTCGCGTAGGCCAAGCAACGGCTGACAGGCTACGGCTGACCAATATAGAACAGGGGTGTATCACCATTGAATGCCTTTATAGGCAGGAGATCAGGTGCAGTGCATCGCACTGAATTCAAACAAAGCGCCGCGTGTGGTCCACTTCCGCATTCCAGGCTGGAACGCATCACGTCGCCGGGCGATGACGTCATCGCGCAAGCGCCGTATCCGTATTAGCATGGAACCCATAACGCCGCTGGATGCGCCCATCATAGGAAGTAACAGGTGCGCAGAGCGCCTGTCAACAGGGAACAGACAGCGCCTGTTACACAGATAAAGGAGCTGTGTGTTAGTGGGTGTCCTGACTCTCCTGTAGTCCAAAGAAAGGGGGCGAACACAACACTCCACACCAGAGAGAAAGCCTTGCATTACTGTGTGGAGTTACAGACAGAAGAACAGGAAATGAGGATTTCTTAGAAGAAATAAGGACAGTTAAAAGCAAAATGGGCGGACAAGGTAAGTGATGGAGGACTGCACTAAGGTAAAGGAAGGTATTTAGGGAAAAAAATTGTCCCTTTACAACCCCTTTAAGTACATCCCAAGCGCAGTGTATTTGTATTCACGATGCAGTAGTATCATGTCATCCGGTTACTAGAGATGCATGACATTTCGGCAGCCGAAACATATCGGTCGAAAATGGCTTTTTCGGCATTGTGCCAATAGAGAAAAAAGTTGTTGAAAATGCGCACGATTTTGCCAAAATTTTGCTGGGATTTCACTGTGCTTATGATGTGTTTTTCATAGGTCATGTAACTCAAAAACCGCATCAAAAGCATAACACGGGTGCGTTCTTGCTGCATTTTAAAGCGTTCCACCCATTTTATACCCTTCCTCTCTATGATATCCCCTGTGAGCATCCTTTTTGCAGTGGATTTTTTTATTTTTATTTTTTAAGGAAATACCTTTACTTGCAGCCATGTGATTGGCTGATAAGCAGTCTGTGTTACCAATTAATTGAACAGGTGTACCTAATAAAGTGGCGAGTGGGTGTACTTTATTCAAGTATCACAAAATGTGACCCAGTGCACAGTGTCGTACATTGCTATGCATTGTGGTGTGTAAAAATGCAGAAATGCTGATTTTCTTTATGCAGAGCACTGCAAAGCACAACAACGCGTATTGTGTGAAGAGGGCCCATAGGAAACGATTGTTTTCTATGTGCCCTTCTCACATCCTAAAGCCATGTTGAGGTGCGTTGCTTAACCACTTAAGACCCAGACCATTATGCAGGTTAAAGCGGAGCTCCACCCTAAAGTGAACTTCCGCTGATCGGAACCCTCCCCCCCCTCCGGTGTCACATTTGACACCTTTCAGGGGGAGGGCCACACGTCTCGGGCAAAAGACGTTTTTTTTTTTCCACATCCCGTCCGTCCCCCGTTGTGTGCTGGGAGCACTCGGCTCCCAGCACACAGCGGGAGCCAATCGGCAGGCGCAGCGCGACTAGCGCATGCGCCGTAGGGAACCGGGCAGTGAAGCTGGAGCGCTTCACTTCCTGGTTCCCTCACCGTGGATGGAGGGGGGAGCAGCAGGGTGACGAGCGATCGCTCGTCCTCTGCTGCGGACACCGCTGGACTCTAGGACAGGTAAGTGTCCAGATATTAAAAGTCAGCAGCTGCAGTATTTGTAGCTGCTGGCTTTTAATAATTTTTTTTCAGGGGGACATCCTCTTTAAGGACCTTGCCCCTTTTTGCGATTCGGCACTGCGTCACTTTAACGGACAATTGCGCGGTCGTGCAATGTGGCTCCCAAACAAAATTGACGCCCTTTTTTTTCCCACAAATAGAGCTTTCTTTTGGTGGTATTTGATCACCTTGGCGGTTTTTATTTGTTGCGCTATAAACAAAAATAGAGCGACAATTTTGAAAAAAAAAAAATCTATATTTTTTACTTTTTGCTATAATAAATATACCCAAAAATATATTTAAAAAAACGTGTTTCTCCTCAGTTTAGGCCGATACATATTCTTCTACTTATTTTTGGTAAAAAAAAAAAAAAATTTTACAAAATAGGGCATAGTTTTATGGCATTTTTATTAATATTTTTTTTTTTACTGCTAATGGCGGTGATTAGCGATTTTTTTCATGACTGCGACATTATGGCGGACACATCGGACAATTGTTACACATTTTTGGGACCATTGTCATTTTTCACAGCAAAAAGTGCTACAAAAATGCATTGTTTACTGTGAAAATTACAATTGCAGTTTAGGAGTTAACCACTAGGGGGCACTGTAGGGGTTAAGTGTGACCTCATATGTGTTTCTAATTGTAGGGGCGGGGCTGGACGTGTGACGTCAGTGATCGTCGTTCCCTATATCAGGGAACAGACGATCACTGACACTGCCACAATGAAGAACGGGGAAGGTGTGTTTACACTCACCTCAACTAAAGAGACACGTACAGGTACGTGATTGTGCCCAGCCGTGCCATTCTTCTGCCGAAGTACAGTACAGACCAAAAGTTTGGACACACCTTCTCATTCAAAGAGTTTTCTTTATTTTCATGACTATGAAAGTTGTAGATTCACACTGAAGGCATCAAAACTATGAATTAACACATGTGGAATTATATACATAACAAAAAATTGTGAAACAACTGAAAATATGTCATATTCTAGGTTCTTCAAAGTAGCCACCTTTTGCTTTGATTACTGCTTTGCACACTCTTGGCATTCTCTTGATGAGCTTCAAGAGGTAGTCACCTGAAATGGTCTTCCAACAGTCTTGAAGGAGTTCCCAGAGATGCTTAGCACTTGTTGGCCCTTTTGCCTTCACTCTGCGGTCCAGCTCACCCCCAAACCATCTCGATTGGGTTCAGGTCCGGTGACTGTGGAGGCCAGGTCATCTGGCACAGCACCCCATCACTCTCCTTCTTGGTCAAATAGCCCTTACACAGCCTGGAGGTGTGTTTGGGGTCATTGTCCTGTTGAAAAATAACTAAACGCAAACCGGATGGAATAGCATGCCGCTGCAAGATGCTGTGGTAGCCATGCTGGTTCAGTATGCCTTCAATTTGGAATAAATCCCCAACAGTGTCACCAGCAAAGCACCCCCACACCATCACACCTCCTCCTCCATGCTTCACGGTGGGACCCCGGCATGTAGAGTCCATCCGTTCACCTTTTCTGCGTCGCACAAAGACACAGTGGTTGGAACCAAAGATCTCAAGTTTGGACTCATCAGACCAAAGCACAGATTTCCACTGGTCTAATGTCCAATCCTTGTGTTCTTTAGCCCAAACAAGTCTCTTCTGCTTGTTGCCTTTCTTTAGCAGTGGTTTCCTAGCAGATATTCTACCATGAAGGCCTGATTCACACAGTCTCCTCTTAACACTTGTTCTAGAGATGTGTCTGCTGCAAAAGGTGGCTACTTTGGAGAACCTAGAATATGACATATTTTCAGTTGTTTCACACTTTTTTGTTATGTATATAAGTCCACATGTGTTAATTCATAGTTTTGATGCCTCCAGTGTGACTCTACAATTTTCATAGTCATGAAAATAAAGAAAACTCTTTGAATGAGAAGATGTGTCCAAACTTTTGGTCTGTACTGTATTTCGGCGTAAATGGGTCCTTAAGTGGTTAATACATGCAGCATTTTCTTGCCCATCCCTTGTCCCGGCTCTGCATCTCGGGCATTATGGCGTCTAAAAGCAGCCCTGGTCATATTTTGGCTGTACCTATCAGGACCATGGATAGCTCTTACCAATGGCTTTTTATTGCAGCTGACCATTTCAGCACCTCGGACAGATCGCAGCTCCTTGTCACACTTCAGTAGCAGCAATTGACTTCAGCTTTTTACAGCCAAGCCACTCTGCCCCCCTTCCCAGCTATTAACCCCGTCACTCACAGTCTGGTCTCATTCCAGCAATTCAGCTAATTGCCTTTTAATAGTGTATTGTGCAACTCTTTATTACCCTGTCATATCTCTCCCATGAGAGAAAGAGGGAGGGTGACAAAGAGAAAGAAGGGGGGGGGGGGGGGCATAATGTAATCCTACTGGTAGCATGGAATGCTAAAGGACAGAACAAATACAACAAGACTACATTCCCCCTCTGCAAGTGCAGTTGCAATGAGGTGCAATTTAAATACGTTTGATTTGCTTTTATCATTCATCACCATTTATCTTTTGCCCGGGACATTTTTCATTTTTCACTGCTGCAATAGTTTGGCTGACAATAACTCTGTCATGCAACACTATACTCACAGGATTTTTTTTTATATTTCTTGCTGTATTTAGTAACTACTGTATTTTTTATTTCATTTTTTTTGCTACAGAAATGGGAAAAAAATAATGGGCCAGATTCAGATACACTTAATATTGCGCTGCGTAATCGAAATACTCTACGCTGCCGTATTTCACCAGGCTCTACACCGAATCCTGGTAGATTTTTGCCCGTACGCTACGACGGCGTAGTCTATTTCTCTCCGCGTAATCGAAATACGCGATTGGGGAGCGTGAAGCATTTAAATTAGGCGCGTCCCCGCGGCGATCGAACTGCGCATGCTTCGTTTAGAAATTTCCCGCCGTGCATTGCGCGAAATCACGTCGTTACGTCATTCGTTGTTTGAGTAGCGTCGTTTACGAACATTCCTATTCCCGGACGACTTACGTAAAAATTAATAAAAGACGTCGGAAAATGTAGAAATTCGACGCGGGAACGGCGGCCATACTTAACATGGGCTGTCTAATATTAGACCAGCAAAAAGCTGGTATAGTGTTACGTAAAAAAAAGATGACCAAAGGTGCCGTAAGAGATTGCGATTGAAGATCGTAATTTCTGGGATCGCCGGCAAAAGCTCATTAGCATACCCCGACGCGGAAAACAACGGGAAGTCCACCCAGTGGCCGCAATTTTATTGCAGCGTAGATCCGAAGGCGTACGAACACGTAATCCAGTCGAATTGAAGCCCGCAGCCGTCTATTCATGGTTTGAGGTTTCCGACTAGCTAAAAAACGCGCGTAATTTGAAATTACTCCAGTCTAACACCAGTTAGACAGGCGTAATCGCTCTGTGAATCTGGCCCAATGTATCTTACTTTTTTTGTATAAATCATATAAAACGTTAGTTTTCCCGGCAAGCTTGCCCTGAAAAGCTGTGTATACAGACGGCCACACAAAATCCTGCCTTTCTTTTGAATGACAAGAATGATGTGACGTCATCGCCTACGACTAGCCGATGTACAGTCACATTCGATGCCGTCGCCGCCATCTTGCTACACCACGCATTAACCTACCGCGCATGCGTTGAAGTGTTATTTAGCATGCACAGTTTTTTACCGCATACAGACGACCGGTTTTCAGGGCAGGAAACACTCTGCCGGGAAACCCGACGAGAAAAGAGAGCAGGGTTCTCTATTTTCCCGTCGGGATTCGCGGCTGTTTTCCTGAAAGGAAAACTGCTAGGGAGCATACACACGGCCGGGATTCCCAGACAAATGCTCTCCTGGCAACTTTCCTGCCGGGAAAACCGGTCATGTGTACGAGGCTTTAAGGCCATTTTTTGTGGTCTCTGTCCCATTTTCAGAGAAATCCCCCCCCCCACTTCCTGTCCCAGTGACACAACAGGAAGTGCATGGAAAACTCTCCAAAGTCAGGAGTAATTCCAAGTGTCCCTGTTGAAAGATTTCCCTTCACCTCTTGTCTTGTTTTGGTGACAACTGTAACATTTCACATTTTCCATCACTTTTTGTGAATAACAAAATTACAGTTTCCATTTCCCATTCTATTCTAAACTAAAAACTAAATAAAAAAACATAAAAAAATGTTGGGGGTTGTAAAGGTACAATTATTTTTCCCTAAATAGCTTCAATTACCTTAGTTCAGTCCTTCTTCACTTACCTCATCCTTCCATTTTGCTTTGAAATGTCCTTATTTCTTCTGAGGAATCCTCACTTCCTGTTCTTCTGTCTGTAACTCCACACATTAATGCAAGGCTTTCTCCCTGGTGTGGAGTGTCGTGCTCACCCCCTCCCTTGCACTACAGGAGAGTCAGGACGCCCACTAACATACAGCTCTTTTCTCTACCGGCAATGTAGAGAGCGTCCTGACTCTCCTGTAGTCCAAAGGAGGGGGCGAGCACAACAGTCCACACCAGGGAGGAAGCCTCGCATTACTGTGTGTAGTTACAGACAGAAGAACAGGAAGTGAGGATTTCTCAGAAGAAATAAGGACATTTAAAAGAAAAATGGAAGGATGAGGTTAGTGAAGGAGGACTGCACTAAGGTAATGGAAGCTATTTAGGAACAAAAATTGTACCTTTACAACCCCTTTAACCAGTTGCCGACCAGCCGCCACAGTTTTACGGCGGCAGGACGGCTCGGCTGCGCAAAATCACGTAATATTACGTGCTTTTGCATTCCAGCTACTAGAGGCGCGCGGTGCCAAAGGCGCGCTCACACACCCCCTGCTCGCCCCTGGTGCCGGCGTGCGTGCCCGGCGGCGCGATCACGCGCGATCGCTCGTTACAGAGCGAGAACCGGGAGCTGTGTGTGTAAACACACAGCTCCTGATCCTTTTAGGGGGAGAAATTACTGATCGTATGTTCATACAATCTATGAACAGCGATCTGTCATTTCCCCATGTCAGTCCCACCCCCCCTTCAGTTAGAACACACCTAGGGAACATAATTACCCCCTTCCTCGCCCCCTAGTGTTAACCCCTTCCCTGCCAGTGACATTTTTACAGTAATCAATGCATTTTTAGAACACATAAAAATGCCAATGGTCCCAAAAATGTGTCAAAAGTGTCCAAAGTGTCTGCCATAAGGCCACAGTACCGATAAAAATCGCAGATCACCACCAAATCGCAGATCGCCGTTATATTATTATTTTTTATTCATATCCTAACCCCATCTTACCGAGCCATTGTAAAATGACGTTGGCAGACCCCGGGTGGGCGTCATATGATGTCCTGGGCTTCCCAGGCAGCTAAGGGGGCGCTGATCAATGTGTGTTCCCAGTTCAGAGGAACACACATCGGTCTCCTCCCCTTGTGAGTCCCCTCCCCCTACAGTAAGAATCAATCCCAGGGAACATATTAACCCCTTGATCGCCCCCTGGTGTTAACCCCTTCCCTGCCAGTTACATTTACACAGTAATCAGTGCAGTTGTATAGCACTAGTCGCTGTATAAATGTGAATGGTCCCAAAAAAGTGTCAAAAGTGTCCGATATGTCCGCTGCAATGTCACTGTCACAATAAAAATCGCAGATCGCCACCATTACAAGTAAGAAAAAAAATGAGGAAAAATTATTATTATTGTTTTTAAATTGTGATTTTTATTAAATCAAAAATGAAGAATTATTGGCCCAGATTCAGAGAGCGATTACGCCTGTCTAACTGGTGTTAGACAGGAGTAATTTCAAATTTTGCGCGCCGTATCACTAGTTTGAATCCTCAAACCATGATACGGCGGCTTCGGGCTTCGATCCGAGAGGCTTACGTCTTCGTAAGCCTTCGGATCTACGCTGCAAACTTTTTGCGGCCGCTGGGAGGAGTCCGCGTCGTTTTCAGCGTCGGGATATGCAAATGACTTTTTACGGCAATCCACGAAGATACGAGCGGCCTTCGCAATCGCTTACGTAATTTTTTTGCTACGTACTGTTAGACCAGCTATTTGCTGGTCTAACGGTGCGTAGCCCATGTTAAGTATGGCCGTCGTTCCCGCGTCAAATTTAATTATTATTTTTTTTTTTTTACGGAACTCGTTCGGGAATAGGAATGTCCGTAAACGACGCTACTCAAAAAAAAATGACGTAACGACGTGATTTCGCGCAATGCACGGCGGGAAATTTCTGAACGGAGCATGCGCAGTTCGATCGCCGCGGGAACGCGCCTATTTTAAATGCTTTACGCCCCCTACTCACGTAGATGGCTTGCGCCGGGAGAAATACACTACGCCGCTGTAGTTTACTGGACAAAATCTACCGGGATTCCACATAGAGCCAGGTAAAATATGGCGGAGTAGAGTATTTCTGATACTCTACGCGAATCTAATTGTATGTGAATCTGGGCCATTGTTTTTTTTTTAATTGTCGCTCTTCTTTTGTTTATAGCGCAAAAAATAAACACCGCAGGGATGATCAAATACCACCAAAAGAAAGCTCTATTTGTGGGAAAATTAGGACGCCAATTTTGTATGGGAGCCACGTCGCACGACTGCGCAAATGTCAGTTAAAACGACGCAGTGCCGAATTCGCAAAAAGTGGCCCGGTCATTGACCAGCAAAATGGTCCGGGGCTGAAGTGGTTAAGGGGTCTATTTATAAAACAGTTAGGACTGTCTTACACTGGAACACTGTCAATCACTGTTATTTATAAAACGTGCACTTGGAAGATTCACCTGAAGTGAATGTTTGTTGGATGTTGGATTCACTGCTTTATAAATACGGACAATATTTTTTAATCTGGCATGAATAACAAGCTTCACTCAGAACAGGTTCACCAACATAGAACTTGGATGCAAATCCAGACTATTCATATCCCTGGCAGCTGATTGATCTCATGTTACAAGCTGGACAATGACACTAATATGTCACATGCTATATACAAATGATCCCCACCCTGCTCTGTTACAGATGAATGCACATACACCACATTGTATGGATAATATCTGTGGCAATACTACAAGGGTACATGGACATGATAAGAGGGCGTTACATCCACCGTTACAGAATCAGTCCACACAAAACTGATATTTCAGTTTTTATATATGTTGCAGAAATAAGCCATATGACAGCTTCTTATATTCTTTATAGACTATTAGAAAGGTATACAGCAGTGGCGGCTGGTGCTCAAAATTCTTGTGGGGGCACAAACAAATGAAAAAAAAAAAAAAACAATTGCAGCCCCGATGTGCCCATCAATTGCAACCACTGTGCCCACCAAATGCAGCCACTTAGCCTTAGTCCTGGAGATCAGCACCGTCCGCAGCAGAGGAGGAGCGATCGCTTGTCACTCTGCTGCCCCCCCGCCATCCTTGGTGAGGGAACCAGGAAGTGAATGAAGCGCTCCGGCTTCACTGCCCGGTTCCCTACGGTGCATGCGCGAGTCACGCTACGCCTGCTGACTGGCTACCGCTGTGTTCTGGGAGCCGAGTGCTCCCAGAAAACAAAGGGGGTGGGGGGGGGGGTGATGTCCTGCCTGCAGTCTACCTGCAGACTGTGTGGCCGGAAGTGGCTGCAAATATCTGTCTTTAGACAGGTATCTGCACCCCTTCCCCCCCCCTGAAAGGTGTCAAATGTGACACCGGAGGGGGAAGGTTTCTGATCAGCGGGAGTTCCACTTTAGGGTGGAGCTCCTCTTTAAATGTGACCTAGGGAGTGCTTTTAACTGTTAGGGGGCGTGGCTTGCCGTGACACGTCACTGATCACTGTTCCCGCGGGACACGTGGACTCGATGTTCGCCTGTGTCCCGCGATCAGGTCACAGAGCTGAAGAACGGGGAGATGTCAGTGTAAACACAACATCTTCCCGTTCTTCAGCTCTGTAACCCAATTTCGGGACACCGGCGGATTACGAGTCCTCAACTCCCGCGGGCACAGTCACCGAGCTCACGACAGGGTCGCGAGCGCACAAACACACAGCCGTCAAATTAAAGATGACGTATATATATGCCCATTTGCCCAGTCCCCGGCAACCAACAGCCAGGGTTGTCGGGAGGAGGCCCTTGTCCTCATTAACATGGGGACAGGGTGCTTTGGGGTGGGGGGGAGCGCAGAGCGCCCAACCCCCCATGTTGAGGGCATGCGGCCTGCTACGGTTCAGGAGGGGGGCTCGCTCGTCCCCACCCCCTTTCCTGACCGGCTGGGATTTTCTGGAGTAAAGGCTCACTCTGTAGTACAGTGAGCACTGAGCAACCAATCAGGTTTGAGTTTAGTATGGATGATTTTTGATTTATTTCCTTGTATGGGGGATCATCACCCTTTGCAGACTAATGGTTATTAAATATCTTTATCTAGATATCCATCTGCAATCATTCTGCAGCCTCCTACCCCAGCAATCATTTCATTTTATATAATGTGTCTCCAAACAGAAGATAAATTGCTGATTATGACAACAATAAATGATAGTGTGTTGTGCAGAGAGAGCTGGAAGCCAATATTGTGGGACTCGGAGATAAGAGTGTGTGATATCAGAGATGATAGTTGGGAAGTCCGGCGTTATCCCCCCATATACAATGCTGGGGAGATGGAGGGAGGTGGGGAGAGGCGGCGCTGCCTACAAGCCGGAGCTGCACCTGCTCCATATAAGTAGCGGCGGAGCCCAGTACAGAGCCTGTGAGAACGGTGCGATGGAAGCTGCCCGGCAGGAGGAGCTGTACTCTGTGCAGCCTGACACTAGTGCCCTGGTGCCAGTAACCGCATGTACAGATCATGGACCACAGAGGTACTAGGTAAAGGCATCACTCATCTCTTCTTCCCTCTACTCACCCGACAATATCCTTCATTACTCGTCATTTATCCTTCTTCATGCATTCCCTGATGTTCTCACTCTTTTCCAAAGCTTCATAATGTGCCTTTTAGTTGCGTTACTTCTACGTGTCCGGTAGTCTTACATCGTATCATTTATGTTATAGCTGAGTGCTGCTGTGTGCCTCGCACCTCATGTTCTCCTTTTACCCAGGCTGTTACTTTTCACCTATTTTACCCTCATCTCCATTCCTTCTTTCTTTCTTCTATTGAATCCTCTTTTCTTCTCTACTTTCTTCTATTTTCCTTCCCTTTGCTTTCCTTCTCATCTTTTTCTTTTCAATGCTTTACCTTTCTTTATATTCCTCTCCAGTACTTTCTTCTCTTTTCCTTTTCTCTCCTTCCTTTCGCTTTCTTCTACTCTCCTTTCTTCTCTTCCCCCTCCTTTAATCTATTTGCATTTGCTCTCCTTGGTCAATTTCTTTCTTTTTAGTTGCTTTCCCCCTCTATTCCTTTTTTCCTCCTTTCCTCTCCAGACAGTACATTATTTGCATGTTCTGTCTTCTACTTCTATTTTTCTTTCCTCTCTTGCCCTCTCCTAGTCTTATTCTCCCCTCTCCACTTCTGTGCTCTCATCTCCCATTATATTCTATCTATCCTATCATGTGCTCTCTACATTTTTTTTCTCTACTCTTGTCCTCCCTTTTCCCATCTGTTCTTCTCTGGTCTTGTCCTCTCTTCTCCTATAATTTTTTCTCTGCTCTTGTTCTCTCTTCTCCTATCATGTCTTCTCTGCGATTGTCCTCTCTTCTCCTATCATTTCTTCTCTGCTCTTGTCCTCTCTTCTCCTATCATTTCTTCTCTGGTCTTGTCCTCACTTCTCCTATAATTTCTTCTCTGCTCTTGTCCTCTCTTCTCCTATCATGTCTTCTCTGCGATTGTCCTCTCTTCTTCTATCATTTCTTCTTTGCGATTGTCCTCTCTTCTCCTATCATTTCTTCTCTGCTCTTGTCCTCTCTTCTCCTATAATTTCTTCTCTGGTCTTGTCCTCTCTTCTCCTATCATTTCTTCTCTGGTCTTGTCCTCTCTTCTCCTATAATTTTTTCTCTGCTCTTGTTCTCTCTTCTCCTATCATGTCTTCTCTGCGATTGTCCTCTCTTCTCCTATCATTTCTTCTTTGCGACTGTCCTCTCTTCTCCTATCATTTCTTCTCTGCTCTTGTCCTCTCTTCTCCTATCATTTCTTCTCTGGTCTTGTCCTCCCTTCTCCTATCATTTCTTCTCTACTGTTGTCCTATCATTTCTTCTCTACTCTCTTTCTTCTCTACTCTTGTCCTCCCTTCTCCTATAATTTCTTCTGTACTCTTGTCCTTTTCTCTCCTATCATGTCTTCTCTGCTCTTGTCATCTCCTCTCCTATTATTTCTTCTCTACTCTCGTCCTCGTCTCATCTTCTATAATTTCATCTCTACTCTTGTCCTACCTTTTCCTATCATTTCTTCTCTATACTCAGTCTTGTCCTCTCTTCTTCTATTATTACCTCCTATCATTTCTTCTCTATACTCGTGTTGTCTCTTCTCCTATTATTTCTTCTCTGCTCTTGTCCTCCCTTCTCCTATCATTTCTACTCTTGTCCTTGCTTTCCCTATAATTTCTTCTGTACTCTTGTCCTACCTTTTCCCATCATTTCTTCTGCTCTTGCCCTCTCTACTCCTATCATTTTCTATCTACTCTTGTCTTCTCTTCTCCTATCATTTGCTCTCTACTCTTGTTCTCTCTTCTCCTAGCATTTCTTCTCTACTCTTGTCCTCCCTTTTCCTTTAAATTCCTATCTACTCTTGTCCTCTCTTCTATCATATCTTCTCTTGTCCTAGCTTCCCCTATCATGTCTTCCCTGTTCCTGTCCTCTCTTCTCCTATCATCTTATCCTTTCCCTCACCTTTACTGTTCTTTCTTCTCTACTTCTGTCCTCCCTTCTCCTAGTCCTAGTCCTCTATTTTTCTATAATTTCCTCTATACGCTTGTCCTCTCCTGTTCTATTATTTCTTCTCTACTCCTGTCCTCTCTTCTATCATTTCTTCTCTATTCTTGTCCTCCCTTATTCTATAATTTTCTCTCTTCTCTTGTCCTCTCCTCCTCTTTTCTCCACTCCAATTCATGTTCCCCTTCTCTTGTCCTCTCCTATCATATTTTCCGATCTCTTCTCTTGTACTCTCCTCTCCTGTTCTCTCCTCTCTCTCCTTTTCTCGCTTCTCTTGTCCTCTCTTTTCCTCTCCCATATCCTCTCCTCTCCCTTTACACTTGCCCTCTCCTTTCTCAGTCCTTCTGTGTTCAGTGTTTAGTACACATCTGAGATATGTGCTATGTGTCCATGATATGTCTCCAATTCCTGTGACTGGCAATGTCTTTGCCCACCTCCATCTCTCACTGATTGTTGCAGTTGAATAGTCTTATCAGAGATCTGGTCACTCTTCTTTTCCTACATCTATTGTCCAAACAGCATTTGTGATCTAATAAAGCAATGCCATAGGACGCCATCCCTGTTCTGTACTATAAAAGAATTGGCAGTTACCCCATATATATACATTACTACCACACAATGGTAAGAGAATGCAGCCTGGGCTAAAAAGGTGTGAGCTGACTCTTCTATACAGTGAACACAGGGGAATGGAACCTCTAACATATGTGTACTGCACTCTGCTATACATTGCTGGGCACATATCTATACATTTGTGTGTATGCATGTATCAGGTATTTTGCATATATTAAATTAACACAAGTCTTTAAAGATTTTTGCTGAACCTTTCGCTAATTTCTGGCAATATATATAAAATATATATAACATAAAAAAAAAACGCCTATAATGAGAACATTGATATCAAAAACATAGATTTCAAGGGAATTATTTATACAATATTGTATAAGAAATAGAAATACATACTGTGCTTGTAAAAATATTGCTCTATATATCATTGTTAATATTATTATTGGTATTCCGTTTGTTAACATTAAATATCTATCTATACAGACACACACACACACACACACATATATATATATATATACACACGCAAATATTCCCAGACGTTTAAACCATTTACATTCTATATAAATCTATCGATCCCCATCCCATGATACCAGTCTATCTCTCAATCTATATCTATTCTATATATTTATGTACAGTACATGATACACATAGGCTGTGTAGAAGATCCCTCAGGCTCTATACACAATAATATTGTTGCCCTCTCAGTTTAACACAGCCTGCTCCTCTGTGTATTGCCTTTTCTAATAGATTCATGATCCAGGTCACTTGTAGAAAATGTCAGAGCTATTTACACAAGCGAGCTGTTATAACTAATATTCAGGTCTTTGATACTCTCCATCTCTCCCCTTGATCTACACAGCCAGTTGTATTTTATATATATAGATATATATATATCTATATATATATATATATAAATATATATATATCTATATATATATATATATATCTATATATATATATATATATATATCTATATATATATATACATATCTATATATATATATATATCTATATATATATAGATATATATATCTATAGATATATATATCTATATATATATATATATATATATATATATATATATATATATATATATATATATGTATATAGATATATATATCTATATATATATATATATATATCTATATATCTATATATAGATATATATATATACACACACACACACACACACACATATATATATATATATATATATGTATATACAAATTACGACCTCACGATTATCAAGAGTTAGCCAAAAATAAGAAAAAAAGCAGCAAGAACAAAACAAAACAAAAAAAAAAAATGAAATGCAGAGGGGTTTTTCTATTTTATTTTTATACTTACACCCATCTAAGACAATTTGGGATTCCCTGAAAAACGATGTTATATTACAAGTCCAAGGTTGACCTATTTGTGCAGTGAGGCTCAAGCATCAGATTTCTAAAGGGGGGTTCTAGTATGTCACGTCGAGTTAAACACACCACCAAAGCACACATTCCTCCAGCCTCTGCCCCTTTTCCCCCTGGCACTCATGCCAGCTCTCTATCAGCAAATGTCATTCACAAACATGCAAGCACTAGCTGGAAAAAAAAAAAAAAAAACGATTTTCGCATCGGAGATGTGAGGGTATTATGACCGTTTTGATTTAGAAAGGGGGTGGTCTTATTTTGTAAAAAAAAAAAAAAAAAGCAGATATATTTTATAGAAAATAATTACAGAGAGAGAGAAATGGAGAGAAAGAAAGAAAGAGAGAGAGAGGGATAACATTTATGCAAATAACATGATATGAAATAATAACAATAGCAATTATATATACATATATATATATATATATATATATATATATGTGTGTGTGTGTGTATATATATATATATATATATATATATATATATATATATATATATATATATATGTGTGTGTGTGTGTGTGTGTGTATATATATCTAGGAGAGAGAGACAAACGATCTAGATGATAATAAATAATAAAGAAAGGATTGTAAATAAGGAAAGAGAGGGATAGATAATATAGATAATATAGAGAGATAATATAGATAATATAGAGAGAACAAGGGAAATGGATAAATAAGGGGGGAGAGGGCTAGAGAGAAAGAGAGAGATGGATAAAACTTAAAGAAAGAGAGGGGTAGATAATATGGAGAGAGCAACAGAGAGAGAGAGAGAGAGAGAGATAAGAAAGAAAGAAAGGAAGGAAGAAAGGAAGAAAGAAAGGAAGAAAGAAAGGAAGAAAGAAAATGTGGATAATATAGAGAGAGCAAAAAGCAAAGGAGATAAAGAAAGATATGGGAGAGTAAGAGAGCGAGTGAGAGAGAGAGAGAGCGAGAGAGAGAGAGAGAGAGAGAGAGAGAATTAAATAATTGAATATTGAATAATAATTAAAGAAAGAGAGGGATAGATAATATAGAGATCAACAGAATATAGATAAAAGAGGAGATAGTAGAGATAGAAAAAGAAACAAAAATAGAGAGAGATGAGAAAGAAGAAAGAAAAAGAAAGTAAGAAGTGAATATATAGAGAGAGCAAAAGAGATAAAGAAAAGGATGGCAGAGAGAGAGAGAGAGAGAGAGAGAGAGAGAGAGAGAGAGAGAGAGAGAGAGAGAGCAGAAGTGAGAGAAATTACACATCTATTAATAACAGATAACATAAAATAATTAAAATAACATTTTATATTAAGATAGATTAAATAAATAGTATATAAATTATAATATGGACAAGTACAATATAAAAAAATATACAATAAAATATCGAAAAGACCAGAACAAAAAAAATGCACACGAGGCAAAATTGCATATGTATATATATATATATGTATATATATATATATATATATATATATATATATATATATATATATATATATACACACACACAGCTTTTAATTTAATTACCGAATAGGTGTTTTAATATTAGTTGAATTCAGTGTTCTGGATTTTTTTTTTCAACTTCTTCAGCCAGCCAATCGTATCATGCATTCCTTAAGAGAAGGGCAACCTACAGAATATTAAGGCAATGCCATAGAATCCTTCTTTGGCATTTCTCTAGCTATGGTGGCAGTGACGTCACGACCCTAGGGAAGGCTGCGTGGGTTGGTGTCAGTCCTTTGCATGATTACTAGTGGCAGGGGATACCCAATAATTAAGTCTTTGAACAAAATTACAAGTGATTTCTTAGCGAATGGAAATAAATTGTTTGGTGAAACTTCAGCAGGTTCGTTAAATGCTCTCCTTGCGCCAATTGCTGTTTTTGGCTGAGACAGATGACTTTAAACAAGGATATATATATAGTCGGGGGTAGGCACAGATATGGAGAATGTTAGAAGGTGCCACTAAGCAAGGGTTAGGTCTTGATATTTTTTTTTTTTTGAAGGGGAACCAAGTATACAATATATTGCATAATCAACAGTACATAATAACCTTGGGTAAAGGATGGAGGGCATCATATTATGGACATAAGTATGGTATGTGGCCTATGGATGACGCAGTTTTGCAATCCAGGATCCCTGCCATGTATAGAAATGAGGTCTGAGGCTTATTGGAAGGTTGGGTCTTTCTACTGCATGGGGTGATAGAAATGGAGGTTGAACGTGTTGGAAGGATGGGTTTGGGCACTGCAATTGGTGACAAGAAGGGTGGGGGTAAAGTTATAGACCCTCCTCCAGATATGCAGCAGTCATGCAGACACCCTCAATCCCCACCACCCTCCCCCAAAGAGAAAACAAATCCCAATCTCCACTTGCTGGATGAATGTTAGCTGTAGATAGACTGTCGGTGCTCAGCACAAAGCTAACACTCTGTTCCTACCCCTCCCTCCCTGTGTCACCCACCCTCCATAGGACTTGCACTGGGCTCCACTTCCACTAAGAGAAGAACAAGGGAAGAGGCACTAAGAGGACCAACCGATTACAGACCCCCCTTGCCCTGTTACTTGACCAGTCTACACAAAGAAAAGAGGTGGTGGTCATCATGGCGGTATGTAGGAGCTTCTAATTACCTTTGCAGAAGGTGTCATGCTGAAGGAAGCTCGGGGGTGGAGAAGAGCCAGTCTGAACAAGTGGAGGTAACAGTCTTCATCCAGGAGCCAGCTGCATAACCTAGAGGAAGTCTAGCCGATTCTTGTGGGGATAGAGGATCTTGACAAGCCAACATGGCTACCTTGATCAGGAGCAAACTGTCCAATGTGGCCACCTCGGTATCCAACAAGTCACAGGCCAAGGTTAGCGGGATGTTTGCCAGGATGGGCTTCCAGGCGGCCACTGATGAAGAGGCTCTTGGCTTTGCTCGCTGTGATGACCTGGACATGGATCACAGGCAAGGTCTTCAGATGGACATCCTGAAGACCGAGGTCCCTACAGGCGATGTCCTTGCAGAGGGGGACACCCACTACCAAAGAGATGGCAATGGACCCCCTACATCTGACTCTAAAGATGAAGGAATGTGCTCAGAATTAGGTGGAGCTGGAAAGCCTAAAATTACAGCTTGGGAGGCCGGATGGAATGTCACCAACGCCATCCAGGTAAGACCTTCAAGTCTTCTTCTGTATATAAGTCACCAGAGATAATCCCCAGCACCCCATTGTTCTTGTGTTGGTCACTTATCACCCTCTCCATTGTCCTTTCCATAGTGAGATGTCACAGTCGGTTGAGGGCATTTGCCAAGGTCAACATTTTTTGTCCCTTGGGAATCCATTTAGGCTTACCAAAGTACAGTGTGGACCTTCTTTCCGTACAAAAAAAATCTACCCCAGGGTAATTTACAACACCTAGTAAATATTTCATTCCTCTAGGTGGGCATTAACCCTTAAATGTTCTTCAAGAGCTTTGGCTGCTTGTGAATGTTGACATCTCTCTTGCAAATGCAATGTTCGTTATGAAAGTGTAGAATATACAGGGTATAGAAATACATATATATATATATGGTATAGAAATATATATAGGGTATAAAAATACACACACACACACAGACACACATATATATATATATATATATATATATATGGTATAATGGTATATATACACACACGTATATATATATATATATATATATATATATATATATATATATATATATGGTATAGAAGTAACTATATATATATATATATATATATATATATATATAGTATAGAGATACATATATATAGGGTTTAGAAATACATACATATATATATATATATATATATATATATATATATATATATATATATATATATATATGTATTTCTATACCCTATATATATATATATATATATAGTTACTATATATAGTTACTTCTTTTTATATATATATATATATATATATATATATATATATATATATATATATATATATATATATATATATATATATATAAAAATAAAGAAGTAACTATATATATAGGGTATAGACATACATATGATATAGAAAAAACTATATATAAGGTATAAGAAAAAAATACATATATACTATTACTATTATCTGCTACTTCACATGCTCTTTGTCAGAAACACTGATCCAAGTCATCATTAAAATATGTTTTTGTATATTTATCATACTCCTGCCATAACATCAAATATCTAAATTTTTTCTAGAAAAAAAAAAAGACATTGAAAATCATTTTGAATAAAACAAGATCATCATACAAATTCAATATCATTTAAATTGTGCTGATATTATGAACGAAAAGAAAAAATAACTAGCAAAAAAAAAAAAAAAGGGAAAATCGATTGAGTTGGAATTCATGATATGTTGGATGCTGTTTTATTTGGTATTCGGTGTACGAACTCGCTGTTGTCCTTGAGGATTTAGTAGCTGCGTATACAGTTAGAAAAAAAAAACCTCTTGGTGGAAATAAAAACGAAGTTTATTTAATAAACGAATTTTGCTTTAACGAATTAATAAGAAAAACAAGTTGTTCTGTCTTGCTTTACTATCATACATGTAAATAATCTATCTATCTATCTATCTATCTATCTATCTATCTATCTATCTATCTATCTATCTATCTATCTATCTATCTATCTATCTATCTATCTCTCTATATATCTATCTATCTACCTACCTACCTACCTACCTATCTATCTATCTACCTACCTACCTATCTATCTATCTATCTATCTATCTATCTATCTATCTATCTATCTATCTATCTATCTATCTATCTATCCTACCTACCTACCTACCTATCTATCTATCTATCTATCTATCTATCTATCTATCTATCTATCTATCTATCTATCTATCTATCTATCTATCTATCTATCTACCTACCTACCTACCTACCTACCTACCTACCTATCTATCTATCTATCTACCTACCTACCTACCTACCTATCTATCTATCTATACCTACCTACCTATCTATCTATCTATCTATCTATCTATCTATCTATCTATCTATCTATCTATCTATCTATCTATCTATCTATCTATCTTCCTATCTCTCTCTCTCGATCCATCCTTTTACCTATCTTTACCCGAATCTCTTGTATTTATGTATTATGTATCGAAACATTCTTTGGTAATGAATAGTTGCAACAATAACTTCAATTAATGGATACAAATGTTAAACAACACAAATGTCGGTAAGATAATAGAACTGTGCCAGTTATACTGCAAGACTCATATTATTTTGAAGCAAAACAAATCTGAATTTTTGCAATCAGATAAGTCTGATTTAGCTATGCTGCCTATTGATTAGGCGATCAGTTACTATGTATTGCCCTTCTAGCTCATTATTTAAATGAAATCCTCCATAGAGAGGGAAGATGGGCACTGGTAAAAGATGGCAGTCCAATTCTGCGTGCCTGTACAAACTGATTATCTGTGCGTTTTTTGCTGTGGAGATAAGCGCCCCCGAGTGGAATGATTGGGGATTGCAAGTTGCAAAAGAGGAGGCCCTACAGCACTGAGATGGGACCAAAAGGCCAGCTGCCATTTTTTTTCCTTGTAAATTGGGACTAGAGATTACGTTATCTTTATTTCTATCTATGTTTACAAGAAAAGAAGGGCACATCATTTCTAACATTCATACCATTAATTTACTAAAACTAGAGAATGCAAAATCTGGTGCAGTTGTGCATGGTAGCCAATCAGCTTCTAACTTTAGCTTGTTCAATTATAATTTGACAATAAAATCTGGAAGCTGATTGGTTTCTATCCACAGCACCAGATTTTGCACTCTCCAGTTTTAGTAAATTAACCCCAATATATATATATATATATATATTAGCTATGTATATTTGTCTGATCTAACTGTGCTACTATGCAGTTGGACTGCTATTGGTTTCTACATTTTTCTTGTTATCATTACCCTGCTTACTTTAATGAGACTGTGTGTCCTAAATAAACACTGAGTATAAAAAGTGATCATGTTTAGTTATATAAAACAGGAATTGTTTGATGCATCCCTTCAAATACTTCATGGTGAACATTAACCAGAAAAAAAATTAATTTGCACCAATGGTCCTAAATTGCGCAGCTGGATTTTTTCTCAAAATTATAAATACACCATAGGAATCCTCTATGATACATTGTGGGATTGATTTACAAAAACTGGAGAGTGCAAAATCTGGTGCAGCTGTGGATAGAAACCAATCAGCTTCCAGGTTTTATTGTCAAAGCTTAATTGAACAAGCTGAAGTTAAAAGCTGATTGGTTACTATGCAGAGCTGCACCAGATTCTAAGAGCTCCAGTTTTAGTAAATCTACCCCATAGTGACTGCATGATAGCTATTCAAATTATATTCATTATTGCATACATTGCTACATCTTACATTTGGGGCTTGTTCAACTTCACACAATGCATTTTATAATGCATAGTAATGCACTGTATATGTGTGATGATGTGTGTCACAATTTATTGTAATTTGCCTCCAATGCACATACAGTATAGTGCACTGCAATGCAATGCACAGATGTAAATAATCTGTGCATTGGGTTTTGATAAACAGAACAGGAACCAATTTTCTTTCTTTCTTTCTTTCTTTCTTTCTTTCTTTCTTTCTTTCTTTCTTTCTTTCTTTCTTTCTTTCTTTCTTTCTTTCTTTCTTTCTTTCTTTCTTTCTTTTCTTTTCTAAACAAGAATGGGCAAGCTAATGAAATAGCCTCAATGCATGAAAATGTGTGTGTTGAAGTGCACAGTGGTGTGGCATCATTGGGCCCTTACTACTGCATAAGCTTTATGTTTGTGCTCAGGAATATGGCAAACATTTTTTTACCCTGGCCATCCTTTTTTTATTGGTGTCTATGATGTATTTATTTTTTTTTACAGGTTTAATCTAGTTCCTACTTGGCTGTTGAATGGCGTTCCTGAAAATGTAGACATCAAGTTTTCTTCTTTTTTTTTTTTTTTTACATTGGCCATCCTTTTTTTATTTATTTTTAGCTAAGAAAGTGACTAATTATCTATATATAGGACAGTAATTGTGTCTATATATATACATTGGCCATAAGGATGGCCAATTTAAAAAAATAAATAATAAAATAAAATAATTGAGAATTATTTAATGCCCCTTTTTTTTTTTGCTTAAAAAAGTGACTAATTACCTATATATGGGACAGTATTGGTGTCTATATTTTTTTTATCAGGTCTAATCTAGTTTTGTTATATATACTTAACTGTTGAATGGGGTTACTGAAAATGTAGACATCATTTTTTTTTATTTTAGCTAAAAAAGTGACTAATTATCTATATATAGGACAGTATTGGTGTCTATATATATACATTGGCCATAATTATGACCAATGTAAAAAAAAAAAAAATGTAATGCCTTTTTTTTTAAGCTAAATAAGTGACTAATTATCTATATGACTGTACTGGTGTCTATGCTTTTTTTTTTTTATCAGGTCTAATCTAGTTCAGTCTTATATACTTGGCTGTTGAATGGGGTTCCTAAAAATGTAGACATCAAGCTCATGTAATAAGTGACGTTGTGTTTTATTTACAGCAAGTTCATATATATACATATATAAAGAAAGAGAGAGATATAGATCTAGATATATATACATTTCACCTTTAGTCCTTTTATATCACTGCAAACCTCTGCATTTGTTGATGGATTTACTATATAAAAAAAAAATTCCCAGCTATGTTGTTTACAAATTGTATCCCACAGCTGCTATGTGTTATGTAGCTGTATTACTAATATGTATTACTATACTTAAAGCAAACTACATCAGATGTGATGTCACTTCCTTACCAGACATTTGGGGTTTTACCATAGGTGATGAATAGGAAAAAATAAAAAATAAATAAGAAAACATAATAATGATCATAATAAAATTATATATATATGTATGTATCTATATGTGTAGATATATATCCATATATCTATATCTATCTATCTCTATCTATCTATCTATCTATATATATATATATATATATATATATATATATATATATATATATATATATCTATATATCTATATATATATATATATATATATATATATATATATATATAATGTATACAGTACATATGTAATTATATAGCACTGAGGCCTTTTGCAAGAACCCCGAATCATCTACATCAGTGCCTTCCATTAAAGGAACTTGCATTCTGACGTCCACAAGCCACAAGCATGCCCTCAGAAGCCTACACACAGTAGTGATAATCTGGGAAGAAGCCAATTTAATTATCAGTATGCTTTTGGGCTGGAAACTGGAATACCCTGAGGAAACCCATGCAAACATATGGAGGGCATACAGCATCCATGCAGAAAGATATATAACCTAACCACTTAGTAATCGTTCTGCCTCCACAATTTAAAAACTATAAATTAATAAATTGATAGCAATAAAATAAAATAAAATAAAATAAAAAAATGCATACTTATTTTTTAATTAAACATATCTAACCTGTCCTCACTGGAGAAAACTGGAAGAGGAAGGAACATTGTAATATTTGAATATGTTGGCTTCTGATTTGCATCCCATTTTACTATTATAGCTCCAAGTATCTAAGGAGCCTTTGTAGAGAAACAGGGCCCTGGTTAATATAAGCCACTTACATACTCTGGTTAGCACTTGCTGGTGCATTTATCTAAGGCTGCACTTTGAAAAACTTGTACAGCAGACAAACAAATACATTTTATGTTTTTTTTAATCCAATTAAACTTTCAATTGAAATCAGCTAAATACATTGCAGGACTCTCTGTAATGTCTATGGAGTTTGTCTATGGGAATGTTTGACCATTCTTCAAGAAGCGCATTTGTGAGGTCCGGCACAGAGCAGGCCCAATCCTTCTGGTGCTCCTGGCTCCTCCTGCCCTCTGAGCAGGGACGTGCAGTCAGGAATGGCACGTGCCATGAGTAGAGTTGAGCAGACACCTGGATGTTTGGGTTCGGACCCGAACCCGAACTTTAAAAAAAAAGTTCGGGTTCAGGAACCCGAACCCGAACTCCGAACCCCATTGAAGTGAATGGGACACGGACTTTTAGTAAAAAAAAAAAAAAAATGCGCGGAGGTCCCCACAAATTCAATAACCAGACCCTTTAGGTCTGGTATGGATATTAAGGGGAACCCCGCCGTCAATTAAAAAAAAAATGACGTGGGGTTCCCCCCAAATATCCATAACCAGACCCTTCAGGTCTGGTGTGGATTTTAAGGGGAACTCCACCCCAAATTAAAAAAAAAATGGCGTGGCGTTCCCCCTGAAATCCACACCAGACCCCTTATCCGAGCACGTTGACCTGGCCGGCCGCAGAAAAGAGGGGGGGACAGAGTGTGGCCCCCCCCTCTCCTGAACCGCACCAGGCCACATGCCCTCAACATTGGGAGGGTGCTTTGGGGTGCCCCTCAAAGCACCCCAAAGCACGGTGTGTGTGTTTTTTTTAAACAACTATTACTTACACTTCCTTCGTGAAATGGTAGGGGTACAGTGTACCCCATTACCATTTCACACAGGGGGGGGGCCAGGATCTGGGGGTCCCCTTTGTTAAAGGGGTCTTCCAGATTCTGATAAGCCCCCTGCCCGCATACCTCCACAACCACCGGGCAAGGGTTGTGGGGATGAGACCCTTGTCCCCATCAATATGGGGACAAGGTGCTTTGGGGGGCACCCCAAAGCACCCTCCCAATGTTGAGGGCATGTGGCCTGGTGCGGTTCAGGAGAGGGGGGGCCACACTCTGTCCCCCCTCTTTTCTGCGGCCGGCCAGGTCAACGTGCTCGGATAAGGGGTCTGGTGTGGATTTTAGGGGGAACTCCACGACATTTTTTTTAAATTTGGGGTGGAGTTCCCCTTAAAATCCACACCAGACCTGAAGAGTCTGGTTATGGATATTTGAGGGGAACCCCACGTCATTTTTTATTTAAAATTGACGGCGGGGCTTCCACTTAATATCCATACCAGACCTAAAGGGTCTGGTTATTGAATTTGCGGGGACCTCCTCGCATTTTTTTTCCCCGAACTCCAAACCCGGACCCAAACTTTTACCAATTATTCGGGTCCAGGGTCGGGGAAAAACCCAAAGTCTGTATCGAACCCGAAGCCATGAGCACAGAAAAAAACGCTCAACCCTAGCCATGAGCACAGAAAAAAAATAGACTTCGAGGGTCATAGTCCAACCCCACCATTGGTCAAAATTTCGGGCTACTATCCTCTATGGTTCAGGCGATATGGGGCTCTTTGCGCAGCCTGACAGAAGCTAAGTACAAAGCAGTTTGTTTAAATACAAGCTGACACACTCTGTTTGCAGCAGACTGAGAGGATGAGCTCACAATGCCTCTCACTTTTTGTCAGAGGCACTGAGCTCAATGGACAGCTTGGAGTCTTGGACCAATGGTAAAGTACCATTGGCCCAAGCTGTCCAATAAAAATGCTGCAGTAGAGGTTGGCCTCTCACTGCAGTGTCATAGAAGGGTGTGTGTCTAAAAGACACATACTCCTGTCCAGCCCAGCCCAGCCCTCTTGACTAAAAGGAAAAACATGTGTTTATGTGTATAAGATTTACCCACAATCCCATGTTTTTCTAACTCAGTTAAGAAGAGGGAGAATGAGAATCTGCTGCTGCTGAAAAGGTACTGCTATAATAAATCTAAATCATATATGTATATGCAATATTTTATAAGATAATCATTTATTATTTATCTATTTACTATGAACTTACTCTTTGGAAGTTATAACTTCAAACTTTAGTAATTTGTCTGTTAAGCCACCTGCTTGAGCAGAATTTTTTTTAAATATAGTAAATTACCTTAAAAATAAAATATAATAATTATTTGTATATCACCCAGGCCAATTCTGCCGATTCTCTTACATTTAAAAATCATATTTTTTTTGCTAGAAAATCTCAAAACCCCCTAATATTATATATATTGTTTTAGCAGACACCCTAGGGATTAATGAAGATATCAAAGGGTTGGACAGCTGCACTCCAAAAAGAACTATTGAGTTGTCTTTATTAATAAAAACAGTAAAAAAAATGCACCACAGAATCACAGCAAAAATCAGGAAAAAGGACAGCCGATGTGTTTCACACTGATTTAGTGCTTAGTCATGGCTGCCATGACTAAGCACTAAATCAGTGTGAAACGCGACGGCTGTCCTTTTTCCTGATTTTTGCTGTGATTCTGTGGTGCATTTTTTACTGTTTTTATTATTAAAGACAACTCAAGAGTTCTTTTTGGAGTGTGGCTGTCCATCCCTTTGATATCTTCATAACAGTACCTGCTTAGTGCATTGCCAGCACCCTTGGTATCCTGAACAGTCCTTGATTGCTTAGTAGACCCACCTAGAGCGGTGACTCCCTTTCTCGCCCTAGGGAATAAAATGGAGCTTGTTGCAATTTTATATGTTACGCGGTATTTGCGCAGTAATTTTTAAAACGCTTTTTTTTGGAGAAAGAAACTGTTTCATGAATAGAAAAAAAAAATTCTAAAGTTAGCCTGATTTTTTTGTATACTATGAAAGATGATGTTACGGCAAGTAAATAGATACCTAACATGTCACGCTTTAAAATTGCGCACACTTGTGGATCGGCGTCAAACTTCTGTACTTAAAAATCTCCATAGGCGTCACTTACATTTTTTTTACAGATTACATGTTTAGAGTTACAGAGGAGGTCTAGTGCTAGAATTATTGTTCTCGCTCTAACGTTTGCGTTGTATATAACCTGTGTGCAGTGCTGTATTTAGATGTTGCCTGTGTGTATCTGACTCTTATACCAGCCAGTGCCTCACCAGCCACTGACCTCACCGCACATCCCTGCCTCTGAGTACCCCCAGCAAGCCTGCTTGGCGTATTTGTGCGGGCTCGCTCCCAAGCCCCGTTGGCTCTTTCCATAGACAGAGCCGGAGGGGCTTTGCCCTGCCCCCTGCTCCCTCATTATAGGATTTGATTGATAGCAGTAGAAGCCAATGGCACAGGCAATGGTAAAGATAAATTTATACAACAAAAATCACAACCTTCTAATAATTTACCACTATGCAGTACAAAGAACAGACTTAAATATTGAGATTTCAAAGTGATTTCTCAGCAAAATGAAGCATGGAGAAATGGACAGAGGGGAGACTTTGGAATTAAAAAAAAAAAATTAAATAGGCTTTTTTGGTTTGTGGTGCTAAGATGTAGTGTAGTTCCGTTTTAATTTTCCTTTTTTTCCAATATTATTTATTATTATCGCATTATATTGCAATATTATTGCATTTATTATTTAACCTACGAAAATATAGAACTATCGGGAAGGTACAAAAACTATAAGTTTAATTAATATTTTTTAATAAGTCAGACTTTGATTTACCATCAGGCTCTGATATTATTTCATAATATAGTTTAGTTTAAATTCAAACCATTTTGCCCATGAATATCTGTTAAAGGGGTTGTAAAACCTCGTGTTTTTTCACCTTAACACAAAAAACACTTAAAAAACAAAGTAACTTCATATCAACATGCATCCCAGAGTCACTTGATAATACATAGACAATCACATTTAGTGGATGGTCTGCAGTAGTCACATGTGAAAGCATATGCAGCACTTTAAGCAGCCATCTTACTTTAATAGTCTTTTCTTCCAGCTTGGGTCATTAGAACTCACAGAACTGGGCTTTCTGTAGACACATCCTCCAAAGGCACGCCTAAGATTAACACCTCATCCCTTTAAACTTAAACACAGGTTCGGAGGCTAAAGCCCCGTACACACGATCCGAAAATCGTTCGAAAAATGTCGATTTCGAAACGATCGTACGATAATCGGATCGTTAGTACAGAGCTTCCGAGAGCCGTTCAGGACAGTTCATCCGATTTTATTCTATCGGACATGCACAGAATTTTTTTTCGTACAATGCCAGATCGTACGATTTTCGTACGCTTGCGGACCGCTGCATGTACATTTACGTCAGCAGAATGGCACAGGCAGGCACATCAGCGTATATATACGTGCCTGCCTTGCTGTGGGTCGGGGGTCCGATCGGGACCCCCCCGCTACATACGGCGGTCCCAGTGGCTGGCCGAGCGATCCGGGATGAGGGGGCGGCTATTCGTTTTTGTCCGCCCCCTCCGGATCGCTCCCAGCCAATGCGCGCGCTCCCCTGCCCTGTCACTTCCTCCTCCTGTGTAAACGCAGGAAGGGGGAAGTGATGTGATCTCTCAGCGTTTTTTTCAACCGCCGCTGAGGAGAGATCACATCTCACAGTAAGTCTGCACAACACTACACTGACACAGGACACGCAGGCAAACTTAACCCCTTGCGATCACCCCCCCCCCTGTCACAGTGTCACTGAATACAGTAATCATATATGTATGATTACTGTATTTAGTGTCAGTGTGACAGTCAGTTAGTGTTAGGTTCAGGGTAGCCCCCGTACCCCCCCTAATAAAGTTTTAACCCCTTGATCACCGCCCTAGTTAACCCTTTCACCCCCTATTGCCAGCTTCACTAAGCGATCATTTTTCTGATCGCTGTATTAGTGTCGCTGTTCCCGCTAGGTAGCTATTTATTTTTTATTGTGATTTTTTTTACTAAAGACATGTGGCTAAATACATTTTGGCCTAAATGTTTGACTAAAATTTAGTTTATTTGATTTTTCTTACAACAAAAATTAAAAAATATTATTTTTTTTCAAAAATGTTGCTCTATTTTTGTTTATAGCGCAAACAATAAAAATCGCAGAGGCGATCAAACACCACCAAAAGAAAGCTCTATTTGTGGGAAGAAAAGGACGCAAATTTTGTTTGGGAGCTACGTCGCACGACCGCGCAATTGTCAGTTAAAGCGACGCAGTGCCGAATCGCAAAAAGGGGCCTGGTCATTTACCTGCATTTTGGTCCGGGTCTTAAGTGGTTAATCAGTACAGCTGTCGTTCGAAAATGTAATACAAATGCATTACAACACATGACATCACTTCCGATTTTTTATTCTGCCGTACGAGAATTTTCGTGACTTTAGTAAACTCATCAGATTCGACGTGAGATTAGCATACAAAACAAAACGGACGATCATTCGTCCGATAATCGGATCGTGTGTAAAGGGCATTATTTAATGCAGATATAGGCTTAGCTCCCATGCCCCAAGTACAACTAGGGATCCTCCCAACCTGTGGGCGCTGCCTCAACCATGACATCACTGCAGGAGGGCTCTAACTAAAAGGCGCCTAGCATCCAATGACACTGTCTGCTGTAACCAGACACTATTCTGGCACAGAGCCACCTAGTGGCAGACTAGCTAGCTGCACCTGCTTACAAACATAATCTTGCTTACATTTTTGATATACTACACGCATGTTGGCGGATCCTGATTCTACTGTCGCGATCTTGCCCCAGCCTGGACTTGTTCTGTGATGTCAGCCAACAGCGTGCTTCACAAGTTGTAGATAGATTGGAGAAATATCGCGCTGCTTTAGGTAAATAATGTGAGCCGCTAAACACAGCTAATAGAAAACAATAAGCAAAAAATAATGTGGATAAAAAAATGTGTAGCGCTAAGTAAATAGAATATAAATAAATATATCTATGTGCTAAAAAATTGTATGTGATTAGAAAATATGATCATAGAAAGAATATTTTGTGAAAAAATAACCAACTATACACAATAAAAAAAAAAAAAAAAAAAAAAAAAAAAATGACCAGTAACCAGTGAACAAAATTAAATAGTCACTAGTATAAGAAATGGAATGTCCTGAACAAAAAAAATTGCAATCGATGTCCAAATCCAAAAGCTATAAGTGTTCAATATAAACAAGTGATGTCCTCTATGCGCACTCTTGTGTGGTGATATAAAAAAGGAAGAAGACCTTCACCCAATAAAGCATGGAGGCTTACCAGATCAAGTGGACTCTGCCAGCTATACAGACTGGAGAGTCACATAAGCTTTGGATCATCCAGCGTGGATCGAAGCCTCATAGAACTGCCGGTGACAGGGATGTACGTCAGTATAGTAATCCGGGAGGGGGACTTCAGTTATCCAGGGCTTGATGCTCAGTAGGTATACGTTGAGAATGGTGTGTAGGAGAAAAGAAGGAGCAATAGTGTGATACCGTCACGGTATTAAAAGATTTAATAAGTAATGAACTTACATGGATCAGGATAAAAAAAGCGCGCTTGCAGTCATAATGTGGCGACAGTAGAATCTTCACTGACCCTTTGACAACGTGTTTGTACACGAAACGCGTCAGTGAAGATTCTACTGTCGCCACATTATGACTGCAAGCGCGCTTTTTTTTTTTTTATCCTGATCCATGTAAGTTCATTACTTATTAAATCTTTTAATACCGTGACGGTATAACAGCGTGCTTCAGCTTGCTGTCTGATGAAAATGGGTCAGAGGAGTGCACTCCTGTGATCCATAGGAGAAGTACAGCCAAACAAGCTTTAGCTGCACTTCTCCTTTAAGTGTTTAGCACCATTGATTATCTTTATCATTTTTGGTATTTCATTTTAGTGCTTCTTTACCTTTAAGACGTGCAGCTCTCCTTTTATTCACATTTACCACTTTTTTAAAGTTTGGAAGACACGCAGGTCTAAATTGTTGATTCAAAGGCCGCGTACACACGATCGAACATGTCCGCTGAAACTGGTCCGCCGACCAGGTTCAGCGGACATATTCGATCGTGTGTACGACCTAGCGGACAGGTTTTTCCAGCAGACAAATTTCAAAGCATGCTTTGAAATTTGTCCGCTGGAAACCTGTCCGTCGGACATGTCCGCTGGTTAGTACGCCTAACCAGCGGACATAAATCTCCCGCATGCGTCGAATGGATTTGGCGCATGCGTGGAAGAATTTTACTTCCTGTAGTGGTGACGTGGCGGCGTCAACGTCACCGCTACGTCACCGCATTATCCGTCCGAGGGGGTTTTGGTCCGATGGTGTGTACACGCCATCAGACCAAATATCCGAGGAGACATGTCCGCTGGAAACGGTTCGTCGGACATGTTCAGCGGACATGTCTCCTCGTCTGTACGCGGCCAAAGACCTAAAAAAAACTCTCCTTCCTATTTCCCCCCCACTATTTCATCTAATTCTGCTAAAAAGTCAGTGTTTTTTTGTCATGGCAGGAAAAAAAATTTTTTTTTTTATAAACTTAAAGCAGTTTTAAACCCAAAAGCAAACATTTATTATATTGAAGCTCACCAATTCTTAGATGTGATGGCTGCATTTGTTTTCTTTTGTAGGCTTTCTGGGCCAGATTCACATACATTGGCGCATATTTAGACCGGCGTAGCGCATCTCCTTTACGTTAGACCGGCTCAATGTAGAGGTGCAAGTACCGTATCCTTGTAGTATTTGCGCACAAATTTGCGCCGGCGCAACGTAAATTCCGAGGCGTAAGGCGGTGTAATTCAAATTGGGAAGGACGTGGGCGCGTTCCATTGAAATGAGCCGTGACCCCATGCAAATGAAGGGCCGGCCGGATTGCGCAAGCGCGCATGACGCAGACTATGGTCAGCACCTCCCTGCGCATGCTCACAACTCGGCCTGGTGTAATCAGTGAGATAAGAACTAGGCCCGGCGTACTTAGTGAGCTACGCCCAGTGCATAAATAGGCCCAGACATATGCCCCTCCATTGTAAAAGTACAACCATTTGTTTCCCTCCCTGAAGAAAGGTGCTTTTGTTCCGTTGTCTGTTGCTGTTTGTAGGTTTGTGTTGTGTCGTTGTGTTTTTTGGATTGTGGGTTTTTGAGAGATGTCAGAGAGGAACTGGAAGTTGAACTACTATATATATATATAAAAAAAATGTATATGATAATAATAAATAATATAATTATAATAATATTTAAAATATTAAATACAGTATATATTAGATATAACAAATACAATTATATATTTATTATATTAACTAATATAAAATATATACTAAACAGAAAAAATGTATCTAAAATATATATTTACCCATTAGGGTAAAAAGAGCCACTGGCTATGCGTGTGCGGTATATCCTCTCCCATGCCCTCCTCTGTGCCCTCCTCCTTCTGCGCTCATCTAAAGTCAGTAGTATAGATATGAGCAAGAATGCCCCTGGCATGTTGGCATACAGATTGTTGTCCCGCAAGTGTGGCTGCTCAGCTCGTCCCTAACGGTGTTGCTTTAGCTGACATGTAGACGGATTGTCCAAATTTAAACCTGCTTTTATATGGACTAACTTTAGACCGGACGTGCAGCTGATGCGCACAGCGCGTAGCCTGCACCGCACAAACGGACTTTTGTGGATCGCCGTATCTCCCTCATTTGCATATTTGCATAGGAAATCAATGGTGTGTCTAGCGCATTTTTGCACGCACGATGCGTCGGTCTATCCAAATTACGTTGGTCGAAAAATTCTGGATTTCAGGCGTATATCGTTTTGGGGATACGGCGCATAGATACGCAGGCGCATATTTAGACTTACGCTGCGCATCTCGTGAAACGCCGGCTTAAGTGCTTTGTGGATCTGGCCCTCTGTCTTCTATTTTTATCTGGTGATCCAGCAAGTCTGTTGTTTTTCACAAGCACTCCAACAGAATGTATCAGTTTACATGGATGAGAAAAAACACTTAGGCCTCGTACACACGACCGAGGAACTCGTTGGAAAAGACACATCGTTTTCCTCGACGAGTTCCTTGTTAGGCTTGTCGAGAAACGTGACAAGCTGTCTTTGCATATACACTGTCAAGACCAAATCTCCTCGTTCTCAAACGCGGTGACTTCAACACATACGACAGCAGGGGAATTTCGATTCCACTGGCACAATCCTTGGGGCGGCTTTTGCTAATCTCATGTTATTGCGTGTTAGGTAAAAGTTTGGTAAGAGACATTTTGCACTTTTCAGTGTGTTACAGCGTGACAAATGTGCTATTTCCATTACAAACGCTACTTTTACAGAAGGTGCGCTCCCGTCTCATACTTTATTCTGAGCATGCGCGGGTTTCTAAGCATACACACCAACGTGTTTCTCGTCGAAAACCAGCCCGACGAGGAAATTGAGACTCCCGTCGAGGAAAAAGAGAACTTGCTCTCTTTTTTCCTCGTCAAGTTCCTCGACAGTTTTCTCGATGAAAAACATACACACGACCGGTTTCCTTGGCAAAAAAGCTCTGCCACCAAGTTTCTTGATGAATTCTGTCCAGTTTCTCGGTCGTGTCTACGCGGCCTTACTGACAGGGATGATTAAAATGATCAGTTTTTATTTATTCATGCAAAACCTTTGTCGCAGAAAAAAAAACAGTTTGCTGTAACTGATTATAAATTGTGAGCTGGAGTGTGGCTTTTATTTGTTAGTGTATATGAATCTGCTAATACATTTAATACTCCCCTCCCCTCCCCCCGCAGACTGAAAATGCTGCTGTCTGCTGTGCCCCCTGTCCCCAATCCTCCAGAGTTGTGTCTCATTAATACAGGAGGTGTGTTACCAGGTGAGAACAGAAAGAAAAAAAAAGCCAAAGAAAAGAAAACATGAGTGGTAAGCTGCAATATATTCCATTTTTGATTGTGGGTTTAATACCACTTTAACATTTCATACTTCAGTGTATGTCATTCTTTTGTTGCTTGTTATGACTCCCCTTAACTACTCGCTTATGGCCGTACACATGATCAGAGACTTTCGAAGCGATCGTATCATAATCTGTTTGTTAGTACACAACTTTCGACAGCCAATCACAACAGTTCATCCAATATTACCAGATGGGACAAACGTTTTTTTTTTTCCGTATGATACCAGATCGTACGATTTTAATTCAATCTTATTTTATTAGGCCGCGTACACACGGCAGAGAACCTCGACGGGCAGAACACATCGTTCCGCCCGTCGAGGTTCTCTCCCGGCCGTCGAATTCGGCGACCCGCCCGTCGGGAATGGCAACCAGCCATTCTTCCAGGCGGGCCGTCGAGGAAATAGAGAGCGTGCTCTCTATTTCGGCTCGACGGGCTTCCCGACGGGAAGCTCGCCGAGACCGTACACACGGCCGAGGTCCTCGCTGGAATGTGCATTCCAGCGAGGTTCTCGCTGGTTTTCAGCGAGAACCTCGGCCGTGTGTACGGCGGCTGAGAGAAGAAAAGAGAAGCAGAAAGACAAGTATCGTCTCAAACATTACAAACATCACAGTCGAATACATCAACAATAGGTACCGTGCATGACAGAACATAAACATGTCTATGTTACATATAGATGAAAGAAAAAGCATGAGTACAAGGACCACCATAAGACCGTTAGTGTTAGCAATCCCTGTAGACAAAAAGTGCTGCCACACATACGGTGTAGTATATGGGAGTGCATATTAAGTTGTATGGGGAAGGAAAAATAGAAAAATAAAAATTAAAGAATAACGTATGGGGTCAGAAAGCGAGTCAGTAACATTCGGCAAGATAAAGGCATGTATGTGGACTAATGGATTCCTAGGAATGTAATCAGACAACGAGAAAAAGAAAAGAAGCAGAGGCAGTAAAAAGGGGGGAGAGATAATGGGGTAAGAATTGGGGGGTCAAGTATCAAGTATCACTCCATCATGGCACCAGGGCGACATCATCCAGGCCACCTCCAGCCCAGGAAATAAACTCAGAAGAGTATCGGAACATAGACCATGAAGTCCAGGTGAGAGAGAATTGTTTGCTTTTATCGCACTCTTCCGCCAACAGACGTTCAAGGTCCCTTATGCGGTCCACCTCAACAGCCCAGTCCCTAAGGGATGGCGTAGCCGCCGATCTCCAGTGACGGGGGATCACCACCCTGGCCGCCGCCAGAAAGTGTCGTAACACATCATTTTTAACGGACTTGAACGAGCCAGGGAGTATAGATAAGAGAGCCACCTCAGGGGAGGGGTGGATTGTGGTCGCCATCAGTTTGCAGTATAGCTTGAAAATCCGTTGCCAAAATGCCTGGATAGGAGGACAGTCCCACCAGATGTGGAGCATTGTTCCCCGGGATCGCAGACACCGCCAGCAGGTATCTGACGCTGTCGGGTTGAAGTGTTTGATAGTTGTTGGGCATCTGTACCATCTCGTTAGCAGCTTAAACCCCTTCTCCTGGGTCTTAGTGGCCAAGGATAGTTTGTGTGTCAGGGTAAAACACTTCCGCCAGTCAAGGGGGGATATAGGGTGATGCAGGTCCGCCTCCCAGGCCACCGTATACGGCAGGGGATCAGGGGAAAAGATGTCGAGCAGTAGGGAGTAGAGTTGAGATATCACATGTGTTGGAGGTTCTGCCTGTAGAAGCAGCGCCTCAAATCCCGTCGGTTCAGCTAGGATGTCTGGAATGGATGGCAGGGTTCGGATATAGGAAGTGATCTGTTGCCTGTGAAGCCACTGCATGGGGTGTCGGGAGGTCGGGTCGGCAGGGGTATCAGCTCTTAGAGTGGGGTCTGCTCTAAGGACCTGGGCAATTCTCCTATGATCCTCCTTACGCCACGGTCCAAATCTTGTTACCGGCAGAGCAGGTAGAAAGGCCGGGGTCCCAAAGAAGGGAGTCAAAGGCCCCATGTGGTTCGACAGACCCCCTCTGGATCGCAAATGATAGATCGTACGATTTTAACCACTTAGGACCCCGTCATGCTCATATACGTCATCAGAATGGCACGGCTGGACATAATCACGTACCTGTACGTGTCTCTTCAAGCCCAGCAGTGGGGTCGCGCACGTGCCGCCTGCGCGCGCACGCGACCCAGTCCAAAGCTCCGTGACCGCGCCCGCGGACCCGATCGGTCACTGGAGCGGAGGAACGGTGAAAGAGGTGAGTGTAAACACTCCTTCCCTGTTCTTCATTGTGGCAGTGTGATCAGTGACGTCACACGTCCAGCCCCGCCCCCTACAGTTAAAAACACATATGAGGTCACACTTAACCCCTTGGGAGTTAACCCCCCTAGTGCTTAACTCCCAAAGTGCAATTGTCATTTTTACAGTAAACAATGTATTTTTATAGCACTTTTTGCTGTGAAAATGACAATGGTCCCAAAAATGTGTCAAAATTGTCCGATGTGTCCGCCATAATGTCGCAGTCACGAAAAAAAAAAACGCTGATCGCTGCCATTAGTAGTTAAAAAAAAATATTAATAAAAATGCAATAAAACTGTCCCCTATTTTGTAAACGCTATACATTTTGTGCAAACCAATCGATAAACGCTTATTGCGATTTTTTTAAACAAAAATAAGTAGAAGAATACGTATCGGCCTAAACTGAGGAAAAAAAAGCTTTTTTATGTATTTTTGGGGAACATTCATTATAGCAAAAAGTTAAAAATATTGAATTTTCTTCAAAATTGACGCTCTATTTTTGTTTATAGAGCAAAAAAATAAAAACCGCAGAGGTGATTAAATACCACCACAAGAAAGCTTTATTTGTGGGAAAAAAAGGACGCCAATTTTGTTTGGGAGCCACATCGCACGACCGCGCAATTGTCACTTACAGTGACGCAGTGCCTGAGCGCAAAAAGGGGCAAGGTCATTAACCTGCATAATGGTCTGGGTCTTAAGTGGTTAATTTAATCAGTACAGTTGTCATTCGAAAATACAATATAAATACAACAAACAAAAAAATATTTTTTTATGTATTAATTTATGTCTATTGAACAATTTATCGGTCATTACATGATGGCACTGTCGTTTGCTCTCACGGCCAAATGTAAGTTTTTCAAAAATGTGTTTGGCTGATTTTTCATATAGTGTATGGCCGGCATTAGGTGGGGTTCACACTGATGCGAAGTGGGACACCGCATGAATTTTGGCACAGGAATCGCAGCACATTCATGTGCGAATTACATGCAATGTCTCTGGGGTGTGATTTGAGCAATGGATTTGTACAGCTCAAACCGCACCGAATTCACACCAAAGTCGCACAGGACCCTTTTTATTTTACGCACCATAGGAGTTCACACCCATGCAATCTGATTCTGCAAATCGCACTGCGTTTTGCAAAGCGGTTTCAGGGTGTGGTAAACTTAACACACACTCCGCAGGTGAGGGGGAATCTCCAATGGGACCTGTTTCGGTTGATAACTGTCCAAGCGGGCATTTCTTCATAGTTTGAAGAGATTTTCACTCCCAACTGTACGTCTGGAACAGGAAGTGAAGAGGAATTTCCCCAATGGGGAAAAAGACAGCAATAAAGACCTGACCAAAGTTTTACCTTTCCATAATCCATAAAAAAACTAAAAGAAAAAGTTTTGGATTTTAACATACTTTAATACAGTTAACAAAATAGCCATAAGTGGTATAGTCTACCACATTATTAGGTATTTGTTAGACCTACTGTAGGAATCTTCCTACTGCAATTATGCTCGAAGCCCATAGGTGTGCGCAGCCTATAGCATTAGGGTGTGCACCACAAAGCTCAAACACATATGCATATGCACGTGTGTGTGTGTATGTATGTATATATAGAGAGAAAGAGATGTATGTATATACACACACACTCATTTTAATAAATATGAAATAATTTTTAAAATGTATTAAAACCTGGACTGTGTCAGTAGGGCAGTGGATGGTGTCGTTAGTATTTTATTTTTATTATTTAATTTTTTTTTTTTTTACATTATTTTTTAGAAGCTATGTTGGGGGAATCTGCACAGCACGGGGCGATTAGGATGTGCCCCGACACACCCAGCACACCCCCTGTGCACGCCTATTGACATCAATGGGAACTGTTCTGAGACACTGCCTCACACAAAAAAGGAGGACCACAGAGAATTTAGAGAACAGTAGTGTCCTATATATTTATGAGTACAATTTATATCAGATACTTCCCAATGAAAATACTAAGAGGTTCTCCTTTAAAGTAGGGTGACCAGACATCCCCAGTTTCAGGGGACAGTCCCCTGATTGAGGACACTGTCCCCAGACCACGTCTGTCCCTGGTTTTGTCCCCAGATTGGATTTAATAGGGGGCAGGGGCAATTTCAAAGACAATCAGTGCAGAATTAAAATAAAAAAATTTGAATTGCACACCCCCTGCTCCGCCGTGCCTCCTAGCATAGGGGGGTTGTATTTTTCCATTATCTGTGCCCCTTTCTGATGATCATGTGCTGGTCGGAGCAAAGGGAATATTTCTTCAGTTTCGGGCGCATGCCCATTCAGCTTTGCTCACATGTTCTTCTGCCTTGGCTTAAATCCCGCCTGCCTATCTCCTTGCCTTCCCTGGCTGAGTGATCTTCCTCCGCTCCCCATCCAGTAGTACCTGGGGCCCGAAGAGTAATGCCTTGTTTCCACTGCACGGATCGGTTCGGGTCAGTAATTTTGGAGCGGTTAGGATGGGACCGGTCTATTCGCGTGAGCGTTTCCACTGCAAATCGGACCGTGAGGGACCATTCAGGGTTTAGAAAAATTCCTAGCGCATCCACCAATCAGTGAGATGTATTTGTAGGTCCACCCTAACTGAACCGTTCCACTCTCTCTGGTCCTTCATCTGAAGCAGGACCCTTGCTGGTGCGGTACGGTTCGGTTTTACGGCACACTTTCATAATGGAAACACCCAAAATAGCATACCGTACCGAACCGATCCGCTCAGTGGAAACGAGGCATAAGACTTAAGAGGCTGTGAGTTGGGCGGCGACGGGCAGAGAGTCGCTGATTGTTGCCATTACTAGTAAAGAAAAAATATGTCCCCGGATTTCATTTTAAAAATCTGGTCACCTTACTTTAAAGTGTTACTGAACCTACAACAGTAAAATCTGTATATTCAGTAAATCATGCTTGGTATACTCACTGTTTAACCTAAGGGGTTAATCCTCTGCATTGTTTAAAAAGGCTTTTTGGAACCTGTTTGTTTTCTCCTTTCCTTCCATTCTTCCACTGTTCCAATCTATCTCCTGATAGAACACAGGCTAGGAGACAAGCTGCACATGCTCAGTTTGGCATGTATTGCTATATTGTTTTTTTTTTATGGGAGAGTGCATGTGATCATCAGCACAGGGCCAATCAGCACTGTCCACACAGAGGGTCAGGAATCCTGCAGCCTCATAGGACAGTCAGAGCAGAATAAAAATTCCTCCTATAAGCTTTAACCAGACACTGATAGAAGTTACAAGGCTGCTGTTGAGAAAAGGTATCTAGCAGTTTATATTTACCAAAATAATTGCATTTCCATGTTCTGTGCACTCTAGAAGACCAGATATAGTGAATGCAGGGTCCTGAGTTAAGTAACATTTTAAACACCACATATGCATCCCTATATGGGTTGAGGGCTCTGGGCTAATCTCAGACATTGCCGCATTTGCTTTTGCTAACACCGAGCATGCTCACTGGTATAGAGAGTATGCAGGGCGGTGACCTCATAATTTTTCTGTAGTTTTTCTTTATGCTTATTAGGGATGAGCCGAAAAACCCCCCGTTCGGTTCTCACCAGAACCTTCGAACGGACCGGCGGTTCGCGCAAACATTTAGAACCAGAACCCCTATTGACGTCTATGGGACTTGAACGTTCAAATTCAAAAGTGCTAATTTTAAAGCCTAATATGCAAGTTATTGTCGTAAAACATGTTTGAGAACCCGGGTCTTGGCCCAGGGAACATGTATCAATGGAAAAAAAAGTTTCAAAAACCGTAGTTTTTTCTGGAGCAGCGATTTTAACCACTTAAGACCCGGACCAAAATGCAGGTAAAGGACCTGCGTCACTGCGTTATTTTATCTGACAATTGCGCGGTCGTGCAACGTGGCTCCCAAACAAAATTGGCGTCCTTTTTCCCCCACAAATAGAGCTTTCTTTTGGTGGTATTTGATCACCTCTGCGGTTTTTATTTTTTGCGCTATAAACAAAAATAGATCGACAATTTAAAAAAAAATTCAATATTTTTTACTTTTTGCTATAATAAATATCCCCCAAAAATATATAAAAAACTTTTTTTTCCTCAGTTTAGGCCGATACGTATTCTTCTACCTATTTTTGGTAAAAAAAATCGCAATAAGCGTTTATCGGTTGGTTTTCGCAAAATTTATAGCGTTTACAAAATAAGGGATAGTTTTATTGCATTTTTATTATTTTTTTTTTTTACTACTAATAGCGGCGATCAGCGATTTTTTTTTCGTGACTGCGACATTATGGCGGACACTTTGGACAATTTTGACACGTTTTTGGGACAATTGTCATTTTCACAGCAAAAATGCATTTAAATTGCATTGTTTACTGTGGAAATGACAGTTGCAGTTTGGGAGTTAACCACAGGGGGTGCTGTGACTTTGAGTGTTCAATGTGTGTGTGTTTACAACTGTAGGGGGGTGTGGCTGTAGGTGTGACGTCATCGATCGCGTCCCCCTATAACAGGGATGACGCGATCGATGCTGCGGCCACAGTGAAGCACGGGGAAGCCGCTCTTCAGCTCCAGGGACAGATCGCCGCACTGCAGCGGCGATCGGGTCCGCGAGTCCCGGTCCTGGAGCTTCGGACCGGGTCACGGGAGCGCGCCGCGGGCGCGCGTCCGTGACCCACAGCTGGGTACTAAAACCAACGTATATATACGTTGATGTGCCCAGCCGTGCCATTCTGCCGACGTATATGTGCAGTAGGCGGTCCTTAAGTGGTTAACCACTTAAGGACCGCCTACTGCACATTTACGTCGGCAGAATGGCACGGCTGGGCACATCAACGTATATATACGTTGATTTTAGTACCCAGCCGTGGGTCGTGGGCGCGCGCCCGCGGGCGTGCGCCCGCGACCCGGTCCGAAGCTCCAGGACCGGGACCGTGGGATTCGCGGACCCGATCGCCGCTGCAGTGCGGCGATCCGTCCCTGGAGCGGAAGAACGGGGAGAGCCGTGTGTACACACGGCTTCCCCGTGCTTCTCTGTGGCTGTAGCATCGATCGCGTCATCCCTGTTATAGGGGGACGCGATCGATGACGTCACACCTACAGCCACACCCCCCTACAGTTGTAAACACAACACATAGGCACACATCCCCTACAGCGCCACCTGTGGTTAACTCCCAAACTGCAACTGTCATTTCCACAGTAAACAATGCAAATTTAAATGCATTTTTTGCTGTGAAAATGACAATTGTCCCAAAAATGTGTCAAAATTGTCCGAAGTGTCCGCCATATTGTCGCAGTCACGAAAAAAATCGCTGATCGCCGCTATTAGTAGTAAAAAAAAAAAAATTAATAAAAATGCAATAAAACTATCCCTTATATTGTAAACGCTATAAATTTTGCGAAAACCAACCGATAAACGCTTATTGCGATTTTTTTGACCAAAAATAGGTAGAAGAATACGTATCGACCTAAACTGAGGAAAAAAAAAGTTTTTTTTATATATTTTTGGGGGATATTTATTATAGCAAAAAGTAAAAAATATTGCATTTTTTTTAAAATTGTCGCTCTATTTTTGTTTATAGCGCAAAAAATAAAAAACCGCAGAGGTGATCAAATACCACCAAAAGAAAGCTCTATTTGTGGGGAAAAAAGGACACCAATTTTGTTTGGGAGCCACGTCGCACGACCGCGCAATTGTCAGTTAAAGCGACGTAGTGCCGAATCGCAAAAAGGGGCAAGGTCCTTTACCTGCATTTTGGTCCGGGTCTTAAGTGGTTAATGATGCTTAAAGTGAAAAAAAAAGAAAAGAAAAATTCCTTTAAATATCGGCCTGAATTCACGTACTCTTCTTTACGCTACGCTACCGCAACTTAGAAAGGCAAGTGCTGTATTCACAAAGCACTTGCTCCCTAAGTTACGGCGGCGTAGCGTAAATGGGTCGGCGTAAGCCCGCCTAATTCAAAGTAGCAAGGCAGTGGGCGTGTTTTATTATAATGACCCGTGACCCCATGCAACTGATGAGCCGAACGAACGGCGCATGCGCCGTCCATGGATGTATCCCAATAGGCATGCTCAGAATCACGTCGGATAGAATGACTAAGTGACGTTGGCGCACAATGCCTACGACGTGTGTACGTAACCTACGCCCAGCCCTATTCACGTACTACGTAAACGGCATAAACGACGTAAAATTTGACGGTGTCGTTCCCTGGCCCATACCTTAGCATTAGTTGCACCTCATACTGTATAGCAGGGGTAACTTTACGCCAGACGTAAGCCTTACGCAAAGCTCATTTGCATACTTATAATGGGAACGCCGAATGCGTCCAGCTTAACTATGCGCCCACGATACGCCGGCGTAGGCAAGTTACGCCGGATGGCTGAAGCAATGTTTTTCGGCGTATCTCGCTTTGTGAATCGGTGCAAAGATGCGACGGCGCACATTTAAAATTACGGCGGCGTATCTGGAGATACGCCGACGTAACTCCTTTGTGAATCCGGGCCATCGTACCTGCTGGGTGTCTATAGTATGCCTGTGAAGTGGCATGTGTTTAGAACTGTCCCTGCACAAAATGAGATTACTAAAGTAATTTAAAACTGCTTGCGGCTTTAATGTAATGTCTGGTCCCTGCAATATGGATGTAAATCATTGAGAAAAATAGCACAGAAACAGACAGTACACACACCACGTAGCTTTAGGTGCACACTGCAGAGGACACAGGCAGTACACACACCATGTAGCTTTTAGGTGCACACTGCAGAGGACACAGGCAGGGCTGCTGTTAGAAATCATGGGGCCCCATACAGCCTACCTGGCAGGGCCCCTTAATATATCAAGACCATATTTTCACAAAAAGTACACTAAACTCATTATTAGCGGACACAAACATAACAGAGAACCTGTGTGAATTAGCCCTTTTTTATTTGTGTTTTACATTTAAAAAAAAAATACTTTCACAGTGACAGGGGGCACACGGGGATCCGAAGCAGGCAGAACAGGGAGGGGAATCAGTGATCAGTGTCCGAGAAGCAATTACAGGAATGATGCCCTATGTCTGTGTTTCTCCCTGCAGCAGCTGAAATCTGGGAGGAGGGGGAAAAAAACTGTCTTTCAGCTGCTGCAGAGTGCCGCACAGGGCATCCTTCTGTAACTGTCCCTCTGCCAAACCGCACCAATGCTGGTTTTGGGCCCCCCTGCATGCTTGGGCCCCCTACAGGAGGACTGGTGGTCCCCCCCCCTATCAGCGGCCCTGGACACAGGCAGTACACCACGTGAGAATACTGCAGCTAGCACAATCACCTGCCTGCCTGTCAGTAAATTAGGAAGAGCGGATCTAGCTAAACTATACAGTGTATAAATATATATACAGCAGTGATGCATATATATCCTCTACACACTGTAACTGACTAGCCTGCCTGCCTGCTCTGCCTGCTCTATCTACCTACAAAAAATGACACTCTCTCCCTCTCGCTGTCTTCTCTCTTAACCACCGCAACACACTACACAACGCTGACCTGTGTGGGGCGTGTACTAAACCCCCTGAGCCATAATTGGCCAAAGCCACCCGGCTTTGGCCAATTATGGCTCTTCGTTTTTTGCAAGCTGTGATTGGCCAAGCATGCGGGTCATAGTGTATGCTTGGCCAATCATCAGCCAGCAATCCCCTGCGATGTCGCAGTGAATTATGGGCCATGACACGCCACTCGAATTTGGCACGAACGGTCCAAAGCGTTCGTAATTCGACGAATGATCGAACATACGATGTTCAAGTCCAACATGAGTTAGATTCGAATACGAAGCTCATTCCTAACGCTTATACATTTTAGGCTTTATGCACATGGCCACAAATCAGGCACATGCAGCGAAGGTCAGTGGCTGGTGAGGCACTGGTTGGTATCAGAGTCAGATACACACAGGTTACATACGCCGCAAGCGTTAAAATGAGAGCAATAATTCTAGCTCTAGACCTCCTCTGTAACTCTAAACATGTAACCTGTAAAAAAAAAATTAAAGCATTGCCTATGGTACCGAATTTTGGCGCCATTCCACGCGCAATTTTTAAGCGTGACATGTTAGGTATCTATTTACTTGGTGAAACATCATCTTTCACAATATACAAAAAAAATCGGTCTAACTTTAGTGTTTTTTTTAATATACAGGGTGGGCCATTTATATAGATACACCTTAATAAAATGGGAATGGTTGGTGATATTAACTTCCTGTTTGTGGCACATTAGTATATGTGAGGGGGGAAACTTTTCAAGATGGGTGGTGACCATGGCGGCCATTTTGAAGTCGGACATTTTGAATCCAACTTTTGAATCCAATAGGAAGAGAGTCATGTGACACATCAAAATTATTGTGAATTTCACAAGAAAAACAATGGTGTGCTTGGTTTTAACGTAACTTTATTCTTTCATGAGTTATTTACAAGTTTCTGACCACTTATAAAATGTGTTCAATGTGCTGGCCATTGTGTTGGATTGTCAATGCAACCCTCTTCTCCCACTCTTCACACACTGATAGCAACACTGCTAGCACAGGCTTCCAGTATCCGTAGTTTAAAACAAAAGTTGGATTCAAAATGGCCGACTTGAAAATAGCCGCCATGGTCACCGCCCATTTTGAAAAGTTTCCCCCCTCACATATACTAATGTGCCACAAACAGGAAGTTAATATCACCAACCATTCCCATTTTATTAAGGTGTATCCATATAAATGGCCCACCCTGTATATTCATGAAACATGTTTTTTCCACCAAAACCTGCGTTTGTAAAATTGCTGCGCAAATACCGCGTAACATAAAAAGTTGCAAGGACCACCATTTTATTCCCTTATGTGTCTGCTAAAAAATATATGTATAATGTTTGGGGGGTCTGAGTAATTTTCTAGCAAAAAAATTATGATTATTACATGTAGGGGAGAAGTGTCAGAATTAGTCTAGGTGGCAAGGGGTTACTGTATTTATTGGGGTATAACACTCACTTTTTTACCCTGAGAATAGAGGGTAAACTGTGTCTACGTGTTATACGCAGAGGGCTGTGGAATGTATTTTCCTGAAACTTCACACAGGTTAGGGTGCGTGTTATACGCCGATAAATACAGTAATTACCATAAGTAATATACACATAATTATTATATATTGTTTTTAGGGTAATTTACTATATTTTCAAAATCTGTACTCAAGCTTAACGGACAAATTATTGAACTTTGACGTTATAACTTCCAAGCAGTATTTTCACAGTAAATAGATAAATAATAAATTATTATCTTATAACATATAGCATAATAATATATAATTTAGCTTGATTAAAGCAATACTTTTTCAACAGCAACAGATTCTCATTCTCCCTTGTAAATGTGTGAAAAAAACATGGGATTGTGGGTAACTCTTATACATGCTTTTTTCTTCTAGTTAAGATGGTTGGGCTAAAAGGGAGCATTTGTCTTTTAGACACACCCCCTTCTATGACACTGCAGTGAGAGGCGTGCCTCCACTGCAGCATTTTTATTACACAGCTTGTTCCAATGGTGCTATACCATTGGTCCAAGGCTCCAAGCTATCCATTGAGCTCAGTGCTTCTGACAAGAAGTGAGGAGAGGCACTGTGAGCTCATCCTCTCAGTCTATTTAAACTGGCCGCTCTGTATGTAGCTTCTAACAGTCTGCACAAGAAGCCCCATATCTCCTGAAGCCCCATATATCTGAATAGTTATTGTTTTTGCTATATTTTTTTTATATATCAAACTATGATACGTCCTTTCTTAATAAACATGTCATAAAAGTTTACTTTTTAGTCTTGTGACCTTTTTCTCCAGTATACAAATTACATGAATGGTCACTATGCACATATACTGTAGATCCTGCATTTAAAGTCCCACCCAGCCCCATTGAGTATAAAGCAAATCATGTTTTTTGTTTTTTTTACTCCTCGCTGCACTTGAATAAACAAACGACGATTTTCGATGTTTTGTCGAATTGAAAGACGAAAATTCGACATAGCATCGAAAATCGTCGGATCTGAACGAAAACGAAAATAAAGCATTTTTTATGTCGGATCTTTCGGTTTTCGTTTCTTGCGCTTTCGTTTTCGTTCGTTAAAACGATAACGAAAATACCAGATTTTCGGACGAAAATGCATTCTAATGAAAACGAATGCACATGTCTAATTGAAACTGAATGCAAAGTTGCTCTGTGCAAATGGAGCAAAATGTAATGTTCTCAGACTATATTCTCTGTCGATTACATGTATGAATAGGGAAAATACCACATGATGGCCACTAGATGGTGTGGAGTGTTGTAGGGAACGAGTATGCTTCTCAGCCCCACCTAGTGGTCATAATGCAGTATTTTTTCCATTCACACATTCAGTCTGCAGAGAACTTTCAATTTTGCTCCCTTTTGTATTGTATGGATTTATTATCAGTTTTTTAACAGCTATGTTTTTAATGGACAAACAGCTATGTAAAGAATTGATAAATACTTTCCCCATATTTTTGCCTGACTAAAAACATATTTTTCTATTTTTAAGTTGACAATAACAAATAAAGATCATATATATCTATCTTTTTGTCAACTTAAAAATAGAAAAATATGTTTTTAGTCAGGCAAAAATATGGGGAAAGTATTTATCAATTGTCTGTTTGTCTGTTTGTCAACAGCCGTTTGTCCATTAAAAACTGATGATAAATCCATACTATACAAAAGGGAGCAAAATGTAAAGTTCTCTGCAGACTGAATGTGTAAATGGAAAAAAATACTGCATTATGACAACTAGGTGGGGCTGAGAAGCATACTTGTTCCCTACAACACTCCGCACCATCTAGTGGCCATCATGTGTTATTTTCCCTATTCATACATGTAAGCGACAGAGAATATATACAGTACATACACGTTTTACATTCCATTTTAGAACAAGGAAGAATAAATGTGTTCCTCTGCAGTGTGAAAATACAATCGTCTTATCTTTTAACATTTGGGCTGTCAACATGTAGAGGCACTCGATCATCGATCAGGTTATTTTGTATACCATTTTCACCTTCATGGCTGGAATTGCATTCTGTCTTATCAAGTGTAATGAGAAATGTAAATATGAACAAGAAAAGCTTTAAAAAAATGTTGTACAACAAATTATTAACATTAAAGTTGATCTAAAGTCAATTTTGTTTTCATTTTCGAGGGAGTGAGGAACCCCCTGTCAGGGTTTGATGCTGTGCCCCTGCTTTGGTTGCACCCTTACAATTTTTCTGGTGAACATTTTCAATGGAATAAAAAGTGATAGGAAATCCTAATTTATGACTTAAAGCGGAGTTCCACCCAAAAATTTAACTTCTGCTTTTCGGAACCCTCCCCCCTCCGGTGTCACATTTGGCACCTTTTAGGCACCCACTTCCAGCCATAGACTCCCATGGGAGTCACGCCACTTCCCGTCCCACCCCGCTGTCTTCTGGGAAACACACTGTTCCCTGGAGAGAGCAGGGACCAGTTACGATGAGCCGCGCATGCGCAGTAGGGAACCAGGCAGTGAAGCCGCAACACTTCACTTCCTGATTCCATCACAGAGGATGGCAGCGGCAGCAACCGAGGGACGAGCGTTTGCTTGGCCTCAGCTGCCGACATCGCGGGCGCGCTGGACAGGTAAGTGTCCATTTTTTAAATGTCAGCAGCTGCAGTATTAGTAGCTGCTGTCTTTAAAAAAAAAAAAATCAGGTGCACCTCCACTTTAACCGAAATAGAAATAGAGGGGTATTTTTCTAAATTAGGTACTTGTTTTAATGAAAACAATCTAAGGCAGCCTTTCTCAACTTTTTCAACCCAAAGGAACCCTAGTAATAACTTTAAATCAAGGAGAAAGGCACTTGGAGGAGACAAGGGAATGATCCTGCGCACCCTGATAATAACAAGAAAAAAGGAAGGTTTCCTCCATTGGGGTTTTCAAGGCAGCAGAAATTAACAAAATGGCAATGAGGATAGTAAAAACATATCATTTATTGGTAGGGTTGGACAGTTTAACGGTTAAGGTATGAGCTCTGGTACATGATTAAAATCTCAAATCAAAAGAATGCAAACACTATGTATCGTAGAACATTGCTGGGTATTACAATGTAGATTAATACAAGACGGGTTTCGACCCGTCTGGGTCTTCTTCAGAAAATGTGTTGAACTGTGAGGAAATTGCATTTAATAAATAGTTACAGAGTTCAAAAAACATTTTGCTGGCACAAGCAGAAAATTACAAAGCATATTTACCACTCAGGCTGTATTGCATAGAATAACATGACCAGAAATCCTCTAAAACACCTTCAAAAGATCCTAAAAACCAGGGCCGACAGCTGATCCTATGCAATACAGCCTGTGTGGTAAATATGCTTTGTAATTTTCTGCTTATGCCAGTAAAATGTTTTTTTTTTTTAACTCTGTACAGTAATTATATATTAAATGCAATTTCCTCACAGTTAAACACATCTTCTATAGAAGACCCGGACGGGTCGAAACGCGTCAAGAATTTTGTATTCATCTACATTGTAATACCCAGCAATGTTCTACGATACATAGTGTTTGCATTCTTTTGTATTGAGATTTTAATCATGTAAGAGAGCTCATACCTTAACCGTTACACTGTCCAACCCTTGCGGTCTCTACCAATAAATGATATGTTTTTACTATCCTCATTGCCATTTTGTTAATTTCTGCTGCCTTGAAAACCCCAGTGGGGGAAACCTCTCTAGAAATAACTTCCCAGTCTCAAGGAGCCCTTGTGAATAATTACTATATCTACAACTCATTATACATTGGTGTATTACCTTTGTGGTCATTGAAAAGAATTACCCCCCTACAGCTAAAAAGCTCAATGGTACCAGGGGACTTTATCTGCGTGGCAGAAGTTGCACCCCTGGCAAACTCTGGAAGAACTGTAGTTAAGAAACCCTGATCTAAGAGCTTGTCACACTTAGTTGAACTGCGAAGCAATGGACAGCATGTTGTTGTAAGCTGAATTGGGCAAGTAATTTAAAATAAATGGGTTGCAACGCACTTCAACGTATAAAATAAAAATAGGTCTATCAGCATTTTGTGCATTGCTGTGCAGCCCAGACTCATTCAAAATGACTGATACCGCAATGCACCAACACACGTTCCATGCATTACTGTGCATTACAGTATCTAGTGCGTTATGGCATTGGACTGGTCAGAACGGGTCCATGGGGGGGGTTACCTCTCACTTTGGAGGGATTTTCTCTCAGTTCCTAGTGAGTCTGTGGGACAGGAAGTGATGGGAAATCTCAATGGGGCACAGACAGAAACAAAAAACTTGATGTGTTTTAACCCTTTCCTGCTTTATCCAAAACAATTTTTTTTGACCTTGGATATATTTTAACCACTTCAGTACCGCACATAGACATATGACGTCCACAAAGGGGATCTCCCATCCCAGGTGGACGTCATATGACATCCTGTACTTTGTGCGGTGATATCTGAATGATGCCTGCAGTTAGAGGCATCATTCAGATATTATTGTGTTTCGGCGGCGACCCTGCGCACCATAAGAACGATCATAGCGGGGGTTCCGCCGCTTGATCGTTCTTATAGGCGGCAGGAGGAGACACCCCCCCTCCCGCTGCCATCCGGTGCTTCTCCGGGCTCTCCCATGCCATCGGGGGCCCGAAGAAAGGATCGCCCAGCGCCAGATCGGAAGCATAGAGATGACTGGTCACCAGATGGTCACCAGTCATCTCTAATCTCTATGACCGTCGGAGACCCGGGCGCGATGTGATGACGTCGCGCCCGGGTACCCGGAAGTAAACAAAGCCGCAATTGCGGCTAGTAAGCATGAGATTGGTAAAAAAAAAAAATCACAATCTCATGCTTTCCAGCCTGGAGGAGAGATGCATGTTCTTATCTCTCCTTAAAGAGCACCTGTCACACACTATTCCTATTACAAGGGATGTTTACATTCCTTGTAATAGGAATAAAAGTGATAAAAAAAAATTTTTTTTTTTTAAAAGTGTAAAATAAATAAATAAATAAAGTAACAAAAAAAAAAAATTCTAAAACGCCCCTGTCCCCGGTAGCTTGCGCTCAAAAGCAAACGCTCGCGTAAGTCCTGCCCACGTATGTAAACTTCGTTCAAATCACATATGTGAGGTATCGCCGTGTGCGTTAGAGCGTGTGCAACAATTCTAGAACTAGACCTCCTCTGTAACTCTAAACTGGTAACCTGTAAAGTTTTTCAAGGCGTCGCCTATGGAGATTTTTAAGTAACAAAGTTTGGCACCATTCCATGAGTGTGCGCAATTTTAAAGTGTGACATGTTAGGTATCTATTTACTCGGCGTAACATCATTTTACTGTTTTGTTATTTTTTAATTAATATAACCATTTTTTTCCAAAAAATTATTGCCCAAATACTGTGCAAGATAAAAAGTTGCATTGACCGCCATTTTATTCCCTAGGGTGTCTGCTAAAAAAAAACATATATAATGTTTGGGGGCTCTGAGTAATTTTCTAGCAAAATAATGATGATTTGTACATGTAGGAGAGAAGTGTCAGAATAGACCCGGTATGGAGGTGGGTAGAAAAGCCTGGTATTGAAGTGGTTTAAGTGGAGTTCCACCCATTTTTTATGTTTGTCTGTGCTGCATGCCCTAATCTCATAGTGTTCAGAATGGACAATTTTAATTTATTTTGTTGCTTGTAAATACCTTTATTTTGTAGTCCTTCATTACTTCCTCCTCCTTATTAGCCTAGGCTATTAAGTCACATGGCTATTCGCAAGAGTTTCTGGGATAGGCATCATGTTTCCCAGTAGTCCTTGCAAACCTGACTGAAACCTATTACATTGCTTGTGCAGCACTGAGCATGTGCGAGATATGCAAAGCTGAAATCCAGGAAGTCATACAGTCTGGCTTTATGATGCCCACACTTAAGATGGCCACGGTCTATTTCTAGATTATAATCTAAATGCTGTAACAACCTAACAAAACGGACCTTAGTTTACAGACTAACTTTACTACAATACAATAAGCTTGTGTATTACAGGGGTATTTATATTTAAAAGGTGAAATTGTGGGTGGAACTCCCCTTTAAGCTTATTAAAGTCTCACACATAGAAACGTCTACATTGAGATGCAGGGAACCTCACTTATTTTCTGCTTGTTTTTTTTGTTGCAGGGGATGTTTGTGTTGGGATTACCCTACGCAATTCTACACGGTGGATACCTGGGACTGTTCCTCATCATTTTTGCTGCAGTGGTGTGTTGTTACACAGGAAAGATCCTCATTGCTTGCTTGTATGAAGAGAATGAAGACGGAGAGATTGTAAGGGTTAGGGACACCTACGTGGACATTGCCAACGCCTGCTGCTCACCGAGGTTTCCAAAACTTGGAGGAAGGATTGTCAACGTGGCTCAGATTATTGAACTGGTCATGACATGCATCCTGTATGTGGTGGTCAGCGGAAACTTGATGTATAACAGCTTCCCAACCCTACCAGTTTCTCAGAAGTCCTGGTCAATTATAGCCACTGCTGCGCTTCTACCATGTGCATTCCTCAAAAACCTTAAGTCTGTCTCCAAGTTCAGCTTGCTCTGCACCTTAGCTCATTTCGTCATTAATGTCCTAGTGATTGCCTACTGTCTGTCCAGAGCTAGAGACTGGGCTTGGGACAAAGTCAAATTTTACATTGATGTAAAGAAATTTCCTATCTCCATCGGTATCATCGTCTTCAGCTACACCTCCCAGATCTTCCTGCCTTCCCTGGAAGGGAACATGCAACAACCTAAAGAATTCCACTGCATGATGAACTGGACCCACATTGCCGCTTGCATCCTCAAGGGTCTTTTTGCTCTGGTGGCTTATCTAACCTGGGCAGATGAAACCAAGGAGGTCATAACAGACAACCTACCCTCTACTATCAGAGCAGTGGTTAACTTATTTCTTGTGTCCAAAGCTTTGCTGTCCTACCCACTTCCCTTCTTTGCTGCGGTGGAGGTCTTGGAAAGTTCTCTCTTTCAGGAGGGGAGCAGGGCCTTATTTCCAAACTGCTACGGGGGCGATGGGAGACTAAAAGCTTGGGGACTCTCTCTCAGATGTGCCCTAGTTGTTTTTACCTTGCTCATGGCCATTTATGTGCCCCACTTTGCCCTTTTGATGGGTCTCACCGGCAGCCTCACAGGAGCTGGTCTCTGTTTCCTCCTTCCAAGCCTCTTCCATCTCAAGCTTCTTTGGAGGCAGCTCCAGTGGCACCATGTATTTTTCGATGTTTCCATCTTTGTCATTGGCTCCATCTGTAGCGTATCTGGTTTTGTGCATTCTTTAGAGGGTCTAATAGAAGCCTTTAAATATAATATAGAGGGTTAAGGCAGAGACAGCAAAATTGGGCATCAGCATCACTAATAATTATGCATCAGTTTCTACTGACATCCCCCATTCTGGCTATTCGCATCAGTGGCTGCCTTTAGGTGGCATCGTCAGCACATTGCTGTTTAAATGTGTTGCTGGGAAATGCTGGCAGCTGATAGGCTGAAACATGCTTGTACCATTTTCTATTCCCCCCAGGAAAAAGCTCACACAAAAATAGACCTGTATATGTATCAAAGGGAAATATTTTATTTTTGTTATATTTATTTAGAGTCGATATAATTTGAACAAAAAATTAATTGATAAATTATGATGGATATATAAAAAAAAATATATATATAGAAAGAGATAGTTCTAACTGAATGCAATGGTGATTATTCTAAACTAAGAAAGGGTTTGCATGTTTTGCTCATCGCCCATCCTTTAATTCAGATTATAAAGCAAACCACAATGTTCGACTGCAAGTAATGCCTCTAAAGCAGATTTTTACAACCATTGAGGTAGGGATGGGGATATTACCAACGCAGAGCCTTTTAGTATAATCTCTGTGATATTGTTTGGGGTGTCTCGTTTTTCCAAGCACAAAAATCGACTCAAATGCAGTAATTTATTATTAAATTGCGCAGAGCAATGACGGAAATTCACTAGCCGAAGACAGTCAGAAAGAGGCTTTCAAGCTGAATTCCAGCCAAATAGCTAAAAAACAGTAAAATAATTAAATCGGAGTTCCACCCATAAAAAAAATGTTTCATTATTGTGCAGCAAATAATTTAACAAAATTAAATTTGGAGATTTTTTTTTAAAACTTTTTATCCCTGTTGCTATGTGGTCCCTTCTAATCTTCCCCTTCCTCACCACGTCTTCTGACGTCACTTTCCTCTGTGTCTCCGCTCGCTACTGCTCCTGGGAGATGTGTGTCATCATTTCTCAGGAGTCAGAGGGCAGCGCCGAGGGCTTCGTTGGCATCTCAACGGCGTGGGCACTTTCCGATGATGTCGCCCGTTGTGATGGCAACGTGAGAAGTTTACCACGCTGCAAGCCTGTCATACTGCGCGTGCGCGAGAATGGGCGGTGGATGCTGGTCACTCAGCTGCACCGTATCATGAAACATTATGCTTGTGGGCTTCACATGCCCACAAGCAATATGGAAAATGCCAGCACAGAATAATCTAAGTTACTTTTTGATATAAAAGCAAACATCGAGCGGCGGAAGTGAGTGCTATATGTCTATGTCATGACCTTAAGATATGCATAAAAAAAAAAATTATAACATGTAGTTGGAACTCCGCTTTAAAAAGGACCTATTTACAAAATATTTGTATTTCTGTCCATCAAGCCCTACACAGAAGAACCCTGAGAGACCTGATTTTACTCTGCTGCAGTAAAGTAACACTTACAGGTCTTGTCCCTCCCCCAGCCTGTGACTGGACAGTAAAAGGAGAAGTAGCAGACTGATGAGGTGTATCTAGTGAAAATAGCACCTATGGCAAGCACTGAAACTACGCCCCTTTTGAGACATTTGAAACCCATCTTTCAGATAACCTTAAAGTGGATGTAAACCCAAATATATGTTATGTTATGTTTATCATAACATGAGGTGATTCACAGAGTAAAAAGTGAGAAATCCACCCCTCCCCCACATAACACATGCTGGTAATATACAATGAACTGTGCATCACCTCATTTTATGATAAACATAACATATGAAAAACATGTCCAAGATAGATATGTAAATAACCTGGAAGTCTATTAATTTTGACTGAGCAATAAAAGAGAATTGATCAGCGCTGGATTAACTCTGTGTGGCAAGACTGGGCACAGATGATAGGAAATCTTATACTCTACATTGTGACATAAAAAAAAAAAAAACAGATAACAAAACTAGTGATATTTATTACCCCTTGTGATACCTTGGGTAGTGACATGTCCTCTTTATGGAGAAATCTGGGGTTTATTAGACCCCTGATTCCTCCTCTGCCCTCCAAGGCCTGGTAAATGCAGAACCAATACTGGAAGTGATGAAATCTCCATCACTTAAGGCCTCAGTTTTAACAGAGGAGAGGGAGAAACTGATGTTCCTCCTTCTTTGTCTGCTGCCAATCCGACCAGATAGAATGGGAGAGCCTGGGAGAACAGGGGAGGGCTGTGGCTGAACGCAGCAGGGATAGCGCTGCCATTGTCCATTAGCAAAGGTGCTAAAAAGGAAATCCTGCCTATGCTCGGGAGGATGCTCAGACTCTGTAAATGCCTTGCTGCCCAGCCACTCAACAGCTCCCCCTTCATATGGTGCCCATGGCACTTGCCATGGCTGCCACACCCTACATAAACCCACTGTCTCTATCACTCTGCTACCTCCTCCTATAAGAATGCTCCTTGTTAGCACTGCAGGACATCTGACTGAATCCAATCTTTCTGGAGTTCAGCTTCCAGTAGAATAGTGTAGTGACCTTAATAAAAGCCAATATTCGATTGTCTGCAGTGGATTGCCGGACTTCATTGTTCTGCGCACAGTTTTCCTAAATAATCTCATTCAGTATCACAGACCACCGTTCAGCTGAAGCTGTGAACCCTTATTGATTATGGAGTTCACCTTGAAGAGAAAACACACACACAAGGGATTTGTACAGGGGCGGAAATTCATCATGTGCAGTTTTTTTTCCAAAGTGCAAGGTTTGTTACCCGTGAGTGTGTGTGTGTATGTGTGATGTAACCGTGCTCACAGACAAGTGTATATCCTACAATTCTATTGTGGTACTTTAATATATACAACAATAACGAGAGATTCTCATGAGTTCTTTGTGTCTTGTACATTCCCCTGATGAACTGTTCACATAACCTGTTTGCAAAACGAACAGGTTTTGGTTTGTTCAGTGTTAAGTAACCGTATCAGCTGAATGATCAGACAAAAAGTGATGTACACCTTGGTGTATACTGAATGAATGGTGCAGGGTAAATTGACAATGCAGATAGAATGACAAAAAAGTATGCAATATTTTTGAACAGAGAATAACTGTGAACCAAACCATTACAGTAACTAAGATGCTAGGAGTAGATCCCACACTTGACCACTAGATGGCAGTAAGGTACAACAGTTTGCTAGAGTAAAAAGGAAATACAGAAAGTTAATTAGCAAAATAAACCATGCAATACATTTTACCGTATTTATCGGCGTATAACACGCACAGGCTTACGACACGCACCTTAATTTTAAGAGGGAAGTTTGAGAAAAAAACTTTAATTTTAAATAAAGAATTTTGAAGCAAAATAAGGGTCAGTGCCCTGTAAATGCCGCCTTCTCAGTACCCATCTGCAGCCTCACCAGTGCCCATTAATGCAGCCTGATCAGTGCCCATCTGCAGCCTCATCATTGCAGCTTTCTCAGTACCCATCTGCAGCCTCACCAGTGCCCATTAATGCAGCCTGATCAGTGCCCATCTGCAGCCTCACCATTGCCCATCAATACAGCCTGATCAATGCCCACCTGCAGCCTCGTCATAGCCCATCAATGCCCACCTGCAGCCTCACCATTGCCCATCAATGCAGCCTGATCAATGCCCATCTGCAGCCTCACCATTTCCCATAAATAGAGCCCTATCAGTGTCCATTTGCAGCCTCATCATTGTCCATCAATGCAGCCTGATCAATGCCCATCTGCAGCCTCACCATTTCCTATAAGTTGAGCCCTATCAGTGCCCATATGCAGCCTCATCATTGTCCATCAATGCAGCCTGATCAATGCCCATCTGCAGCCTCACTATTTCCCATAGGTGGATCCCTATCAGTGCCCATCTGCAGCCTCATCATTGCCCATCAATGCAGCCTGATCAATGCCCATTTGCAGCCTTATCATTGCCCATCAATGCAGCCTGATCAATGCCCATCTGAAGCCTCACTATTGCCCATCAATGCAGCCTGATTAGTGCCCATCTGCAGCCTCACCATTGCAGCCTGATCAGTGTCCATCTGCAGCCTCACCATTGCCCACCAATGGAGCCTGATCAGTGCCCATCTGCAGCCTCCCCCTTGCCCATTAATGCAGCCAGTGCCCATCTGCAGTCTTACCATTGCCCATAATTGCAGCTTGATCAGTGCCCATCTGCAGCCTCACTATTGCCCATCAATGCAGCCTGATTAGTGCCCATCTGCAGCCTCACCATTGCAGCCTGATCAGTGTCCATCTGCAGCCTCACCATTGCCCACCAATGGAGCCTGATCAGTGCCCATCTGCAGTCTCATCATTGCCCATCAATGCAGCTTGTTTTGCAGCCTCACCATTGCAGCCCATCTACAGGAGATCCTCAATCTATGTAATATGATGGTGCTCGCACCCCCTTCCCCTCCGAGGCAGCCAATTGCAAATATTGGCGTATAACACGCATACAATATTTGCTCCCACTTTTCAGGGAGAAAAAGTGTGTGTTATACGCCGAAAAATATGGTATTTATTTATTAAAGGGACTTATATAGCGCTTTACATATGTATTGTACATTCACCCTGCCCTCAAGGAGCTTACAATCAGTTACTTGAAGTTCAGTAGGTAGTGCAACAACTTTCACATTAGGAGGCTGGCTGAAGCTGATAGCTCAGGAAGCTGACTGTAGGGATCCCCTGGCAGGCTACACAAGGATATGACTGAAGGAGTGTTTGGTCTGGAGGTTCAGGTGGCTGAAGGAAATGCCACTCCACTGAAAGGGCGGTAATCCAACGTCTGCTGACACAATGTCCTCCACAGTGACTGGGACTTAGGTAGAAGCTGCGTGCTCTTGTGCTCTTCACCGGCAGCCCACATGCCAGACAAAGAAAGACCCGATCCCTGCTGACAGCTCCCATGCCCAGCCATTGATCTTCCACCAGGCAAGGTGTTTATTAGAACTGAAAAGTGGGAGAAGCTGTCATTTAAATCCTCTGGGTGTGTCCAGGAGTCTGGAGGATGAAGGGAGTCCAGGGGAATGTAGGAGTCCAGGGGATTGCGGAAAACAGAGTAAAAAGAGCCCACAACTGCCGTTAAGGAAGGTGAGTAAGGGGGCACTCCACTACACTAGTATATGATTTAAACTGACCACATACAGTATGACACCAATCACCTTGGGCCTACCTAAAAAATCAATTTGGTGTATACCAGTTTAACCAGGCCCTTTCACTAAATAGTTGATGGCAAATCGAAAAAAGATTGGAGAGTCAGAATATGTCATGATTTTAAAGTGGAAGTAAAGGCAAATTCTAACTAAACTCTAAATTAGCTCTTAGCCAAGTTCTAAGTCTGACCTAATGCTATCCTTATCCTTATCTGTTCTACAGCCGCTATGGTCTGGTCCCAGGCTGAGCTGTCAGCGAGGAGAGGTAGCCAACAACGGAAGCCCCATAGTAACTCTATGGGTGACGTCACTTCTGGGAGCCCCACAGTAACACTATGGGTGACGTCACTTCTGGGTGCCCCACAGTAACTCTATGGGTGACGTCACTTCCGGGAGCCCCACAGTAACTCTATGGGTGACGTCACTTCTGGGAGCCCCACAGTAACTCTATTGGGTGACTTCACTTCCCAGGCATTTCCCAGCCGGTGTTGGCTTTCTACTGCACATAGAGGGTGATGCTGTAGACCAGACCAGATCGGCTGCATAACAGGCAGTGTTAATTTTGTCGACTAAAACATTTTAGTCGACTAAATAAATACTATTTTAGGCAACTAAAATACGACTAAAATTAAAACAACCGAGATGACTAAAATGGGACTAAAACTAAAATGCAATTTTAGTCAAAAGACTTAAACTACATTAAAATTTGACTTCAAAATTAACACTGGTCTGTAGTGCATGTTCATACCTCAATACCATAAATATTAAGATACTCGATTTTTCACTCCAGCAGTATATAATGAGTTTGGAAATTGTAGAGAAATGTTAACCAATTCATTACAATTTAATTACACCCCTTAGATTTTAGACGACTAAAATTTGTTTTAGTCGACTAACGTGCACTGGAGATTTTAATCGACTAAAACGTAGGACATTTTAGTCGACAAATATATACTGGAGATTTAGTTGCCTAAATACGACTAAAACTAAAACAATTGCAGAAGACTTAAATTGGACTAAAACTAAAATGCCATTTTAGTCCTAAGACTAAGACTAAAACTAATTCGAAATTTGCTGCCAAAATTAACACTGATATCAGGTAAGTATAGCATTTTTTTCTTTACGGGGTTAGAATAGGTTTAGATTTAGTTAGGTTTTACTTTTACTTTCACTTTCACTTGAATTAGAAATTCTGTATGTAGCTGTGTGGTCACCTAACTTTCATTCTGTTGCTCACATGTGGTGGAGAGGATTTCCATTAGGCCCTGCTCCCCCCCTGAAAGAGAGACTTTTCCGCTCTACTGAAATCTTAATTCTCTTGGGATGTGTAGCTTTGTTTGGAGTGCATGTTGCGTCGTGCTTCCTGCAGATCCTTCCTCCGGGCTGCCCTAGCAGCACAGCAAGTTCAGGAGCACTGATTCCGGGAACAAATGTTCTAGGGGGGCATTTGACTTCTATTCCATTGGAAATAATATATGTCGGGCTGGCGGCCCATTTATACCCCCGATCAGAGAAGGACTTGGAATCAGTGACAGCTGTTGGGCAAGGAGCCTCAAAGAAATCCATGATGAAGTCAAAACTGTAAAATATGTTGTGATCTTGTAAATGAAAGCTGAAAAATATTTTTTGGGGTTGACATTATTAAAGTTTATTTGAGTCCATATCATTTTCACAGAGAAGTAGTCATCTTGTTCCGCTTATAATGTACTTCTTCTTTTACAGTTCAGTTCAACCATTACTTTTGTTAGAATTTGTTGGTAAAAAGGTATGTCACTTTAACCCATGCTCTTTAAAACAACTCCCACTTTTTATCATGACCACCAATCACTGCGGCTAAAGTATTGGCACAGGCACCCGGAATAATCCCTTCTAATCTATTTCCTAGACATGTGCACAACAAAAAAATTGTTTTGTTTCATCTCGTTTCCGTAGATTCGTAATTTCGTAAGACGGGAGTTTTCATATTCGGACTCGTTCGTATTTTTCGTAACAGTTTTATTTTCGTTGATACTGAATGATTCGTAATTCTGTCTAATTTATTTTCTTTGATTCGAAATGCGTAATTTTGTTAGATACCGTAATAATTTTCGTTTATTCGGTACACTACTCGTAATATAGTAATTGTTACTTTTGTGAGATTGCCTTTTCCGTTGATTCGGAACATTGTTTTGTTTTAGTTGATTCGTGTCTACTACCGTGTTTCAAATGGATTTGTACTTTCGTAAATACATTGCGGTCATTCGCAATCTCGTATTTTAGTTTTGTTTTCAACACGCGGCTATAGCCTCCTACCGTGCTTCTAATGCATTCGTACTTTCATAAATACATTGCGGTCATTTGCAATCTCGTATTTTAGTTCCATTTTCAACACGTGGCTATAGCCTCCTACCGTACTTCGAATGTATTCGTACTTTCTTTCGGAAATACATTACGGTCATTCGTATGTATTTTAGTTTCGTTTTCAACGCATGGCTATAGCCTCCTACCCTGCTTCGAATGCATTTGTACTTTCGTAAATACATTGCGGTCATTCGCAATCTCGTATTTTAGTTTTGTTTTCAACACGTGGCTATAGCCTCCTACCGTGCTTCGAATGCATTCGTACTTTCATAAATACATTGTGGTCATTCGCAATCTCGTATTTTAGTTTAATTTTCAACACGCGGTTATAGCCTCCTACCGTGCTTCGAATGTATTCGTACTTTCGGAAATACATTACGGTCATTCGTATGTATTTTAGTTTCGTTTTCAACGCATGGCTATAGCCTCCGCCCCCTGTATGCCATTTTGAGAGGGTGTATCTTGTCTAATTTCTTTTTACAACAAAAATGTTCCTTTATTGAGGCAAAAAAAGTCAAACATAATACAACATTTGTCCGAAATGGACCAAATCATAAAAAGGGAAAAAAGGAAGAATACAGTATCTTGCTTAATTTCTAAAAAGACATGTACTTACTCCCAGTCCACTCCCTCAGTCACTTGACCTGACTCAGTCTCCTCAACTGAATCTAAAAAGATTCAGGAATGCATTGTGACTCTTACTAAGTAAGATACATCACTCACTACCTTTCGAAAGAAAGATTCGAGAACACGAAATTACGAACAGACAAAGAAACAAATATACGAACATACAAATAAAAATACGAACATATGAAATTACGAATATACATATTAAGATACACTTTCTTACACTGTCCATTCAAAACGATTCGCAAACACGAACAAACGAAATTACGAACATACAAAGAAACGAAATTACGAACACACAAATGAAATACGAACATACAAAATTACGAATAGACAAAGGATTGAAAATACGGAATGCAAATCATTTGTCATGGATGTAATTTTCATTCTTTTACTGTTTCAGTGTTTCGTATTTTCGTAAGTTTGTCTATTCGTAAGTTCGTATTTTCGCATGTTCGATATTTCGCTTATTCGTAATTTCGTAGTTTTCGTATCTTGGTTTTTTCAGCTATTCGGATGTTCAAATTGATCCAAATGTACGAATACTAACACATTTTTCCGAAAATCCATTCATTACCGCCCGAATTGCACATGACTACTATTTCCTATGATCGTCAGTTTCATCTAGTGGCCACAATGCAGCATTTTCCTGAAATACCACGATCAAATTTCTTGAACCTTCCTAAAATTAAGAAATTAAGAAAATTACAGTGAATATTCATGGTGGATGTGCAAATACTTTGGACATTAGCACATTTTTTTTTTTAGACAAATAGACCCCAGTGTTTGTGTGACGTTCATGAGCCTAGAGGAAATGGGCCTTACAGTTGGTTGTGTAGTCCAAATTTTCCAGGTCTTCCCTGCCTTGGATGACGTCACATCAAATTCATTAAGGTAATTTAATGGCTTTCGCAACAATTAGGCCAATTTATCGATATATTGCCATTCTATATAAAACGTTTGGCTGGTATACCGTAATATGCTATACATTTTTAATGTTGGAGTGCAACCCTGCTTAAATGTATAAACAGGCAAATGTCAATCAAGCAAAAGATGTTCTTGGTAACCGGATAAGGGATTATGTGTTCCGCTCAGGCTATAAGGCAGTGATGGCGAACAATGGCACCCCAGATGTTTTTGAACTATGTTTCCCATGATGCTCAACTACATTTCAGAGTGCATGAGCATCATGGGGAATGTAGTTCCAAAACATCTGGGGTACCAAGGTTCACCATCACTGCTATAAGGGGTTTAGTCTTGTGCCCATCGCTGTGAGTGTCGGCCAGGGAAGGAGCTCGTCCCAGCTCCAAACATCAATGGTGAAACAGAGGATGTATCCAATGAGCCACACATCAGAGCAGACCCACTGTGATAAAGTATGTGGCAGTCTCCCGCCAGGCCACGCCCCCTACAAGATGTGCCTGGCTTACATTAGTGGATTTCAAAGAGAGGCTGTCACCAGGATATTCATTGCAACAAAAATTTTCCCAGAAGGCCCTGGCCGTATTTAACGGCTGGTATATTCTGTGCATCCCCCTGCAAGGCAGTCCCATTTATATCAACTGGGACACAGCAGCTGACATCAAGTAGACTATCTGCAGGGGGACACCTGTGTATCCCCATGCAGGTAAATATGGTCCACACACGGGTCACACACCGATACGCCATATGTGAACGAGGCTTAAGATTATATGTACATTTAACATAATTTAGGCATTTTATTTACTTGTGATAGCCTCCCTTGTGTAGAAATCTATAAAAGCCTTGAGACAGCTGCTGGGTATTCGCTATCTTGGAAGTGATGTCAGCAGCCCCAGCACACTCAGAGCTGCCACTCATAGCTATGATTTTTAGCCATGGACAAACCACTATTTTTAGCACCACATCTCTTAGTTAAATAGGTACAGAGAAATTTGTGGGAAATGTGTGGGATTTTTAACGTTCAAAAATATTATACAAATATTTAGATAAAAGAGATAAAAAATTGTCTAAAAACAATTCTGTCAAGTACATAGAACTTTTTTATATGGATACAGCACTTTAGACGGCATTCCCAACATGTTTCGCCCACATCCCGGGTTTCCTCAGGGGATATTGTCCATTTCCCATTCTTTTAAGGCAATGTATACTACAATCAATAATATTTCAGGGGGTCTGCAGTCACCACAGAAAGCTAAGAACTGCAGGTGACTATAGAGGGCATTCAAGGACCAGAAACATAGTTTGCAAGAAAGCTCAACAAACAGGGACATAAACTCTCCAAGGCAGGATACTTTTGTCTAGGACTGGTATCCTGCAGTGGCATGTGTATCCCTGTGGTTCCAGCAGCATAGATCTGTGAAATCTATGGGGTCACACCTATGGGAGTTTCAAATTTGGGGGGTCACATCTTTAGATATTAAGGGTTCATGCTGGGATTGGTAGTCCTTTACTTTGGGGGTGTGTGACATCCCCAAAGTTAAGGACTACAGGTCCCAGCATGACCTCCCCCCCCAGAACTAAAGATGCGAGACCCCCCGCCCCCCCAAATAGTAAAGAACTACAGGTCCCAGCATAAGCCTGTGAAATCTATGGGATCACACCCTTAGATCTCAGTGGTTAATGCTGGGGGTTGTAGTCCTTAAAATTGGGGGGGGGGGGGGTCACATCTTTAGATATTAGGAGTTCATGCTGGAACTTGTAGTCCTTCACTTTTGGGGGGATGTGACCCCCAAACATGAAAGACTACAGGTCCCACCATAAACCCCTCAGAGCTGAATATGTCCCCCCCCAACCAGTGAAGAACTACAAGTCCCAGGCTGAACCAGTGAAATCTATGGGGTCACAAATAAAAGGTATATGAAAGGGGGGGGGGGTGTCCCTGAATGGCAGTTTGGAAATGTGGTCACCCTAGGGGGCATGTCGGGACAAGTCTGATCATTGGAGGAGAGCTAGAAAACTGACCATGCTGTGCTCTAATGTCTAGTGTGAAGAAAACAAGAAAAAAAATTGTGTGGTCCGTGGCACTATCAGTAATTGGCCTCCATCCCAAATTTTACAGAAAGAAAGGGAATGTTGGTCAGAGGGACTTTAAATTAGGCCAATCACTATACAGAGTAAACACAGAGGAAATACAACACAGTATTGCTTGTGTACGTTTATTACGTAATATCCAGTAAAATGTTCCAACCAATTCAGGATAAAAACATTGCATTGAGCTAAACCATGGTAGACATAAAATTAGGTACGTTTACAAAATAGCATGATAACACCAAGAAGCAGAATTTGCATATGACGAATGATAAAACAATCCAAACATTGCACAGCATGCTATAACGCTACGCGTTTCGTGGGTTAGTCTCCACTTCCTCAGGAGTACATACAGGAGAATGGAGTCTGAAGATAATAAAAAACCAAGGTAAAATATAGTAGGTATCATGGGTATAGCCCAAGTACGAGGTGATACAGAGACATGAGTCCAATACTTATATATCAGCTCAATTGTTGGGGGAGGGGTAGAAAGGACAATCTGGCAGCCTAGCAGGCGGATGGCACCAAGAATATTGTCCAGCCCGAGGGCTGAGGTGGCGGAATCCGGTCAGATCCCAAGGAACGAGATGAGAAAGAAGGCTCAAAATGCATCTATGACAGAGGGAATCCATAACCATTGTGGACAAGTAATGGCATGAGTGCCTGTAGTGGATCAGAGAGCTACCAAAGGAGAAACAGCAGCACACTGATCTTCTAAGTGAATGGCTACAACGGTGGGGGGGGGGGGGATGTCAGGACATGTCTGATCATTGGAGGATAGGTAAAAAAACTGACCATGCTGTGCTCTAATGTCTAGTGTAGTCAGATTTTATTACTGCAATTACCATGATTGAAAAGACATTTGTTTTTCATGTTAGTTTTAGTAAATCATATTTGTCTGAAGACCAAAATGGAAAGGTAATTTTCAAGTACATGTCATGATATAATGCAATTCAATTTAATGTATTTTTTTCATAAAAGTAACAATTTTTTTTTTTTAAGGATAAAGACATCATGACTTTACTACAGTTTTCTTGAGGATTTTGTCAATTGTATTATGTCAGATGAAGGTATTTACAAATAAATGAAAAGACGAAGACCACGTAGTAAGTATGTTTCTGATAAAGTACAAGTCTGGATGTTGTAAATGCTGTTCTAAACTTTTATCTCGATTTCGAAAAAAAACATTTGACATAATTTCACATATCTCATATCTGAATCTGATCACATTCTCACCGAAGCTTAGGGTCCTCAAATGTTTTAACCATTTGCCAACCGCCGCACGACTATTTACGTTGACAGAATGGCACGGGCAAGCAGATTGACGTACAGGAACGTCCCTTTAAATCTGAGGCTCTGCGTGTGCTTCCGGTGCAACGTGCACGCCCGCCGCGTGCCTCGCGAGTGTGGCCACGGGTCCTGAGAACTCGATGTTCCCGGGAGTCCCGCGATTGCGGTCGGCAAGTGTAGAACAGGGGAATGCCTTTATAAACATTCTGCCTAGTGACACTGTCATTGATGATCGGGAACGGTCATCAGTGACGTGTCACGTGTAGCCATGCCCCCTAACAGTAAGAATCACTTCCTAGGGAACACCTAACCCCTGCAGGGCCACCTAGTGGTTAACCCCTTCACTGCCAGTGTAATTTTTACAGTAACCAGTGCATTTTTATAGCATTGATCGCTGTAAAAATGACAATGGTTTTCAAAATGGTGTCAAAATTGTCCGATGTGTCCACCATAATGTCGCAGTCCCGATAATAATCGCTGATTGCCACCATAACTAGTAAAAAAAATATATTAAAGCGGATCTCCACCCTAAAGTGAAGATCCGCTGATCGGAACCCTCCCCCCCTCCGGCGTCACATTTGACACCTTTCAGGGGGGAGGGGGGTGCAGATACCTTTCTAAAGACAGGTATCTGCACCCACTTCTGGCCCGCAGTCTCGGGCAAAAGACGGGCTTTTCCCGTTGTGTGCTGGGAACTCTCGGCTCCCAGCACACAGCGGGAGCCAATCGGCGGGCACAGCGCGACTCGCGCATGCGCCGTAGGGAACTGGGCAGTGAAGCCGGAGCACTTCACTTCCTGGTTCCCTCACCGTGGATGGAGGGAGGAGCAGCAGGGAGACGAGCGATCGCTCGTCCTCTGCTGCGGACGCCGCTGGACTCCAGGACAGGTAAGTGTCCTAATATTAAAAGTCAGCAGCTGCAGTATTTGTAGCTGCTGGCTTTTAATATATTGTTTTGGTGAACCATCCGCTTTAATGTGTGGTAATCATGTAGATGTGGATAAATCCCAGCAAAGTTGTATATGATTGAAATAACAGGAATTAGTCGATGTCCGCCGGTGTCCCACGATCTTGTCACGGAGCTGAAACATGTCCTAGTGACATGTCACTGACCGAATGCTCCCTTTCATTGGGAGAAGCGATCAGTGGCATGTCCTTTGTAGCCACGCCCCCTAACAATAAGAATCACTCCCTAGGACACACTTAACCCCTTCAGCGCCCCCTACAGGTTAACCCCTTCACTGCCAGTGCATTTTTATAGTGGTGTCAAAAGTGTCCAATGTGTACGCCATTATGTTGCAGTCATGATAAAAATCGCTGATCGCCGCCATTACTAGTAAAAAAAATAATAATAAAATTTGCCATTAACTATACCCTATTTTGTAGATGCTATAACTTTTGCGCAAACCAATCAATAAACGCTTATTGCGATTTTTTTTACAAAAAATATGTAAAAGAATACGTATCGGCCTAAACTGAGGAAAAAAAATGTTTTATATATATTTTTAGGGATATTTATTATAGAAAAAAATAAAAAAGATTATTATTTTTTTCGAAATTGTCGCCCTATTTTGGATTATAGCGCAAAAAATCAAAACCGCAGAGATGATCAAATACCACCAAAAGAAGGCTCTATTTGTGGGAAAAAAGGACGTAAATTTGTTTGGGAGCCACGTCACACGACCGCGCAATTGTCAGTTAAAGCGACGCAGTGCCGAATTGTAAAAAGTAGCCTGGTCTTTGCCCAGCCAAATTACCGATACCAATTTCCGGCATTAAGGTAGATCAAGATTAGGAGGAGCAGAGGGGTGGGGGTTTCCATAATCTATCAGTGTGCTGTAATATTATCATCTGGATGAGACCAGGTAATGAAGAAACACAGCACTCCCAACACTCAGCACTGTTGGCACCACAACTACGAGGACCAACTGAGCCAGCAGGTATCGGTTCTAAGTATCGGAGCATTTTCACGAGTACTGATACTTGTGTAAATGCCTAGTATTGGTATCAGTGCAACCCTAATAACATTGTAATTATGATTGGACAACTTTAAGGCCGCGTACACACGAGGGGATATGTCCGCTGAAAACGGTCCGATGGACCGTTTCAGCAGACATCTCCGCTCGTGTGTATGGGCTAGCGGACAGATTTCTCCACCCGACAGATTTCAAAGCAAGCAAGCTTTGAAATCTATCCGGTGGGGATCTGTCCGCCCGACATGTCTGCTGGTTAGTACACTTACCAGCAGACATGTCGTCCCCCACCGCCGCCGCGCCGCTGCCGAATGGATTCGGCGCATGCGCGGAAGTGTTTTACTTCCTGGTGCGGTGACGTGGCGGTGACGCGGCGGCGTCAACGTCACTGCCGCGTCACCGCCACGTCACCGCGCCGTCCGGCGGCGGGGAATTTGATCCGATGGTGTGTACACGCCATCGGATCAAACTCCCGATCGGACATATCCGATGGAAATGGTCCGCGGACCGTTTTCATCGGATATGTCCGATCGTGTGTATGGGGCCCAACAAATCTGAAAATACATGGTCCTGATTAGGGATGGGCTCACCGTTCGATTCGAACATTGTCTGTTCGTACGTTTGACGAATTTAGAACAAAACGTGTCGTTCGCGCCAAATTCGAGTGACGCGCAACGGCCCATAATTCACTGCGGCATTGCGCGCTGATGATTGGCCAAACATGCACTATGACCCTACATGCTTGGCCAATCACAGCGTGCAAAAAACGGAGAGCCATATTTGGCCAAAGCCAGGGTTGGTTTGGCCAATTATGGCTCAGGGCTTTAGCACACGCCCCACACTATATAAGGCCACCTGCTGGGCGGCCTCGTGTAGTGTGTTCCAGCGCTGAACTGAGATCAGTCAGAGAGACATATATTTATACACTGTATAGCTTAGATAGATCAGTTCTTCCTAATTTACTGGCAGGCAGGTGATTGTGCTATTTAAGGACGTTATCACAGGTATAGACACCCAGCAGGTACAATATTTAAAGGAATTTTTCATATTTTCTTTTAATTTAAACATTATTAAAATCACTGCTCCTGGAGCAGTGATTTTATTGATGCTTAAATAAAAATAAAAATCCTTTAAATATTGTACTTGCTGGGTGTCTATAGTTTGCCTGTGAAAACGTCTTTGAGAACCCGGGTCTTGCCCGAGGGAACATGTATCAATGGAAAAAAAAGTTTTAAAAACGGTTGTTTTTTTCAGTCCTGCTCCTGAAAAAACTACCGTTTTTTAAAACTTTTTTTCCATTGATACATGTTCCCTCGGGCAAGACCCGGGTTCTCAAAGACGTTTTCCAACAATAACTTGAATATTGGGCTTTAAAATGAGCACCTTTGAATTCGAACGTTCGAGTCCCATAGACTCGCTATAAACAAAAGAAGAGCGACAATTTTGAAAAAATATTTTTACTATAATAAATATCACCAAAAATATATGAAATACAAAAATGTCCTCAGTTTTGAAAATTATTCACAACTTCCCAGGGCTTTTATTTAATTTGCTTTTGCTGGACCAAAAATTTTGGATGAACTTGGATGGACGTAGAGCTGCACGATTCTGGCGAAAATGAGAATCACAATTTTTTTTGCTTAGACTAAAGATCACGTTTCTCTCACGATTCTTGAGGAGTAAAATCTTTCACATTATACCAAAAAAAATGGGCTAACTTTACTGGTTAGTTTTTTTTTTAAATTCATTAACCATCTCAATACTGGGCACTTTCACCCACTTCCTGCCCAAGCCATTTTTCAGCTTTCACAATTTGAATAACAATTGCGCGGTCATGCAACACTGTTCCCAAATGCAATTTTAATAATTTTTCCCCTACAAATAGAGCTTTCTTTTGGTGGTATTTGATCACCTCTGCAGTTTTAATTTTTTCACTATAAACAAAAGAAGAGCGACAATTTTGAAAAAATATTTTTACTATAATAAATATCACCAAAAATATATGAAATAAATAAATGTCCTCAGCTTTGGCCGATACATATTCTTCTACTTATTTTTGGTAAAAAAAATTGCAATATATGCAGTATATTAATTGGTTTGCACAAAAGTTATAGCGGCTACAAAATAGTGGATAGATTTACGGCATTTTTTTTTTTTACTAGTAATGGCGACGATCAGTGATTTTTATCGTGACTGCGATATTGCGGCGGACACACTGGACACTTTTGACACTATTTTGGGACCATTCACATTTATACAGCGAACAGTGCTAATGTGTAACTGTGTAAATGTGTTAACACTAGGGGGCGATCAAGGGGTTAAATGTGTACCCTAGTGAGTGATTCTAACTGTGGGGGGAGGGGACTGACTAGGGGAGGTGACCGATCTGTGTCTCTATGTACGAGGGACACAGCATCATTCTCCTCTCCCTGACAGGACGTGGATCTCTGTGTTTACTATAGCAAAAAGTAAAAAATATTGCATTTTTTTTTAAACTGTCGCTCTATTTTTGTTAATAGCGCAAAAAATAAAAACCGCAGAGGTGATCAAATACCACCAAAAGAAAGCTCTATTTGTGGGAAAAAAAGGACGCCAATTTTGTTTGGGAGCCACGTCGCACGACCGCGCAATTGTCAGTTAAAACGAAGCAGTGCCGAATCGCAAAAAGGGGCAAGGTCCTTTACCTACATTTTGGTCCGGGTCTTAAGTGGTTAAAGTGTCATTTTTTCCCCAAAAATTTTATTTGAACGACTGCTGCAGAAATACAGTGCGACATAAAATATTGCAACAACCACCATTTTATTCTCTAGGGTCTCTACTATATATATATATATATATACACACACATACAGTGCAGAAAATAAGTATTTGAACACCCTGCTATTTTGCAAGTTCTCCCACTTGGAAATCATGGAGGGGTCTGAAATTGTCATCGTAGGTGCATGTCCACTGTGAGAGACATAATCAAAAATTTTTTTCCAGAAATCACAATGTATGATTTTTTTAACTATTTATTTGTATGATACAGCTGCAAAGAAGTATTTGAACACCTGTCTATCAGCTAGAATTCTGACCCTCAAAGACCTGTTAGTCTGCCTTTAAAATGTCCACCTCCACTCCATTTATTATCCTAAATTAGATGCACCTGTTTGAGGTCATTAGCTGCATAAAGACACCTGTCCACCCCATACAATCAGTAAGAATCCAACTACTAACATGGCCAAGACCAAAGAGATGTCCAAAGACACTAGAGACAAAATTGTACACCTCCACAAGGCTGGAAAGGGCTACGGGGAAATTGCCAAGCAGCTTGGTGAAAAAAGGTCCACTGTTGGAGCAATCATTAGAAAATGGAAGAAGCTAAACATGACTGTCAATCTCCCTCGGACTGGGGCTCCATGCAAAATCTCACCTCGTGGGGTCTCAATGATCCTAAGAAAGGTGAGAAATCAGCCCAGGACTACACGGGAGGAGCTGGTCAATGACCTGAAAAGAGCTGGGACCACCGTTTCCAAGGTTACTGTTGGTAATACACTAAGACGTCATGGTTTGAAATCATGCATGGCACGGAAGGTTCCCCTGCTTAAACCAGCACATGTCAAGGCCCGTCTTAAGTTTGCCAATGACCATTTGGATGATCCAGAGGAGTCATGGGAGAAAGTCATGTGGTCAGATGAGACCAAAATATAACTTTTTGGTCATAATTCCACTAACCGTGTTTGGAGGAAGAAGAATGATGAGTACCATCCCAAGAACACCATCCCTACTGTGAAGCATGGGGGTGGTAGCATCATGCTTTGGGGGTGTTTTTCTGAACATGGGACAGGGCGACTGCACTGTATTAAGGAGAGGATGACCGGGGCCATGTATTGCGAGATTTTGGGCAACAACCTCCTTCCCTCAGTTAGAGCTTTGAAGATGGGTCGAGGCTGGGTCTTCCAACATGACAATGACCCGAAGCACACAGCCAGGATAACCAAGGAGTGGCTCTGTAAGAAGCATATCAAGGTTCTGGCATGGCCTAGCCAGTCTCCAGACCTAAACCCAATAGAGAATCTTTGGAGGGAGCTCAAACTCTGTGTTTCTCAGCGACAGCCCAGAAACCTGACTGATCTAGAGAAGATCTGTGTGGAGGAGTGGGCCAAAATCCCTCCTCCAGTGTGTGCAAACCTGGTGAAATCTACAAGAAACGTTTGACCTCTGTAATTGCAAACAAAGGCTACTGTACCAAATTAGTGTTGAGCAGAATATGCCATATTCGATTTCGCGATATATCTCGAATATATAGTCGAATATTCGAGATATATTCGTTAAATGCGAATATTCGCGATATTTTTTGGAAATGAAATGATTGCGAAATTTCGCTATTGCGAATGCGAATGCGAAATTTCGAGAAATGCGGAAGGAGCACTCTGATTGGCTTAGAATATTCGTGATATTTTATAATACAAAATAATTGCGAAATTTCGAGAAATGCGGAATGGAGCACTCTGATTGGCTCAGAATATTCGTGATATTTTATAATACAAAATAATTGCGAAATTTCGAGAAATGCGGAATGGAGCACTCTGATTGGCTCAGAATATTCGTGATATATTACAATACAAAATAATTGCGAATATTCGGCAAATGCGGAAGGAGCACTCTGATTGGCTCAGAATATTCTTGATATTTTATCGTAATTTCGCAAAAATGCGAATGAGAAATTGATTGCGGAATTTCGACAGTAACACTCTGAAATCGAATATATGTGTTATTTTAGCTAAAAACAATATTGCGAATTTCTCGAAAATAATCGCGCGATATCGCTATTGCAGAATAATCGCATTGCGATTTTTCAGCAATATAAAATGATCGCTGCAGCTACTCGGCCCAAGGTCTCTAATCATACCAGCAATGCTTTTAGACGTCGATGGGGATCTCTAGGATGTGATCTGTTCTAAAAAAAAATGTGAAAAAATACGAATATTCGAAATAGCGAATATTCACCGCGAAATTCGGAATATATCGCGAATACTCGAATATGCCATATTCGAGCCGAATATTCGCAATACGAATATTCGTGAGCAACACTATACCAAATATTAACATTGATTTTCTCAGGTGTTCAAATACTTCTTTGCAGCTGTAACATACAAATAAATAGTTAAAAAAATCATACATTGTGATTTCTGGAATTTTTTTTTTGATTATGTCTCTCACAGTGGACATGCACCTACGATGACAATTTCAGACCCCTCCATGATTTCCAAGTGGGAGAACTTGCAAAATAGCAGGGTGTTCAAATACTTATTTTCTGCACTATATATATATATATATATATATATACTGTATAATGTTTGGGGGTTCTAAGTAATTTTCTAGCAAAAAAAAATATATTTTAACTTGAAACCAACAAATGTCAGAAAAAGGTTTAGGGCCAGATTCAGGATGGCGAGCAGTTCTTTGCGGCGGCGTAACTTTTCCTATTTACGGTACGCCGCCGCAACTTTACGTGCAAGTGCTGTATTCACAAAGCACTTGCGTGTAAAGTTGCGGCAGCGTAGCGTAAATTGGGCAGCCTAATTCAAATTGGGCGGGTAGGGGGCGTATGCTATTTAAATAAGGCGCGTCCCTGCGCCGAACGTACTGCGCATGCGTCGACCATTGTAAAATCCCAGTGCGCATGCTCCGAATTATGACGGTATTTTCGACGTGAATGTAATCTACGTAAATCCCTATTCACGGATGAGTTACGCAAACGACGTAAACATTTTCAAATTTCCCGCGGTCACGACGTCCATACTTAACATAGGATGCGCCTGCTTTTTGGTGCTTTATCTTTACGCCGGGAAACCCCTTACGGAAACGGCGTAAAGTCACTGCGTCGGGCGGGTGTACATTCGGGAATTGGCGTATCTCGCTGATTTACATATTCTCGGAGTAAATCAGCGGGAACGCTCCTGGCGGCCATTTTAAAAATGCATTTAAGATCTGACGTGCAGAAAACAGATACGCCGGCACAAAGTCAGAGTTATGCCGGCGTATCACTGATACGCCGGCATAACTCTGCCTGAATCTGGCCCCTAGTGTTTAAGTGGTTAAACTTTCCTCATTTACACACTGAAGTGTAGTCCTTTGATCTAATTCACAAAATTGTTACAATGTTTCTGCTTTGTTCCACTGCTAAAGAATGTTGTGATACTTGGAAGACCGCCCAGATTTTTTTCCCTTTCTTTTGATGGCTGTCGGCTTCTCTGCATAGAAAGATTGTGAAATACTTTGTAAAGATCGCAAGGGGGAAAAAATTGCAATAACAATTCTTAAAGGGTCACTAAAGGAAAAAAATGTTTTTGCTGAAATGACTGTTTACAGGGTATAGAGACATAAAAGTTAACTGATTCCTTTTCAAAATGATTAAAAATAGATAAAAATCAATCATATAATGTGCCTGCAAGTTAGTTTCACTTTTGAACTGGCTTCATGTTTCTCTGAAGTTGAAATAGACACACAGAACAAAAACAAACAAATCCAGGGCAGTGTTTTGTTTTTAAAATGAATCTGATTGGTTCTGGGAAGTTTTAGACACACAGTAATGACAACTTAGACCATCGTGAGAAAGCTCCCAGTACTGTGGTTATAAGGAAACAGACAAGCAGGAAGTGTGGAGATCAGAGCAGGATTACAGCAACTTTAAAGCAAAAATGAACAATAAGGAAATGAAACCAGTACTGCAGTAAGGTAAAGGAAGCTAATTAGCTAGAAAAAAATATTCCTTTAGTGATCCTTTAATGATTAATGGTGCAGCTTTAATGGACATTTGTCCTTTTGAAACCATCTTCATTTTCATATTGTACATTTTATATTCAGGGGTGTTTGAAGGAATTTGGGGGCCCCAAGCAAAATGGACATGGAGGCCCCCCAACCCCCCCTGCACGTTCTTTTTACTCCTCCCCATGTTTTTTTACTCCCCCTCCCCCTCCCTATGTTCTTTTTACTCCCTCCCTATGTTTTTTTCACTCCCCCCTCCCCTACTGGGTCCATACCGCGCGGCAGGAGATTCAGTTTCCTGTTCCCGGCGAACTGACAGGAAGTGAGCACTCACTGTGCACTTCCTGTTTGTCCGGCTGGGAACTGGAAACTGAATCTCCAGTACCGATGTACTGCGTGGTATCCCACCAGAGTCCGGACTGACAGGAGGAAGGAAAAGGAGCTCGGCCACGCTACAGAGAAGGGGAAGTGACGTCTTGAGGCAGCAGCGCTGCAGGCTCTTTATAGAGCACCCAGGCAGCTGTAGGAAGCGCGGCAAGGGCGGCAAGCAAGAGCCCTGCTTGGGGTCCCATGTTTTTTGGTTTGCCTGCCTTGTAGCGACGGGCCTGTTTATGATGCAATTTATCAATTCACAAAGCTTCTGCCTTATCAGTATAATACAGATTTCATAGAACATCAGTGATGCTACTAGATTCCAAACAAGCTACAACTGTCAGTATACTTAGTCCAAAACATGATTGACTGCAGATATAAAACTATATTAGTAAAAATAAAAAAAGCAGATAAAAAAAAAATACAGGGCCTGATTCAGTAAGAAGTTACGCGGCTTATCTTTAGATAAGCCGCGTAACTTCTAACCTACGCCGGCGTATCTGTTTTCTGTATTTAGAAAACAAGATACGCCGAGATTGAGTTAAGATACGAGCAGCGGAATTGTATTACGCCGTTGAATCTTAACTGCAATTGTAAAATGGCCGCTAGGGGCGTTCCTGCTGATTTACGCCGAGAATATGTAAATCAGCGAGATACGCCAATTCCCAAACGTACGCCCGCCCGACGCAGTGACTTTACGCCGTTTCCGTAAGGGGTTTCCCGACGTAAAGATAAAGCACCAAAAAGATGGCCGATCCTATGTTAAGTATGGACGTCGTGACCGCGTCGAATTTTAAAATGTTTACGTCGTTTGCGTAACTCGTCCGTGAATGGGGATTTACGTCAATTACGTTCACGTCGAAAACACCGTCATAATTTGGAGCATGCGCACTGGGATACCTCAATGGACGACGCATGCGCAGTACGTTCGGGCCGGGATCGCGCTTAATTTAAATAGCAGGCGCCCTCTACCCGCCGAATTTGAATTACAACGGGCCATTTACGCTACGCCGCCGCAACTTTACACGCAAGTGCTTTGTGAATAAAGCACTTGCGTGTAAAGTTGCGGCGGCGAAACGTAAATCGCATACGTTACGCCGCCACAAAGATCCGCTCTCCATCCTGAATCTGGCCCACAGTATATAACAAAAAAATGAAAAGAAATAAAGATAGATACATTTATCACAATACCATGCTTGAATAACAAACCACTTGAAAACATATGTTCTAATAGATAACAGGTCACGACAAAAGATGTACCGGGGTCCATACAAATAGAGAACATCGTGGCCTACATGACACACAACTGGGACACAAAGGTGAGTAAGAACTGCAGTGTTCTATTAAAAGGTATCTGTTAATTCTGTTGTATATGATGTAATATTCTACCGTATATTAAGAAACATGTAAAGCTGTCAGAAACCAATTCAGTCAGAGGTAGCAATGAGTAAATTTGAGACATTTTGCCAAAAATTATATTTTACTGAAATTCATTGGGTTTCAATAGGTAATGGGCAAAAAGGGGGTCTTTTTAATTAACAAAAAATACACTTTTTTACACTTAAAACTTATTTTAAACTTTACAATTATATAATTGTAATTTTTTTTTTTTTTTTTATGAGCTAAGTTTATTGACCACTTCCCAACCACCACACGCCGATGTACGTCGGCAGAATGCCACAGGTGCGCAAAAGGGCGTACCCGTACGTCCCTTCGTAATCCCAGGCTAGCGGGTGTGCACACGCTGTCGCCAGGGAGCATGCCCATGGACTTGATGTCTGCCGTTGGCCTGCGATCACGACGAGGAGAGGCAGAACGGGGAGATGCCTATGTAAACAAGGCATTTCCCTGTTCTGCCTAGCAACATTATTATTATTATTATTATTATTATTAAGTACTTATATAGCGCCGTCAATTTACACAGCGCTTTACATATACAATGTACATTCACATCAGTCTCTACCCTCAAGGAGCTTACAATCTAAGGTCCCTAACTCACATTCATATACTAGGGCTAATTTAGGCAGAAGCCAGATAACCTACCAGCATGTCTTACATGACAGGGATCTAACTGCTCCCTGTCATTGGAAGCAGTGATCTCTGTCATGTCCTAGGTAGTCCATTCCCCCTACAGTTAGAACATGCTACGGGAACACGTTTAATCACTTGATCGCCCGCTAGTGTTTAACCCCCCCTTTCCTGCCAGTGACATTTACACAATAATCAGTGGCTATTTTCAGCTCTGATCACTGTATAAAAGTCAATGTTCACAAAATAATGTCAAAAGTGTTCAGTCTGTCCGCCGCAATGTCGCAGTCCTGATAAAAATCGCAGATTGCTGCCATTACTTATATAAAAAAATAATAAAAATGCCATAAATCTATTCTCTATTTTGTAGGACCTTACAGCAGATATGAATTCACTTACACGGAAGTGAAGTTCTACCTTACACTGAAATATAGCCAGTATCCATTTAACTCCTCCAAAGCAGACAACAAGATAACATTATAAAATTATGCTGAGAAAAAAATAAAAATGGTTTAGAATATTTTTTTTTTTTTTTTTTAGATGGCTGAATGGAAAACAAAAATGTCAGTTCTCTCTGTGACCTTTCCATGTGATTGGATGATGAACAACTCCTACCCGAAGACCTGTTCCACCGTTGGTGAATGCTGGATGGAAAATATGATACATGTTGACCATAACTGACAATTAAAACTAATATAACTATTATTAAGTAAACAAATGACCTTCCTGAGTTTTTGTGAACCTGAAGAGTGTTTATGAAGAATATTCTGGTACTTTGGTTGGCGTCTACTTTTCTATAGTGGTACCTATCTTCACATGTGTTTGGCTGAATAGTAGGCTAAAAGGTATTTTATCTGCTTCAAAGACCCCGCTGCTGATAATAGGCACTCAAAAGTCTGCTATATAACAAAGATCAATGAAAAGAACATGCTCTACTGCAAATTTCCTGGGAGACTGGAAACCGGTGCTCTGGTCCAGATGTCTTTGAATTGTATTAATAATCCTCTGATACAGGGGTCTCCAAACCTTCTAAACAAAGGGCCAGTTTACTATCTTTCAGACTTCAGGGGGGGGGGGGGGGGGGTGAACTAGGGCTAGTGGGAGTAAAAAATGTCCTGGCATCAAGAGGGAGTGAACAATGTCCTTTGGTGTCAGTGCAAGGAATAGTACCCCATCCAGGGCCGGCCTTAGGTGTTCAGGCGCCCTGTGCGAGCTAATCCTGTGCCCCCCCCCCATCTTCACCCCTCGCCCCCTGGTCACCTAAAACATACACAAAGATGCAATTTGTTTTAATTTAACTTTACATTACACAGCACCCTGCATCTCTGGACCTCTTTTTCATTACACAGCCCCCTGCACCCCTTTACATTACACAGCACCCTGCATCTCTGGACCTCTTTTTCATTACACAGCCCCCTGCACCCCTTTACATTACACAGCACACTGCATCTCTGGACCCCTTTTTCATTACACAGCACCCTGCACCCCTTTACATTACACAGCGCACTGCATCTCTGGACCCCTTTACATTACACAGCACCCTGCATCTCTGGACCCCTTTTTCATTACACAGCCCCCTGCACCCCTTTACATTACACAGCACCCTGCATCTCTGGACCTCTTTTTCATTACACAGCCCCCTGCACCCCTTTACATTACATAGCACACTGCATCTCTGGACCCCTTTTTCATTACACAGCCCCCTGCACCCCTTTACATTACACAGCACACTGCATCTCTGGACCCCTTTTTCATTACACAGCCCCCTGCACCCCTTTACATTACACAGCACACTGCATCTCTGGACCCCTTTTTCATTACACAGCCCCCTGCACCCCTTTACATTACACAGCACACTGCATCTCTGGACCCCTTTTTCATTACACAGCACCCTGCACCCCTTTACATTACACAGCGCACTGCATCTCTGGACCCCTTTACATTACACAGCACCCTGCACCTCTGGACCCCTTTACATTACAAAGCACCCTGCATCACTGGACCCCTTTACTCTACACAGAACCCTGCACCTCTGGACCCCCTGCATGTTACACAGACCCCCCTTCAGTGTATCCACCCCTTCAATGCAGACCCACCGTTCAGTGCAGATCCCCCTTCAGAGTAGCCCCCCTGTTCAGTGCAGCCCCCCCGTTCAGTGTAGCCCCCCTTCAGTACCTCAGATCAGCGCAGCGGCACATGCACAGCAGGTCCCCTCCCCCTGTTTACACATAAACAGAGAGGAGGGGGAGGCGGCTTTACTCAGCTGTGCCTGTGTGACATCCGGGAATGCACAGACAGGCAGCCCGTGGCCGCAAGCGGAGAGGATGGTAGGTGCAGCGGTGTCAACCTACACCCCCTCTGCACCCCCGCCCCCTCGTCACTGTAGTTAGCTCGCCTCTCCCTGCCTGTGCCAGTGTGTTGCTGCCTAAACCCGCGCCGCTGCCACCACGAGTGTAATACAATCGGGGAGGGGGGTGCCGGTCTGACACCCCCCCAGTGTGTGGTACCCGGGGGCAGCCCGCCCCCTTTAGTACGCCCTCTGGATGGCCGCACCGTGCCCCTGTTTCCCATGGTGCCCTGTGCGGCCGCACAGCTTGCACACCCCAAAGGCCGGCCCTGACCCTATCATTGTAGTCAAAAGGAATTCTGCCCTATTGCAGATGCATAAACAGGACACAACTACATCACAGGATGTTGCAGAAAACAAACCAACAGCATCTGTCTTGAAGGATAGAAGGGCCTGGCTTGTCCATGCTCTTTCCCTACTCATCTGGAACCTCTCCCTACTGCTAATAATGTCCCTGTCTGATGGGTGACCTGTCCCTATGTGTGCCAAACCTGGGAGCCAGGACCCGAGCCGATGTCCGCCCTGCCTATGGCATAATGACGCCAGCAGGACCCTCTTGTTGGTCAGGATGGACATCACGTGACATCCTCCAGGATAACGCCACCCGCGTGTTTGCCACGGCTTCCCTAAGCTCACCCACTTGTGTGTCAATAGCGAATTAATATTTGCTATTGTCTTCGTCATTCTCCTCCCGGCCCATCAGGAAGCTCCGATTGGCCAGGGAGTCTTAGGACTCCTTGGCCAGTCGTGTTTTAGGACACACTTCCTGTTTCTGTTTGTTTAGGAAGAGAATGTCTCTCTGTGTGCTGTGCTGCAGATAAAGCCGGAAGAATCTGTCAGAGCGACCCTGGCTCTTCCTTCCCCCTGCCTCCATAACGGAAAGGCATCTGATTGGCATCTGATAGGCAAAAGTTTTTTCTTTTTCATTTTGGATAGAGTAAAAGAGGGTTATAGGTCAGATTTTTTGACCATTTGTGTCCCATTGGGGAGATTTACTTCCTGTCCCATAGCCAATCTGGAAGGGAGAGGAAATCCCTTCAAATTAAGAGAATCCATTGGAGACCCCCAGATCACCAGAACTAGTGTCCCCATTGGAAGATTTTCCCACTATTACTTTTCTGGGGACAACCCAAAATGTGAGATTTTCTTTTACTTTCACTGTCAATGGGGGCACAGACAGCAATAAAAATGAAATCTCTGCTGACGTCATAGAACCAGTCCAAGCTCAGCATCTTCACCACCATGGAGTCGGGATCCGCCAGATCCCTGGACTGACACCGGCTGCTCCCACGACCTCCACATCCCAGCACTCCAGTGGGTGCGGGGAGCTTTGAGAACCGAGCGATCTGTGGTGTTAGACCGCTTGGTTCTCAGTGTAAGGCCGCGTACACACGATCAAACTTATCCGATGAAAACGGATATGTCTGCTGGACTGTTTTGGTCTGATGGTTGTACACACCATCAAACCAAAATCCCCGCGGACAGACAGCGCGGTGACGTGGCGGTGACGTTGACGCCGCCACGTCACCAAACCGGGAAGTAAAATACTTCCACGCATGCGTCGAATCCATTCGACGCATGCAGGGGATTTTTGTCCGCTGGTAAGGTGTACTAACTAGCGGACATGTCGGACGGATGGGTTTCAAGCATGCTTTAAAACTTGTCTGCTGGAAGAACCTGTCTGCTAGCCCGTACACATGGTCGGATATGTACGCTGAAACTGGTCTGCGGACCAGTTTCAGCAGACAAGTTTAATAGTGTGTACGCGGCCTTAGAGGTGCCGCTGGATTGATGCTGCATCCACCTAGGTAAGTATATCACCTTCTCTCCAACGGTCTGACATTCATGAGGTCCCTCACCAGTGCTGGCATATCCTCCCAGGGTTCTTCCTGGTTCATTTATTTGTCTGATTTTCCAGTGTGGGATGCTATACAGTGCCTTGAAAAAGTATCCACACCCCTTAAAATTTTCCACATTTTGTAATTTTACAACCAAAAACATATGTATTTTATTGGGATTTTATGTGATAAATCAACACAAAGTGTCACATAATTGTGAAGTACAAGGAAAATGATAAATGGTTTTCAACATTTTTTTTTTACAAATAAATATGTGAAAAGTGTGGTGTGAATTTGTATTCATCCCCTTTACTCTGATACCCCTAACTAAAATCTAGTGGAACAAATTTCATTCAGAAGTCACCTAATTAGTAAATAAAGTCCACCTGTGTGTAATTTAATCTCTGTATACTGTAAATGCAGCTGTTCTGTGAAGCCTTCAAGGGTTTGTTAGAGAACCTTAGTTAACAAACAGCATCATGAAGGCCAAGGAACACACCAGACAGGTCAGGGATAAAATTATGGAGAAGTTTAAAGCAGTTAGGTTATAAAAAAATATCCCAAGCTTTTGAACATCATACGGAGCACAATTCCGACAGAAAATTACCGATGGGGCCTACATACGGCCGAAATTTCTGATTCCGACCGTCTGTACGCGGCATTAGCATAGTCAAAACATAGCCAGAGTTCAGAAGTAGTGTTGCTCACGAATATTCGCATTGCGAATATTCGCTACGAATATTGCATATTCGAATATTCGCGAATATCTCGAATATCGCGGCGAATATTCGCTATTTCGAATATTCGTATTTTTCAAATTTTGCAATAAATTTCGCAAAAAAAGTCGCAATCAATTTCGCAATCGCGAATTTCGCAATAGCGAAATTTCGCAATTTTTTATTTTTTTTGTAAATATCGAATATTCGTGATATTTTATAAAAAAATTCGCATTGGCGAAAATTCGCAATTTTTTTTTTTTTTAATAAAATATCACGAATATTCGCGACCGCATATGTGAAATTTCGCTTTTTTTTTTTTTTTTATAAAATATACCGAATATTCGTAAATATCGAATATTCGTGATATTTTATAAAAAAAAAAAAATCGCGAAATTTCGCATTGCCGAAAATTCGCAATTTATTTTATTTTTTTATAAAATATCACGAATATTCGATATTAACGAATATTCGCGAATATTCTTCGAAATATTCGCGAAATATCGCGAAATCGAATATGGCGTATTCCGCTCATCACTATTCAGAAGCCGGATCGGATAGTCAGCCAAGCCAAATGTCAGAGAGCCAGAGATATACGTAGTAGAACAGCAAGCAGGATCAGAAGCCAGAAGGGATGTCAGCCAAGCTAAGTCTTCAACAGGAATACAGGAGAAAGTCTCTGTGATGTTGACCAAGGCGAAGACAGAGAGCAAATGAGCTGGAAGGCTTAAGTAGGCAGGACTGACGAGCAGGATCATTAACAGGTGAGTCACTGTGGACAGATAGGAGCTGGCAATTAGCTGACCGCTGAGCGGCCAGCTCAGAGAAGGAAGGGCTGAGCCCAGCCCTGACAGCCACTAATACTAACATCACCCTGAACACACCATCCCCACTGTGAAACATGGTGGTGGCAGCATCATGTTGTGGTGATGCTTTTCTTCAGCAGGGACAGGGAAGCTGGTTAGAGTTGATGGTCAGATTGATGTAGCTAAATACAGGGCAATCTTAGAAGTAGTTTCCCCGTCTTCTCCTCCCAGCCAATCGGGTCTTAAAATCGACTTCCTGTCCCCCCCCCCTTAGTCCCCAGCAGTGCTGATCTACTCATGCTGCTCTCTCTCTTGCTCCCATGCCTCCAGTAAGGACTTTCTCCTGTGTTTTGTGGCAGGATCCTTTCAGCACCCAAACCCCAGCCCAAGTCACCCCCCCAAACTTGGGGGGCACTTTAGGGCCAAGACAACCTCCTCACCACTATATCGCCATGTTCCACCTGACGACTACCCTGCTGGCATGGCCCATGTCTATTTATAAGGTAAGCTCTGCCCCTTGCCAGCTCACTACTGGGGATTGGTCGTGGCCTTATACATATTCCAGGCAGCTAATCCTAACCTCCTGCCCACTAGCTCTAGAACATTCTCCAATGTCCCAGAAACAGGGGAAGGCACCAGAGGAGCTGTCAGGTTGGGTCACCCAGCCCTGGCTCAGATTCACAGCTTAGGCTTAGTCCAAGGTCCCAGACTATGGAACGCTTTACAAACCAGCATTCGGTTGGAGGAGAAACAATTAGCATTCAGGAGGAAGATCAAGACTCATCTCTTTTGATACCAAAGGAGACAGGAACAACAAGCGCCCAGAGGCGATTTAGTTTGCATGTGCCGCGCTATATAAGTTTTCATTCATTCATTCATTCATTCAGCCCTGAGCTAACTAAATTTACCCACACTAACAAAACCCACAGTAACTTTATCATACACTAGAGCAGTAAGGGTGAACCTTGGCATCCCAGACGTTTTGGAACTACTTTTCCCATGATGTTCATGCACTCTGCGGTGTAGGTGAGCATCATGGAAAATGTAGTTCCAAAACATCTGGAGTGCCAAGGTTCACCATCACTGCACTACTGGGTGCTACATTGTAAAATGCTGTATACCAGGAGCGTCCATAGGGATGCCGGAGCGCCGCCCCCTCCGGCTCGCTCGCTCACAGCCAGTGGCTGGCTCTCTCACAGCCACTAAAATATACAGATTCATGCATTGTATGAATCTGTATATTTTTGCCGCTGCCGCCCACTATTCAGCTGGCCGGACATTGAACGCCGGTCAGCTGAATAACGGCAGCTGGCTGACTGTGTGGAAGTGCCTATCAGAGCCAGCGGTCCTGATAGGCTTTCCGAGTACAGCCCTGAGGCTGTAGTCGGCTTCCTGAAGCTTATCCTCGGGACGTACCGGCGGTGCGTTCCTTGGATAAGACCGACAGGCGTCTCAGCCAATCAGGTAATCTGATTCTGGTAATCAGTAACCTAATTGGCTGAAGCATTATCGAGGGCGGGAAGAAGCACATGGAGGGACGTAGAAGCCAGAAAGGTAAGTGCTGAGGGGGGGCATTTTACTGAGGGCACGGTGGCTACAATTGCGGGGCACAGTGGCGACAATTGGGGGCACAGTGGCGACAATTGGGGGCACAGTGGCACAGTGGCGACAATTGGGGGCACAGTGGCGACAATTTATGGCACGGTGGCTGCGTTTGATGGCATGGCACAGTGGTTGCGTTTGATGGGATGGTACAGTGGTTACGTTTGATGGTATGGCACAGTGGCTGCGTTTGATGGCATGGCACAGTGGCTGCGTTTGATGGCATGGCACAGTGGTTGTGTTTGATGGCATGGCACAGTGATGACAATTGATGGCACAGTGGCTACGTTTGATAGGCACAGTGAGGCTGCAATTGTTTTCTTTTTTGCGCCCCCCAAAAATGTTGAGCACCAGCCGCCACTGCTGTATACAGTCTCCATAGGTCAAATGTAAAAACATTAAAGTCAGCACTGATAAATGTTACCTAACTCTATCAAATTCAGTAGAAAATTTCACTAGTTTAATTATAGGTCCCTACATTTTATAAAATGTCATGTAAACCGAGTAAAAGGGAATGTGAATGACAGTTCTACTAGTTATATACCTGTACCTTAGGCTAGTTGGGGAGTCGGTTGGTTGTATTGTATGCATATATTCAGTAAACTTATAGTGCTGGATTTGCATAGACCATCAAACAAGCTCTCCATTTCCACTTTATACTTCTAGTAGTATACTGTTATTTGTAGGTTATTTACATACCTGGTTTGCATGAAATTTCATGGAACATTATCATATCTCCCAACTTTTCAACTTCAGAATGAGGGACAAATGAGCATACCTCCCAACGAAGATTGGAGTTGCTGAGCGGGGGGGGGGGGGTTCCTCGGGCCGGAGTTGTTGAGCGCGGGGAGGTTACGCTGATCAAAGTTGTTGAGCGGGATTGTGAGACTTTTGAAGTGAACGTAGGTCAGCGGGATTTACCGCAAATCGCAGGACAATCCCGCAAAATCAGGGACGGTTGGGAGGTATGCATTATGACTTATTATTCAATACAGGGCACTTTCATCCCCTTGCTGCCCAGGCCTTTTAATGAGCTGATTTTTCAATTGGCTATTAGGTGCTGCCATCTTGGCTAAGGGGAGCCAGCAGTGAAGCCAACAGACTGACACCCCCCAGTGTTTTGCTACAGAATCTGTGATGGTCGCCAGGAGCCCATGTTGCTATGGCGGCCTGTGCGACCGCACTTCCTGCACACCCCAAAGGCCGGCCCTGGGTTCAGGTGTATAGTCACAATAAGGAAACACTCCTGCTTCCAGCAAACAGTTCTCGTTGCCATTCTAGCCAGAGTGGGTATTGCTCACCCAGATAGGTCCCTCCCACTGGCCTAGCAGCCAGGATGGCGCATGGAATAAAGTACAGTCTCTGCACACAGACCTTACTTTATGAGGAGACACATTTGGTCCAGAATCCCCTGCCACAGGATTCAGCATCCGGATCTTTCCACAATAATTTTGATAGAACTTTGAATCCGACAGGCGACCGCCGTCAAGCCTCCCAGTGTATGGTGCATCCTTCAATGAAGTTTCTAGGCCTTCTCCCAAGGTACCAGCCTCTTGCATGGCCCTCTCCAGGATAGGTCCTCCCCTGGCTTCCTTCATCAAGTGGCCTCCTCCCGCAGGACGGACAGCACAGGATCACCTTACAAATGCAGGCCCAGTCTGACTATTGGGCCTACCAGGCGAAGCCGCGAGCCGGACCAACGTGGTCCTGGAGTCAGGATTCAGGAACACGCACCCCAGGCCAGGTGGGCCATGAGGCGCGAACCACGGACCCCCAGCCAATGGCGTCTGTCCCTTAAGTACCCCTCCCCAGCATGCACAGAGGGGCGACCACTCCCACTGATTTGTCGCCGAGAGGCAACCCAATATACCCTGACTTTGCTGCTGCCACCCTTGGCCTGGGGTGGTAATAACACCCCCAGGCGAGCAATAGTGGTTACTCCCAGCACAGCCATGGCTGGAACAGAGACTAAATTGCCCTTTTGTCTGAGCCAAATAACGACTCAGACCCCCTCTAAATTTACAGAAGCGCCTGTTCAACAGGAGCAGAGCGCTACAATATATTTACAGTTAGGTGGTCAGCAAGTGGTTTAACAGGGGCTGAAGCACCGAGTGAGGTAGTTCAAAACCTAGATGGACTACCTAGGGTAGCCCTGACTCTATTACCATTGTATGTGGGCCATGAGTGGGAGGCAAAAGGGCCTTTTAGGATAGGACAGAGACCTCTGAAGTGAGTATTAGTACACCTGGGAGCAGGGCTGGACTGGGACAAAAATTTGGCCCTGGACTTCATCCAGACCGGCCCACTTTAATTTGGAGTGTCCCCATCAGCACCCCCATACATTATAGTGTCACCCCCCCAGTATACTCACAGTTCTGAAGGCAGCCTCTTGAGCCTCTCTCCAGTCATGTGATAAGTGACAAGTGATAAGGGCTGTCTGTCCATCCCCCCTGCAGGCTGGAGGGGGCAGAAAGCCTAATCCTCACTCTAGCAAGTGTCGGCAGCTGCCCCTTGGTGACAGGAGTAAAATCACGATCATTTTGTAGTCTGCTTGTCTTCAGCAAACTGTTGGCTTTCTTGTGCAACATCTTTAGAGGAGACTTCTTTCTGGGATGACAGCCATGCAGACCAATTTGATGCAGCGTGCAGCGTATGGTCTGGGCACTGACAGGCTGATCTCCCAACCCTTCAACCTGATGCTGAGTTGTGCACGGCCTTAATTGACCATGGTGAGGCCTGTTCTGAGTGTAACCTGTACTGTTAAACCGCTGTATGGTCTTGGCCACCGTGCTGCAGCTCAGTTTCAGGGTCTTGGCAATCTTCTTATAGCAAACATATACAAAGTTCCTTAAGCACTACAAACTGTTGACCATTTGCATGGGTGGTACAAAACCTGGAAAATATAAAATAAACTAATACCCAATGCAGCTGCCAACCACTGGAAGGAGGGATGATAGAAGTCAAAAACAAAAGAAGCACTCTATGGGTAAAGCATAAATACCGGGACCACAATAATGTCCGGGTGAAGAAGGGTCAACATCAACAAGTCAGCTTGCCGATGGGGCATGGAGAGAGATGTCAAAATCCATGTGGGTGGTGATGGAAGCCCGGAGACTGAAAGAGGAGAATGGTAAATCTAAAAAAAAAATAATAATAAAATATTTTCAAAAAATGTGAGGGGTGTACTCACTTTTGTGAGATACTCAGGCCCGTCGCTACAAGGCAGGCAAACCAAGCAATTGCTTGGGGCCCCCGAGCTGGCCTGGGACCCCCAAACAGGGCCCTTGCTTTCCGCGCTTCCTACAGCTGCCTGAGCGCTCTATAGGGAGCCTGCATCACTGCTGCCTCAAGTCGTCACTTTCCCTTCTCTGTAGCGTGGCCGAGCTCCTTTTCCTTCCTCCTGTCAGTCCGGACTCTGGCCAGGTACCGCGCGGTACAGCGTTACAGGAGATTCAGTTTCCTGTTCCCGGCCAGACTGACAGGAAGTGCACACTGAGTGCTCACTTCCTGTCAGTCCGCCAGGGAACAGGACACTGAATCTCCTGCCGTGCGGTATGGACCCGTTAGGGGAGGGGGGAGTAAAAAGAACATAGAGAGGGAGTAAAAAGAACATAGGGAGGGGGAGGGGGGAGTAAAAAGAATGTGCAAGAGGGGGGGTTGGGGTGGCTCCATGTCCATTTTGCTTGGGGCCCCCAAATTCCTTCAAACGCCCCTGGAGATACTGTATATACGTATACATTGGAATGATACATTCTGTTTACAAAATGATGTAGTTTATCAAAATTTGTATTAATTTTAACCACCTACCGACCAGCTCACGCACTTATACGTCAGCGATGTCCGATGTCCGCCTGTGTGCCGCGATCAGAACGGGTAGATGCAAACAAGGTATCTCCCTGTTCTGCCTAGTGACAGGACACTGATCGTCTGCTCCCTGTCATCAGGAGCAGCGATTAGTGTCGTGTCACAGGTAGCCCAGCCCCCACACAGTTAGAATCACTCCCTAGGACACACTTAACCCCTTCCTCGCCCCCTAGTGGTTAACACCTTCCCTGCCAGTGTCATTTACACAATAATCAGTGCATTTTTATAGCACTGATCGCTGTATACATGACAAAGGTCCCAAAATAGTGTCAAAAGTGTTCGATGTGCCCGCCATAATGTCGCAGTCACGATAAAAATCACTGATCGTTGCCATTACTAGAAAAAAAAAAATATATATAAATACAAATGCCATAAAACTATCCCCTATTTTGTAGACGCTATAACTTTTGCGCAAACCAGTCAATAAACGCTTATTGCGATTTTTTTTTACCAAAAATATGTAGAATAATACGTATTGGCATAAACTGAGGATATTTTTAATAGCAAAAAGTAAAAAATATTGCTTTTTTTTTCGAAATTGTCGATCTATTTTTTGTTTATAGTGCAAAAAATCAAAACCACAGAGGTGATCAAATACCACCGAAAAAAAAGGACGCCAATTTTGTTTGGGAGCCACGTTGCACGACCGCGCTAAAGAGACGCAGTGCCGAACCGCAGAAAGTGCTCTGGTCATTTGGCAGCCAAATCCTCTGGGGCTGAAGTGGTTAAGCAACAATAATACATATACCATTCACTAATATCATTGTATTTCTTAAAGAACAGTTTAAAGTATAACTAAAGGCTAAACTTTTTTTATTTAGGTTTGGATAGAGTGGTTAGGGAGCCACTGTCAGGTTTATATTGCTGTCTATATACCCATTAGGGGGACTCACACTCTTTTAATTAGGGTGACCAGACATCCCCGGTTTCCGTGTGACAGTCCCCGGACTGAGGACACTGTCTCTGGACCAAGTCTGTCCTGGATTTTGTCCCCAGGTTGGATTTTAATTTTGCTGGCAAGAGAAAGTACATTCAATCATGTGCGCTGAGGGCCGCATTCAGGGGGGTACAGGCATTAGACCTGTAAGGGGCCCGATGGTTCCCAGGGTCCCGGCTGGCCCCCCCTCACATTTTTTTTTTAATTTATGTTTTTGCATTACACCTGTAAGGGGCCCGATGGTCCCCAGGACCCTTACAGGCTGGCTGGCCCCCCTTCCGTTTTTCTATTTTATTTTTTGCATTACACATGTAAGGGGCCTGATGGTCCCCAGGGCCCCTTACAGGCACGGCTGGCCACCCTCCCGTTTTTTTTTGCATTACACCTGTAAGGGGCCCGATGGTCCCCAGGGCCGCTTACAGGCCCGGCTGGTTCCCCTCCCGTTTTAAAATGTTTTTTATTGAATTTTTTTGCATTGCACCTGTAAGGGGCTCGATGGTCCCCAGGGGCCCGGCTGGCCCCCCTCCCGTTTTATTTTTCTTTGTAATTTTTAATTATGTTTTTCAGTATACCTGTAAGGCCCCCCCCCCGGTTATCATCTTGCATCAGGAGAGAGGAGAGAACAGATTACACCCCCCCCCCCAGGTTCTCCGGGGGCTCTGCTTTAAGTTGTGTAAGGGGCCCCCAAATTTGTGATGGCTGCCCTGTGTGCGCTCGATCAGCTGAATAAAGAAAGAGTGGGTAATTAGAACCCTCTTTCACATCGAGTTCATGTATAGGGGTACATTTGTGGCACAGGGACAGTTGAAGTGTTCTTAGATGGTTGCTAGCTCGTGACAGGCTAGAAGTAACTCTGTGGAAGGCAAAGACAGAAGGAGAGCAGCGCCATCTAAGTGCAGCATTATTAAGACATTTTATTCCATAAAAGACAATTGGTAACTCACAAGATGTATGAGATGTCAGCACATGTGTGCTCCTTTATCAGGCTGATATAAAAAAAAAAGAAAAAAAAAAAAAAGATGTTTTGCAAGTTTTGCCTTTCGTTCCAATTTAAGATCCGAAAGTATGTGTACATTGTCCCGAAATTATTATTAAAAAAATAAAAAGTAAGTCAATGTGTATGGTAATGCCATTACATTCACCCCTGATTCCATCATTATTATAATATGTTTATTATTGATCCTTATGTTTTGTAGATAGAAAAATGTCTCAAGAAACCGTAGTACATGGGTTTAGCTGGATAAATGTTTCAAGCCCACCATCTAGTGGACACTTTTATTAGTACATGCTCTGCTGTTGGTTCCTTATTGCATAAGTCTACACGGAATGCTGCTAAATAAAACATGAATAACAAGTCTAACATTGTCTAATGTCATTAAAGCCCCATACACACCATCAGATTATCTGCAGATTTTTGTCTTCAGATTTACCAAAACCATCTAATATGAGGTCAAACCTTAAGGGCCCTTTCACACGCGCGGACCGTTCGTCCGTTTTTCACGGATGAAAAACGGACCGCAATGCTTCCCTATGGGATAGCGGACGTTAGTGCATGAGCATCCGCTAACTGTCCGTTTACATCCGTCTCCGTTAGGGTCCTTTCACACGTGCGGACCGTTCGTCCGTTTTTAGATGTCTGTTTTTTGACCGCAATGCTTTCCTATGGGTCCTTTCACAAAAAAACGGAACGGACGAAAAACGGACGTTAGCGGACGATCCGTTTAACATCCGATCCGCTAATGTCCGTTTTTCATCAAAATATGTAATAATAAAAAAGTTCTAACCAAAAAAAAAAACGGATGAAAAAACGGATGAAAAAACGGATGAAAAAACAGATGAAAAACGGATGAAAACGGATGAAAAACTGATGAAAAACTGATGAAAAACTGATGAAAAACGGATCAACTGATGATTAAAAACGGATCTAAAAAACGGTCCGCACGTGTGAAAGGGCCCTAAGGGTCCTTTCACACGGAGCGGACCGTTTTTCGGTCCGCTCCGTGTGCCCGTCAGCTCAGCGGGGGAGTCGGATGGAAAGGGACCGTCTGTCCGTTTGCATCCGATCCGTTTGGCCGGACGGAAGAAAAATAGGACATTCTTCCGTCCGCAAAAACGGATGCGGATCTAGTGGACGTTAGCGGATGCATCATCCGCTAACGGATCCGCTCCCATAGGGGCCCATTACAAGTCCGTAAACGGACTTGTAATGAGCGGACCGTTCGTCCGCTAGTGTGAAAGGGCCCTAAAGCTCCGTTTTTTTGAACGGAAGAAAACCCTATTTTTCTTCCGTCTAAAAAAACGGATCGGACGAAAAACGGATGTTAGCGGACGATCCGTTTAACATCCGATCCGCTAACATCCGTTTTTCATCAAAATATGTAATAAAAATAAAGTTCTAACCCCCCAAAAAAAACAGATGAAAAAACGGATGAAAAACAGACGAAAAACGGATGAAAAACGGACGAAAAAATGGATCAACTGATGATAAAAAAACGGATCTAAAAAACGGTCCGCACGTGTTTGTATGCAATCAGGAAGGCCCTTGTACTACATGGATTTGGTAAATCTGAAGACAAAAATCTGCAGATAATCTGATGGTGTGTATGGGGCTTAAAGAGGATGTCCCCCTGAATTTTTTTTTTTAAAAGCCAGCAGCTACAAATACTGCAGCTGCTGACTTTTAATATTAGGACACTTACCTGTCCTGGAGTCCAGCGGCGTCAGCAGCAGAGGACGAGCGATCGCTCGTCACCCTGCTGCTCCCCCCTCCATCCACGGTGAGGGAACCAGGAAGTGAAGCGCTCCAGCTTCACTGCCCGGTCCCTACGGCGCATGCGCGAGTCGCGCTGCGCCTGCCGATTGGCTCCCGCTGTGTGCTGGGAGCCGAGTGTTCCCAGCACACAACGGGGGGGGGGGGGACGGGTTTGTGGGAAAAAAAACGTCTTTTGCCCGAGACGTGTGGCCGGAAGTGGGTGCAAATACCTGTCTTTAGACAGGTATCTGCACCCCCCTCCCCCCTGAAAGCTGTTAAATGTGACACCGGAGGGGGGGATGGTTTCCGATCAGCAGAAGTTCACTTTAGGGTGGAGATCCGCTTTAAGGCTACTTTCACACTGAGGCGCTTTACAGGTGATTTACACCGCTCCTCCTGCCCATTGAAACCAATAGGTAGCGCCGCCGATGCGCGGCAAAGTGCCGACAAAGCTTCATGTCCGGCTTCTCCTCCATCCCACCGCTGTCTTCTGGGAGACGCACAGGTCCCAAAAGACAGAAGGGACCAGTGAGGACGCGCAGCACGACTCACGCAATGCGCAGTAGGGAACCAGGAAGTGAAGCCCCAAGGCTTCACTTCCTGATTCCTTTACCAAAGATGGCAGCGCCTCCACTAGAGAGCCAAGTGACAGATCGGCCTCGGCTGACGACATCGCATGCGCCCTGGAGAGGTAAGTGTCCATATATTTAAAAGTCAGCAGCTGCAGTATTTGTAGCTGCTGACATAAAAAAAATATTTTGGGCAGAACTCTGCTTTAACCCTTTCATGCCTAAGCCTATTTATGACATTTGGTGTTTAGAAGTTAAAAGCCGTATTTTTTGCTAGAAAATTACTTAGAACCCCCAAACATTATATATATATTTTAGCAGAGAATCTAGAGAATAAAATGGCGATTGTTGCAATACTTTATGTCACACAGTATTTGTGCGGCGGTGATTTATTTTAAAATTCTTTATTTTTGTTTTTCAAGCAGATAGCCAACAACATTCGGCCAATTCATAAATCAAAAAGAGTTTGCACATGCAGTTATACACTATAACAATTTCTTACAATTATATCAACCAAACTTATATCTCTAATCTGACAATCTACATTCCCGTGGGATTACATAAACACTTAAACAGCTACACGTTTTCCTGGTCGCATTTTTACCATCTATAACATTATTATGTATTCCCCTCTTCCCCCCTGAACATCCCTATCCTTACCACCCCTCCCCCCCCCCAAAAAAAAGGGACATTCTCCCTCTGCTCCCCAGGTGTCCCCCCCGCCCCTCCTCAAAACTCCTGCTCTCTATATTTTATATATGGGTTCCAAATATGTCTATACTTCTCCTCCTGTTCTCTTATTCCCATCGTTAGCTTCTCCATCAGCTGAATGTCCGTAACTCTGGTTAACCATTGTTGTCTAGTAGGCGTCTCTGAGCTTTTCCATAAGATTGGAATACAGGACCTTGCCGCTGTTAGGAGATGTCTAAGCAATGAGTTTCCGAATTTTACCGTTGAAATTGGGAGATCCAATAGTAGATACGTGGCCGGGTTTTCTCCTAATTCTACCTCTGTGATTTATTTATTTTTTGTGCTCGTGATCATTTCCCAAAATGCGGTGATTTAAACGCAACTTTTTGGTAAAATTAACTTTCATGAATTAAAAAAAAAATGAAAAAGTAAAGTTAGCCCAATTTTTTTGCATAATGTGAAAGATGATGTTACGCCAAATAAATAGATACCAAGCATGTCACGCTTTATAATTGCACGCACTCGTGGAATGGCGACAAACTACGGTACCTACAAATCTCCATAGGCAGCGCTTTAAACTTTTTTTACGGTTACCAGGTTGAATGAATGAATGAAAACTTATATAGCGCAGCACATGCAAAGTAAATCGCCTCTGGGCGCTTGTTGTTCCTGTCTCCTTTGAGATCAAAAGAGATGAGTCTTAATCTTTCTCCTGAAGACCAAGTAGTTCTCCTCCAGCCGAATGCTGGCTGGTAAGGCGTTCCATAGTCTGGGACCTTGGACAGCGAATCTTCTGTCCCCTTTGAACTTGTATCTGGCTTTCGGTATCTGAAGCCGATTTTGATTGGTGGATCGTAGAATACGATTGGGATTCTGAATTTTTAATTTTTCGCATAGATAATGGAGAGCATTCCCATGGATACATCTATGCGTTAGACAGAGAGCTTTAAAGGTGATTCTGTCTTTAACTGGTAGCCAGTGAAGGGATCTCAATGAAGGCGAGATTGATTCCCAGGGTTTTTTCCCAGTCACAAGTCTGGCGGCCGTATTTTGAACGACTTGAAGACGAGCGATTTGGTACTTGGGGAGTCCGAGGTAAAGGGCATTTGCATAGTCCAGTCTGGAGTTTACAATTGCTCCCACCACGACCGCTACGTCTTTCTTGGGAATGAAAGGAATGAGTCTGCGTAGTAGGCGCAGCAGATGGTGAGATCCGCTGACTACTGACCCTATTTGTGCGTTCATTGTCATGTCGGAGTCAAAGATGACCCCAAGACTTTTGACTTTGGCGCTAGGGGAGATGATTTTGCCCAGAATGGGCGGGGGGAACCACGTTGTTGCTGGTTGGTTCCTGCGCTTGGCGTGAAACAGGAGAAGTTCTGTTTTCGCTCCGTTAAGTTTTAGATAACTCTTTGTCATCCAGTCCTCTATCAAAGAGAGGCATGTCTCTAGGTTGAGGTGGTGATCCTTTTTATTGCAAATGCGGAAGTACAGTTGCGTGTCGTCTGCATATGAGTGATATAGCAGTTTTTGGCTGCTGATGATTTCGAAAAGAGGACGCACATAGATGTTGAATAACATCGGCGACAGGGGAGATCCTTGAGGGACCCCGCACGATAATGTGCGTTGTTCAGAAGTGAAGGGTCCTAGCTTCACTATTTGCGATCGGTTATCCAAAAAAGAGGAGAACCAGGATAGATCGCTTTCTGCGACTTTGGCTATTTTAGCCAGCCGAGTCAATAACAGCTTATGATCTACTGTATCAAAGGCTGCGCTTAGGTCCAGCAGAACCAGAAGAGAAGATTCTCCTTCGTCTGCGGCCTTGAGAACATCGTCCCATATCTTAAGTAATGCTGTTTCCGTCCCGTGTCCGGGACGGAATCCTGATTGAAATGGGTCGAGTAGGTTGTGGGTATCTAGATGCTGTTGCAGCTGCTGTACCACTGCTTTCTCCATTACCTTGGAGAGAACATTTAGGCCTGTTATGGGGCGCCAGTTGAGTGGATCCTTCGGATCCAGGGTGGCTTTCTTCAAAATGGGTTGAATAAAGCCCTCCTTCAGCTGGGAGGGCATTATGCCCTCCCTGAAGGATTGGTTGATAAGCTGCGTGACAGGAGGTGCCAGGATGTCGGCGCATTCCTTCAGCAGTTTGGTGGGGATAATATCATTTGGCGCAGTGCGGTTGCGCAGAGTGCCGATGATATTTTTTGTGGTCTGAATGGAGATGGGTTCCAGCGTGAACTCACCTAACTGTGGTGAATTGCTGGCGGTGCTGTGTAAATGACTACGGGGGGGGGGGGGGGGGGCTGGGAGAGAAATTGTTTTGCTGAATGCTTTGCCGGATTGCCACAATTTTGTTAATGAAGCAATCCGATAACTCATCGCAAAATTCTTGTGTGTCCAAGTTGGGGGCTTCAAGACATCCTGGATTCATGGTCTGAGTGACCATCTTGAAGAGTTCGCGGGGGCGATTTAGGGCACCGTTGATAGCCTCAGAAAAATAGTTTTTCTTGGCTTTAAAGATTTGCTTGTAGTATTTTCTTGTTATTGCTTTGTAGATGAAGAGGTTCTCATCTGAAGAGTTTCTTTTCCAGGCTGCTTCTGCCCTTCTGCGCTCTTGCTTCAGTAACGCCAGCTGGTTGTTGAACCAGCTGGAGTTATTTTTCCTGATCTGGGTCTTTCGTTTCGGCGCTATCAAGTCAGCTGACTGCAATAGTGCTGTGTTAATGGCCTCCAGTGTTTCTTCCGCTGTTAGGTGCGGCTGAATTGTGTTTATTTTATCCCCTAACGTGGCTTTGAAGAGTTCCGAGTGGAGCTTCTTCTGACATCTGGTCCAGTGTGTTGTCACTGGATTTGATGTTTTTGTTAAGGGGGGGAATTCGGAAATAATGAATTTAATTGCATGGTGATCAGTCCATGGCAATGGTTCATTTTCCAAGATTTTTATTTCCAGATCTTGTCTGAAAATAAGATCGAGCGTATGACCTGAAGCATGTGTGGGCCCACATACTAATTGTTGAAGGCCTAATCCTTCCAGGTGGTCGATACAGGCGTCAGCAACGGGGTCTTGTGCGGAGTTGGCCCAGAGATTGAAGTCCCCGAGCAGCAAAACATGTTTGCTGTTGAGGGTGTAAGTGGAGACAAACTCCGTTAATGATGATAGCAGCTGCGATTTTGGGCCAGGAGGCCTATAGCAGAGAAGAATGTGGACGGTCTCCTTGGAATTTGTTTGCAATTGCAGAGTAAGGGTTTCCATGAATGGAAGAGGGTTTTGAAGGGCTGGTTTGGTGACCGCAAGGTGCGTCTTATGGATCACCGCCAGTCCTCCTCCTCTTTGCCCTATTCTGTTTTCCGTTATAATACGGTAGTTTTCTGGCACCAGTTCTCCTAGAATGGTGTTACAGTCGGCTGTAAGCCAGCTCTCTGTAATAAAGAGGCAATCTAGATCGTGTTGTAGAATGAGGTCCCGGATTTCCAGTCAGTGTTTTACTGCCGATCTTGTATTGATCAAAGCACAAGATATGTGCTTAGGTTGGGGTGAATGGCTGAAATGCCTGACGGTCGGTCGTTGATCGACTCTCCATATTCGCTCAATTTTTAGGGCTTTTTTGGTGATGGCTGGTAGTATTGCGGCGGATTGCCTCAAACTCCAAATGGATTCTGCAGAATATTGCTGATATGCCATGGTCGCCAAGCACCGGGAGGGGGGGGGGGGAGGGGGGAGTTTCCGGGGCGATGGGGAGAGGAATTGGCTGATTCCTCTCTCCTGGCTTGGTCCAGAGGAAGGCAAAAAAAAACCCTAGCGGTGCTGGGCCAATGTGCTCCGGTGGGGTAAAAAAATTCCTTCCTGACCCCTGTGAAAGGCGATCGGATGAGCCCTGGATCAAGCTTCTGTTGTGTTGATATGAGCAGTGGCTGGGGGTGAGGGGTGTGCTTATTGCTTAGTATAGCAGGAGAGCTGCCTGATCAGGCAGCAGGATGCAGCCTGGAGCAGACAGCTCGAACGGATGGAGGTACAGTGGGGCACAAAAGGTAAGCCAGGGAAAGAGTGGCTGGCCTATTAGGGAAGGGGGGATTCCTGGAGGATTTGGGGGGATTACAGGGAGTGGGGGGCGCCGCGCCGGTAGGCTCCGGGTGAAGCCGCGGTCTTTCCTAGATCGCGGCCCCGCAAATCAGTGCAGGCCGGCGCGGGTGTCCAAAAAGAATGCCCTAGGAAGGCGGAATTGCGGCTGCAGGGTAGTAGGAGGGTGTCTCAGCTGGCGGTATGGGGGCATGGGGGGTGGAGGATAGGAGCGAAGGTGTGGGGAGCGCCGCAGCGGTAGGCCGCGGGTGAAGCCGCGGTCTTTCCTAGATCGCGGCCCCGCGATTCAATGCAGGCTGGCGCGGCTGTGCTAAAAAAATTCGCGATTGGCGATAGTGGTATGGGGGCACAGGGGAAGGAGGATAGGGGCCGGGGAAAGCCGAGGGGGCATGAGATGTTTGCCACGGCTGTCCTGACAAGGACGGCCGTCTGCAATTTCCTATCTGGAACAAGGCAAGGGATTGAGGAAGGCCAGAGGGCCAGGGAGCTGATCCGCTGTGGTTCTCAGTGATGGAGGAGAAAGGCCAGGTTGGTGGACGAGTAGTGCTGGGGCTGAAGCTAGCAGGGAGAGGCTGGGAGAACCTAGCCTGCCTGACTACCTCCTACACCTGCCTGGAGCTATAGCACACACGTTCCTACTCCTAGGAGACGTGCGCCGTGTGGAGCTCCTGCTGCTAATCCGAGGCCTCACTGACTTCCTTGAAGGTTAGAGTTACAGAGGAGGTCTAGTGCTAGAATTATTGCTCACATGTGTGATATGAACACCGTTTTTATATATTTGGGCGCAACTTTCGTATGTGTTTTCTTTGTTGCGCAAGCTCGCGCCGGGGGCGCTTTTAAAAAAAAAAATGTTTTCTTATTTATTTTATTTATTTTTATAATATTAAATTGTGTTTTTTTCTTTTTTTTTTTACATTTTGATCACTTTTATTGCTGTCACAAGGAATGTAAACATCCCTTGTTACAGTAATAGGTGGTTACAGGTACTCTTTATGAAGGGATCAGGGGTCTTTGCACTTCACAGTATTCAGATCACCGAAAACGGCAATTCTGAATACTGTGTACTTTTTTAAATCCGGCGCCATTGGCAGCCGAGAAACCCGGAATTAACGTCACGACGTCGCTTCCGTGTTTACATTGCGGAGACTGAATCAGAGCCGTTTGCGCCTGGACACTGGAGGCGCGGGGTCGAGGATCGGGTCTCCCGTTGGGCTTTTAGCCGCATCGGTTGTTATGTCAGAATAGCCAATCGCCGGCTCTAAACAACGATTACCCGGCAGCTGCAGGCATCATCCCGGTATAACCCCTAAAAGCCAAGGACGCATATATGCGTACGCTCGGCGTGAAAGGGTTAAAGTCGTTTTTGCGTTTATTAAAAGTCAGCGGGTACAAAAACTGCTGACTTTTAATAAACACACACTCACCTGTCTCAGGATCCAGCAATGTGCTTACCCGAACCGTCCCTTCCCACAGGGTACTTGTCAAAACTAGGACCCCCCCCCCCCAAAAGAAAAAAAATACATGCCAAATTAATCTAATGCATCTGAGCAAAGTAACATGTAACATAAAGCAACAAGAGGGGAAGTTTTTAGGGATGTTAGGAGAAGAAAGCTGTGGTTTTATTTAGCAATCCTAGAGATTTATTATACACAGATGTTCCCATTACTGCTTATTTTATATAGGGGAATGTGTCTAAAATGCCCATTATTAAGAGAAAGAAGGAGACCAGCATTGGTGACCTCTCCTTCTAAAAATGCATGTTGCCTGATTGTCATATAAAACTCTCTTGCCGTGTACACGCGACCGTTTTTAATGACGAGAAAAATGCCATTTTTTTAATTTGGTCATGAAAAACGGTCGTGTGTAGGCTCCAGAGCATTTTTCGCTACGAGAAACATGGCCATTAAAAATTTAGAACCTGCTCAATTTTTCTCTCGTCATTTTTCACTTTGTCCTTTTTCTCATCGCGAAAAATGGTTGTGTGTAGTCCTTAACGATGGGGGGAAAAAACGTGCATTCTCAGAAGCAAGTTATGAGAAGGGAAATTTGCATAATAAGCCCAAAGGGTGGCGTCACTCGAATGGAACTTCCCCTCTATAGTGCCGTCATACGTGTTGTACGTCACCGCGCTTTGCTTGAGCATTTTTTATCACGATCGTGCGTAGGCAAGGCAGGCTTGAGAGGAATCACGCAGAGAAAAACATTGTTTTTTTCCATGACATGAATAACGGTCGTGTGTACGCGGCATCTGACCCTGGTTCACACTGGTGCGTTTTGACATGCGATTTGACATGTCAAATCAGATGTCAAATATGCAACCTTTGCCAGCAATGGCACCGTCCTAATCGGTGCGGCGCTGCATCGATTTCAAAAAGTAGTTTCTGTACTACTTTCTGCGATTTCGGCCCAAGATTTACATGCAGAAACCTTAACAGATGTCTCTGTAATCGCGGCCGAAATCGGGACTAACAGGCGGAAATGCAATCGTGCGAGTTCAGCTGAACTCGCACAGCTTCACTCCTGCAGCCCAGTGTGGACCTGGGCTAAAACAGTTTGAGTCGCTGACTTGGGACAAGTATATTGATAGAGATGTCTGACTTTTTTGAGATTCCTGATCTTCATAGTTGTTTTAGGTCTTTCACACAGAAAGCTAGTGACAGCCAGGTAGCATTTTCAGAAGGCGCTTGGTAATCGCAGCGTTCATATTTTTTTTCAAGACAGTTTTAACAGTTTTTCTTGGAAAAAAGAAAACAAAAAGAAAACAAAAAAATAACAGGGATGTCAAAAAAAAATAAAAAAATATATATATATATATATAAAAATAAATATAATAAATATATATATATATATATATATATATATATATATATATATATATATTTAAATTGCTGCGTAAATTGACGGCGCTATAAATAATTAAATAAAATACAAAAACATAAATACGTTTTGGCTTTATATACAGTATACAGTACTTTTTACGAACTGAGTGATTGCAAATTGAGTGTTGGCTCCCTCTAGTGGTTTATCTAAAAATTGCTATAGCTAATTAAATGACAGTAAAATGGAAGAGGAACCATGTAAAAATGTGAACAAAACATGAAAAAATAGCAAGGTGTTGCTCTGTTGTGTTCAAGATGTTTCAACCAGCAATGGAACGACTTCCATGTAACACATTTGCATTTGGGTGATTGTATCATTTATGAGGTGTCACCTGCAGAAGAATCACCAGTGTGCCATGCGGTTTGAACCTGTTCATTAGACTCAGGGCCGCCATCAGGAATTATGGGGCCCCTTACACAGCTTTGGGCATGGGCCCCCTTGTTTCAGAGAACCGGGAGGGTTGCTGCCGCCTGAAATTGAGAAGCGGGGGCTGCTGAAAATTGAGAAGCGGGGGGGGGGGGGGGGGGGGGGTGACTTCCAGACCCCTGGGGACCTCTGGGCCCTTTAATAAAAAGAAAAAAGGTGCCTTGGGGAAGAATAAATAAAAAAATATATTAAAAAAAATAAAAAAGTATAGAAAATAAATGAAAAAGGAGGGGGGGGGGGGGTTGCCATCTGTGGCCCTGTGGACCCCTGGGCTCTTTAATAATACTTATATATATATATATATATAAGAGCAAAGAAAAGAAAAAAAGAAAAAGAATAATAAATAAATAAAAAAAAGGGGGGGGGTTTGCCATTAGGGCCCCTGGGGATCTCCGGGCCCCTTACAGGTGTACTGCCTGTAACCCCCTGATGGCGGCCCTGCATAGACTTGCACTAAGATTGCCAGGGAAGCATTGTCACTTTGTGGCACCATCCTCAGAAGGATAAGTAGGCTATCTAGAATTTTCTTACTCAAAACTTTCAAAGCTTCCAGACCAGTCACCCACTTACTGTATGTAGCACTACCCCCGTAGGAGCTGCTGGTTAGTTTTGGGTCTGCACATTACCTCGTTCCTCGTTATCTAGGGGTTGAGAGTCTGTACAAAGTTCAATGTCCACAAGTTATAGCTCCTTTCTTTCAGCTTTTATTTTCAAACAACTAGCAGAAGTAGAGGGGTGAAGGATCAGGGGGAGGTTCAGGCGTGCAAGGCAGATCACTGAGGAGTTTCTAAACTTCAAAGTCCCATTCACCACTTCCTGTCGAGTGGGTTTTGCTCACTCTGATAGACCCCCGTGACCACGTGTCCCGGATTGCCCAGGACTGTCCCTTAATTAATACTTGTGTCCCGTGTGCCGGGCACACTCATTACGGGACAATACAGAGTCTCGGAATTGGCCTGGGCCGATCTAATGCCCCCTAAAATAGCCTTTGCATGTATCATCTCTTTCTCAGCCTGTGGTGGACCCCTATCTGACAGAGAGTGAGACCCCTTTTTACGTTATTCACCACCGCTGGCTCAGTGCCCAAACTGGTTGCCTCCCGCTTGGCGTGTAGCAACCAGTGACGTCAGAGCAGGAGAGAGGCAGAGACCTATCACAGCGCAGGAGATTTAACTTCCTCCTCCGCGCCTTCTGTTCAGCTCCACCCACCTCCTCGTGTATGTTCTGGAGTCCAGCCAGGCAGAGGCATGCAGAAGAAACATCAGACTCTGAGACAGACTGCAGTGTACAGAGGAAACGGAGAGATGGTAGAAACTAATGCCGCGTACACACGATCACTTTATGTGATGAAAAAAAATGACGTTTTTAAAAACGTCAATTTCATTGGCCGTGTGTAGGGGAAAACGTTGTTTTATGTCTTGTGAAAAACGACAAAAAATAAATTGAAGCATGCTTCAATTGTATGTGTCGTTTTTCAAAACGTAGTTTTTTGTTTCACAAAAAGTCACTGTGTGTAGCAAAAAACGTAGTTTAAAACAACGTTTTTCAACCCGCACATGCCCAGAAGCTAGTTATGAAACAAGCTTCAATGGAAAAGAGTGGTGAACGTAACCTCGCTTTTTGTGAGAAATGTTTTAGTTACTCCACTGCAGCGGTGTAACTACAGGGGGCGCCATTGCAACCCATCCTCATACTCCAGGGGGTCCATGCAGCTCCCCTCTAAACCTGGATAGGAGGGGCGGCATATAGAATAACTGATGCCCTCCATGTTCTTCTTGCAGCCACTGAATGCCTGCAGGAGGTAAAGGAGAAAAAGCAGGCATTCAGTGGCTGCAAGAAGAACATGGAGGGCATCAGTTCCTCTATATGCCGCACCTCCTATCCAGTTTCCTTCTGCTGCCCACAGGTCCCTCAACACTCTCCTGGCCCCTCTGATCTTCCCCACTAACTTCTCTGCTCTCTCCCACCCCACCCCCCATTCTCCAACCCCCTGCTGTCCTCTGGGCCCACCCTGTGCTGTTTTCCAGTTCCCCCTCCTGTGCCGTGTTCTGGTCCCACCTGTGCGGTTCTTCAGTCCCCCCCCTCCTGTGCTGTTCTTCAGTCCCCCCCCTCCTGTGCTGTTCTTCAGTCCCCCCCCCTCCTGTGCTGTCCTCTGGTCCCACCATGTGCTGTTCTTCAGTCCCCCTCCCCCTCCTGTGCTGTCCTCTGATCCCACCTGTGCTGTTCTTCAGTCCCCCCTCCTGTGCTGTTCTTCAGTCCCCCCTCCTGTGCTATTCTCCAGTCCCCCCTCCTGTGCTGTTCTCCAGTCCCCCCTCCTGTGCTGTTCTCCAGTCCCCCACCTTTGCTGTTCTCCAGTCCCTCACCTGTGCTGTTCTTCAGCCCCCCCCCCCTCCTGTGCTGTACTCTTGTCCCACATGTGCTGTTCTGCAGTCCTCCAACATGTGCTGTTCTCCAGTCCCCCCCCCCCTCCTGTGCTGTCCTCTGGTCCCACCTGTGCTGGTCCCACCTGTGCTGTTCTCCAGTCCCCCACCATGTGCTGTTCTTCAGTCCCCCCCCCCCTCCTGTGCTGTCCTCTGGTCCCACCATGTGCTGTTCTTCAGTCCCCCCCCCCCCTCCTGTGCTGTCCTCTGGTCCCACCATGTGCTGTTCTTCAGTCCCCCCCCCCCTCCTGTGCTGTCCTCTGGTCCCACCTGTGCTGTTCTTCAGTCCCCCCCTCCTGTGCTGTTCCTGATTTGAACGAACTGTCCCTCATTTAGGGCATTGTTCCTCTGCCCCTCTGTCCCTCTTTTCTCCTTGTTTGTCCCTCAAGGAGCCAATATAAAAGAATAGTAGTGGTAAAAAAGCCAGTTTTTTTTTGTTTGTTTTTAATTCTCCTACATATTTTTGCTAATAGATGTCCCTCATTCCCATCTCAGAAAGTTGGGAGGCATGCCTCTATCCATCCCATGGTTCCCCTGTTCAGATGAGGTATTCCAGAATCCTCTGCCACAGGATTTGGTACCTGGAGATCCAGCCTTACAGTTCTAGAGCCTTTAAGTCAACCCAGCACACTTTAAGGTTTTGTAGGCTACGGTGCATCCTTCAATAAGTTACCAGGCCTCTCCCAAAGTACCAGCCTTCTGCTCGGTCCTTTCCAGGACAGGTCCTCCCCTGGTTTCCTCCATTGAGTGGCTTCCTCCCGCAGGACAGACATCACAGGATCACCTCCTTGGCGTAGGCCCCAGTCAGGATAACTGGGCCTACCAGGCAGAAATGCAGACTTCGGGCCAGCATGGTCCCGAGGCTAAAAATCACACAACACATACCTCGCGCCCGTAGGGCCACGAGGTGTAAAAAAACAGAAAAATGGCATCTGCCCCTTAACTATCCTTCCCTGGCATGCCCAGCGGGGAGACCATATTATAGGCTTACCTATAGGCAAAAGTTATAGAGGAAAGTTTACTTCCTCTTTTACAGTGAGAAACAGAATAACAACGAAAAAATCCAGAAAAACGCATTTCCAAAAAGTTATAAATGGATTTGCATTTTAATGAGTGAAATAATTTGACCCCTTCACAAAATTACAACCAATGGAAGTGAGAAGAAATTCCTAAAAGCAAGTGTAAATGTGATTGGTCGACTTGGTCCTGGACCCTGATCTGTGATCCGTTGTGTCCTACAGAGTATGCCGATGCACACACTAGAAGCCACGCATGAGCAGCCAATGTGTTAGGCCGCATATATATGCCCTCCCACATCGACAATGCTCCTGTTCAGCTGTTTATGTACACGGGCCGGACAGGTGGTGATTAGAAGCAGGCAAGAAGAACAGACTCTGGGGACATTTAGGGCCCTTTCACACTAGCGGACGAACGGTCCGCTCATTACAAGTCAGTTTACGGACTTGTAATGGGCCCCTATGGGAGCGGATCCGTTAGCGGATGATGCATCCGCTAACGTCCGCTAGATCCGCATCCGTTTTTGCGGACGGAAGAATGTCCTATTTTTCTTCCGTCCGGCCAAACGGATCGGATGCAAATGGACAGACGGTCCGTTTCCATCCGACTCACCATAGGGGAGAGCGGAGGAGAGACGGGGCGGTCCCTGCACAGTGTGCGGGGACCGCCCCGTCCGCCGACAGCTGAGCGGAGCCCCCCCCGCTGAGCTGACGGGCACACGGAGCGGAACGAAAAACGGTCCGCTCCATGTGAAAGGACCCTTACTGGTACCTTAGTGGATGAGCAATAAGAACAGGCCGCAAAGTATACTCATCTGTCCAGAAAGCTCTTTAGCACAGAGTAAGGTGACCAGATTTTTTAAAATAAATCTGGGGACATATTTTTTTTTAATTAATAGTAATGATGGCAATCAGCAACTCTCTGCTCCGTCGCCGCCTGCCTCACAACCTGTCAATTCTTACTCTCAGGGCCCCGGCTACTACTGGGTAGGGAGCGGAGGAAGATCACTCCGCCAGGGAAGGCAAGGAGATAAGCAGGTAGGCGGCTGGTCGGGACTTGAGCCAAGGCAGAAGAACATGCGAGCGGAGTTGAATGGTCATGCACCTGAACCCGCACATTATCATCAGAAAGGGGCACAGATAATGGAAAAAAAACATACACCCCCCCCCCCCCCAAGCTAGTAGGAGTGGCGGAGTTGGAGTGTGTAATTCAGAACAATTTTTTTTAATTCTGCACTGACTGTCTTTGAAATTGCCCCAGACCCTGTTCAAATCAAATTCGGGGACAAAACCGGGGACAGATTTGGTCTGGGGACAGTGTCCTCAATCCGGGGACTGTCCCCAGAAACCAGGGATGTCTGGTCACCCTAGAACAGAGGCCTCCTCCCAGGATGCTCCATACAAGCAGTTGTTTTCCTGCTTCCTCTGGATAAACCCTTTAACAGGACAGAAAAAACCCTAAGGCTTCTAGACATAGGTCAAATTCTGCTTCTTTAGTCTCAGACTCAGTTCATCATTTTTGTAACACACTCCCCAGGCAGCAGAAGAGGGAGGAAAAGGTTCTTCGCCTCTGGCCTGCTCTCCAGACCAAGCCTGAAAGGCAAATACCTATCTCCTGGCAGGAGCCCAGGAGGCATAAACCCTTCCAGAAGGTTACTTCAAACATTTTCCTCCTTTCCCAGTCTGGGGACACTTACTTACTAGAACCTTAGTGGAAGAGCAATAAGAACAGGCTACAACTTATACCCATCTACCCAGGACACTCTTTAGCACAGAGGCCTCCTCCCAAGATGCTCCATACAAACAGCCATCTTCCTGCTCCCTCTGGATGTACCCTTCAACAGGACAGCTAAAATTTCTAAGGCTTCTAGACACAGGCCAACTTCTGCTTCTTTAGTCCCAGGCTCAGATCATTCTTTTTGTAACACCCTCCCCAGGCAGCAGACCAGGGAGGCAAAGGTTCTTCACCTGGCAGAAGCCCGGGAGGCATGAACCCTTCCAGAACCTTCCAGAAGGTCACCTTAAACATGTGTCTCCTTTACCAGTCTGCATCACTGGAAAATATCCTCCTAGTGGTAGACCAGAGATAAAAAAATATTTAAATCTGAGGGGAATTTACTAAGACCAGAGGAGCCAGAAAGTGCTGTGGTCAGATGAGACCACAATTGAACTCTTTGTCATTAACTCTACTCGCTGTGTTTGGAGAAAGAAAAATGCTGACTATAATCCTAGGTAAACTATCCCTACAGTCAAGCATGGAGGTGGAAACATGATGCTTCTCCACTAAAGATGCAGGCCAACTTTTACCACATTGAGGGGCCAATGGACGGGGCCATGTATTGTAAAATCTTGGCTGAGAACTTTCTTCCCTCAGCAAGAACACTGAAGATGGGCCGTGGAATGGTCTTCCAGCATGACATTGACCCAAAACATACCACAAAGGCAACATAGGAGTGGCTTAAGAAGAAGCACATTGAGGTCATGGAGGGGCCTAGACAGTCTACAGATCTAACTGTAATACTATAGAAAACCTATGGAGGGAGCTGAAACTTTGAGGTGCCAAGCAACAGCCAAGAAACCTTAAGGCCGCGTACACACGATCGGTTTCCTCGGCAGAATTCAGCAAGAAACTCGATTGGAGACGTATTCTGCCGAGGAAACCGGTCGTGTGTACACTTTTCGCCGAGAAGCCCGTCGGGAAACTCGTCGAGCCAAAAAGAGAGCATGTTCTCTATTTCCTCGTTGGGCAATGGGAAAATTTGGCTTGACGAGTTTTTTAACTGCCGAACTAGGAACTCGACGGGGAAAACGATGTGTTTCGCCCGACGAGTTTCTCGGTCGTGTGTACGCCGTCTCCGCCTAAGAATTTAGAGAAAATCTGTAAAGAAGAGTGGACCAAAATCCCTCCAGAAACCAGAATCTGGAGCAGCGGTGCATGAAAAGCAGCTTTCAAAGCTTAACTAAACAAGTTAATGTTAGAAGCTGATTGGTTACTACGCACAGCTGCTCCAGATCCTGTCTGCTCCAGTGGGGTGACTGGTCCTTTGCCCACTTTCTTTTTTTGGGCACATCTTCCAGAGTTCAGTTCCTCTTTAACCGCTTCAATACAGGGCATTTTCACCCCCCGCTGTTGCACTTTGAATGACAATTACGCGGTCATGCAACACTGTACCCAAATAAAATCTTAATGTGTTTTTCCCTAACAAATAGAGCTTTTGTTTGGTGGGATTTGATCACCTATTGCAGTTTTTATTTTTTGCACTATAAACAAAAGAAGAGGGACAATTTTGAAAAAAACATATATTTTTTTTCTTTTTGATTTAATAAATATCACAATAAACAAAAAAAAATAATGTTTTCCTCAGTTTAGGCCTATACGTATTTTTCTACATATTTTTGGTAAAAAAAAAATCGAAATAAGCGTATATTGATTGGTTTGCGCAAAAATTATTGCGTCTACAAAATAGGGGATAGATTTATGGCATTTTTATGTATTTTTCTTTTTTTACTAGTAATGGCGGCGATCTGCGATTTTTATTATGACCGTGACATTGCGACGCACACTTTTGACACGTTTTTGGGACCATTGGCGTTTATACAGCGATTAGTGCTAGAAAACTGCACTGATTACTGTGGCAGGAAAGGGGTTAACACTAGGGGGCGATCAAGGGGTTAAATATGTTCCCTGGGAGTGATTCTTTTTTTTTTTTTTTTTTTTAAAGTGTATTTTTGTGCGTGAACTCGAGAGAGAGGAGCCGGACTGCAGGAGTTGGGAGTAGGCAGACCCTCCCCCCGGAGGCAATCGCCATCCTTCTCCATGCCCCTGGTGGCAATGGCGGGTGTGAAGGGGGGCCTCCCACTCACCCCACCCTACCTGCTCCTCTTGGGAGCCCAACTGGGGCCCAACGGGACCCCAATGGGGCAGAGGGACTCCCCCTATGAGGGAGTGAGGGGGCCTAGCCCACCCAGCCAGCCCCATAGCTCCTTCGCCTCTCTTTATTTTTAAGAGACCGCATGGCCAAAGTGCATGTGTTTTTAAACCAATTTTTTGTGTGCGTGCAAGTGTGGTGGTTTTTGTGGGGGGGGGGGTGGGCGTACTAAGCACAGGCGTACCTTGCATAGCACACCCACCGGGAGCCGGGCTGAGACCACCAAACTCAATTCACATGTAGCCGAGACCGGGATCCGAACCCTTGGCTGCAGAGGTGAATGGCTTGTCAGCGCAGTGCCAATCACGTTGAGCCACCACAGCTCCTCTGGGAGTGATTCTAACTGTAGGGGGGAGGGGACTCACAAGGGGAGGAGACCGATGTGTGATTCTCTGTACTGGGAACACACATCGGTTTCCTCTCCCATGATAGGACCGTGGATCTGTGTGTGTTTACACACAGATCCACGGTCCTGCCGTGATCGCGGGCAATTGTGGGTGTCTGGCAGACATTGCGGCCGCTGGGCATGTGCCCCCTAGCCGCCCAGGATGTCATATGACGTCCACCTGGAGGGAGGGTTCCTGCCGATGTCATTTTACAATGAAGGGTTCAAACAGAATGTGTGGATTGCAGCTGTTTCTTTTATTTTTTTGCCTTTTTTTATTTTTTAAACCAACACCATTGCCAGGAGAAGAAGAACCCGAATCCTGGGTAGGCAGATAGTGCCCCATGTATGTACTGTGTATCAACCATGTTACATATTTGACTGACCTGTAACTTGAATTCATTTGATCTCCTCCAGCACACGCAGACACATTCACTGAGAAATAAGAGAATTCTCTTGCTTTGATGTAAGGATCAATTAGCAGCTGCTAAGAGTTAATAAAATGCCGCTCTGCGAAAAAGTATAATTACCCCAAAGATGAATCTAATATCATGCATAAGAGGTAATTAAATAGCGCAGTGTTTACATTTGTTCTCATGCTGAATATCAATAATATTCATTGAAATTATTATTCATTTCCCGGGAATCCCGGAATGTAGGGAGATCAGAGTCAGACAACAGAAGGGGGATATTGATTTTAGACACACAGTCTTGTTAAATTCATTGTTTAATTATCCACTGGCACCTGTGGACGCTGATTCAATTAGATAATCTGTTTAAAAGGGATCTCCAAATTCATTGCCAATTTGTAATTAATGTTGAGAATAATATTTGTTGTGCTCCTGAAGATAGTAGGCCGTCAATTAATAAAGTAATTCTGTAAGTGCAGCTGAACATCGTATGAATTATTCTAGATGTGACTGATGAAGATATTACACATTTCCTGTGTGCTATTTATGAATAATAAGGCCTGTAGAGATAGATGGGAAACATTGGGCGGAAGGCTGGACATGACTGATAGTGGGTAGGCAGTATAGGTGCAGGAGAAGCAGGGGTTAAATTGTGGACTCCCATTCCTGGATCAGTTGGAGCCAGGACAAGTGTGAGGAAGCAGTTTTCCAGTGGGGTGTCTTTCTTGTCTGTGCTGGCGTTGTTGTCACACTGGGGTTGGAGTTCGCCATTGGTTTTGTTTTTTCTTCAGGGATGTTAGGTTATAGGCAGGGCCATCTTAATAAATGGGCACACCTAGGCACTGCCTAGGCCCCCAAGTGCATGGGGGGGGGGGGCCTATGATCAGGGCCAGGAAAAGGGCGGCAGGCGCTGTGTTGGGGGGGGGGGGTGCACTGGCAATTTGACCGCTCATGCCACTCTTCGACAGGAGTAACTGCAATGTCAGTCCTATCAGAAGTCTGGAGCTAGGGTTCAGCTTTCTTCTCCCTCCTGCAGTAGAGCAGGCACTGAGACTGAGAACTCACCTCAGTCTCACAGCAAGAGAGGAAGGAGATGCTGCCTTCATTTTAGTTGGGAACAGCATTTTTGATCTGTAAGCAGGTGAGGCATCCGTACACAACAATAGAGCAGGGGACAAGGGAATTCAAGGGACAAGGGAATTTAAACTGGGATAGTTGGCAAGTATGAGGCAGCTGCTTTGGGCCCCACAAAATTGACATGGCCCAGGACAGCTGCCCCTTTTGCCCTGCCTTAAAGACGGTCTTGGTCTCAGGGTCTTGGAAGGCAGTGAAGATGAAAGGATGTGGTGTGAGGTGAAGGATCTGAGTCGTAGCACAAACATAACATTCAGACCTCTGCTGGAAGAACATTTTACTGACTTGACCTCTGTGCATGTTATTTCAATACTGCTCTAGAGCATGTCCCAGCATTCATTTTCACTTTTACCTTGTTCTTGTAGTAATACATTGATTTTTATTTCTTGAAGGGCAGCTACTGCAAGGAGGAATCAACAAGGTATCCAAGGTCAGTTCCTATTGATGTAGAAATGCCCCCCAGAACTACATCTCCCAAGACCCAAGAGTCAAGATAGAAACAATAGAGTAATAAAAACTGGTACAGCTTTGTATAGAAACCAATCAGCTTCCAGGTTTTTTAATCAAAGCTTAAGGTTGGATCCACACCTATGCATTTTTTGTGCTTTTTACATTTTGCAGATTTGTACTACAGTCCATTTACCATGGTTTCCTATGGAACACGTTCTTTAGCGCAAATCTGAATAATGCAAAAAGCACTAAAATGCATAGGTGTGAATCCAGCCTAATTGAAGAAGCTGATTTTGCACTCTCCAGTTTTAGCATTTAAACCACAAATAAATAAATGTATGCACATGGAAATGGTCATAGGAGGGCAGTGATAGGGTTGGGGTAGGGTTGAAAATGCCTCTTGGGATTGTAGTAGAGGCACTGTTGTCAGCTCATTATGAAAATCAGAAGCTCACTGGATTTTTGCTAGGATCACCAGGTAATTTTCTGTATTTTGAAGTTCAGGATAAAAACAAAATGGGAAATGTGCGTGCACTGATGATTTTTTTTCCCGCCAAACATTACACTCCTCGGGCCAGATTCTTGTAGATTTGCGCATATTTATGCAGGCGTAGCGCATTTCAGATGCGCTACGCCAAGGCAACTTAGAGAGACAAGTCCCGTATTCCCGGACCACGTGCGTCCTACGTTGCGCTTGTGTCTGTGTAAGCCTGCGCAAGTGAAGGTAGGAGGGAGGTGGGCCTGATCCATTCAAATGAAGCGTGACCCCATGCAAATGAATTCAGGAACGAGCGGAGCATGCACCGCACGTGCCCCGCCCCTTTGCGCATGCGCAAAACAACATCGTGCGTAATCCGCCCTAAGATGGGCCGGCCCAGAGCATAAAAACATCAGCACATGCGCCCGTCGTGCGCAACGTTACACAATTTCTTGGTTTGGTGGAGGGTGTCTGCTTCTCTACTTTATCATGTCTGCTCCCAGGAAGGAGAGACGTAAGAGAAACTTTTCACTAGATGAGAGGGCAATCGTGGTTGCTGCCCTGGAAAAGTACTATTCTCGGCTCCATGGTGCGGATAGTGGCAACACCAGCAAATCCAAGAGGGATGAGATCCTTATGCAAATCGCTGCACAGGTCAATTCCCTCTCCCGTGAGGTTAGGACCCCCCAGGACATTCAGAAAAAAATTAATGATCTGCGGCGTCTTGTGAAGGACAAGCTGGCTGCGATCGCTCGGCATTCCAGGGGCACGGGAGGGGGACCACCCTGGTCCATCAGGCTGACTGAGGAGGAGAAAGTGGTCGCCCGCTGCCTTCAGAGGGAGCAGGTGGAGGGAGTTGAGGGCTATGACACCGGTGAGCCGGCCTTGAGGACAGGTAAGTGTGTTTTATCTACTGTGTAGCATGTGTGTGTGTGTGTGTGTGGGGGGGGGGGGTAAGGGAACATGTGACAAGTGTGTGGATCCACAAACATGTGAATGTTTTGTGTCATCCACAGATGTGTAGGAGGAAGGTAGGCCATCCGATTCTGCCAGTGGCCGCCCTAGATCAGCCTCTGAGCATCCTGTTCCTCTGGATGACCCCCTTGGAACCCCAGAGGCCTTGGTGGAGGGAAGTGGACATTCCTCAGCGCAGGAGGTGGTTGAGGAGGAGGAGGTCCATACGGACCAAGAGGTCGTTCTTTATTTAGATGACTCCCATATCTTGGCAGGACCATCCTAAACACCAACCCCCATCTTCTCTAGCCCCTCAGGATCCACCCCCAACCTCTCCAGTCCCTCCTGTTCCATCCCCCTCATCTCCAGCCCCTTAAGATTCTCACCCTATGCAAGGGCCCCAGCCACTACTGTCCCCAGGAAGGCGACACGAAAAACCAGGGGTGCGCCCGAGATCCTGAAAGGAAACCTGGCCAGACAGCAGGACGAACAAAGCCAGCATATGGGCGAAGTTGTGGGGGAGTTGAGGCGCCTAGCTGACAGCCTGGCCTCCTCGGGTCCATTACCGGATGCGCTGCAGGATGTGGCTGGAAACAGTGCAGCAACAGTCACCAGCCTCGGGGAGCTGCAGGCAACAACGGCTGAACTTGTGGGGGAGGTTAAGGGCCTAAGAAATGATCTACAGGCCCAGACAGCTTCCCTGGAGGCCCACACAGCTTCCCTGGAGGCTGTGCTAACGCGCATAGCGGTGGCATTGGAGGGCCGACAGGCAGCCAGGGAGGGACCTGGGGATTCTCCCCAACCAGATGCCCCACCCCCCCAACCAGATGCCCCACCCCCCAACCCAGGCTCCACCCAGGCAACTGAGGGCCAGGAGCTTGGGCACCAGGCGTAGCCCGCGCCGGGGCAAGTGATCTTTTTTGTGATTTTTGTTCTTGCTCTGGTTAAGAGCCTGTTTGATTTTCATATCTTGCTCTGGTTAAGAGCCTGTTTGATTTTTATATATTGCTCTGGTTAAGAGCCTCTTTGATTTTTATATGCACACGGGGAGGAGTGCAGCCTACAGTGTGAATGGTGTGTGAATGTTGGGGGTGGCACGCCTGCCAGTAAGGGGTGTCACCCTTGGTCGTTGGGGATAAGTTCTCCCCACGACCGTGTGAATGGTGTATGAATGGACAGCAACATCATTGAGGCCTTGACGCGGCGTTGCTGCTCCCAAGTCCTGCATGTTGGACTTGGGCTAATCCAATGTGATGTGGATGTGGTGTGTGTGATCTAGGGACCACAGTGGTGTGCATGCGTGCATTGTCTGTGTGCCATGATGAATGTGTGTGTTTAACGTTCAAAGATTCGTTCCACAAGGCATCTCCTGACTGCTGTACCATCAGCAGACGGGTTCTCCTCCGGCAGGGGGGGGGGGGCTGTGTGGTTGGGGGGGTCAGTTCATCACATATGTCAATCTCCAGGCCCTTTTTCACGGCGTAGTTGTGCAGCATGCAACATGCAACAATGATATGACACACAAAGTTGGGGGAATACAACAGGACCCCCTCGGACTTATCCAGGCATCGGAAACGGGACTTCAGGAGGCCAAATGTGCCCTCCACCTCTGCACGGGTACGTATGTGTGCCGCATTGTATTTTCTCTCTCCTCTGGTTTGGGGGTTCTTGAATGGAGTCATGAGATGGGGCCCAAGTGCATATGCCGAGTCACCTGGAAGCGAAAATACAGGAGGATGTTAGTCATGTATGTGCCCCTCGTGATGTCTGCATCATGGGGGGGGCAGTCATGCCTGCCACCCATGTCACTCACCAACCAGCCAGCTCTCACCATACACGTTCTGTTCAAATTCTGCTGGGATGGGGCTTTAACGGTATATGTAGCTGTTGTGGCTGGACCCGGGGTGTTTGGCACGGACATGCCATATGAGGTATTTGGCATCGACTATCACCTGTACGTTGATGGAATGCCAGTGCTTGCGATTGCGGTATATGTGCTCTGTGGCATGGGGGGGGGGGCTGTAGTGCCACATGTGTGCAATCAATGGCCCTGATGGTGCGTGGCAATCCGTCAGTTAGGCAGAAATCACGCATTGCCCTCTGTCGCAGATGCTCCTGGGTGGGTCTGATGATTTGGTTGGCCATGCGTCTGAGGATTGCGGGGACAAACTGGTGCACACATCTGCTCATGCTGGTCTGTGACATGCCAGCCACCACTCCACATGTACGCTGAAAAGATCCAGTGGCAAGGAAATGGAGTGTTGCCAGTACCTTGACCAGTGGCTGCAGTGCATGTGAGCGGTGTGTCTTGCTGGTGATGTCCTCCTGCAGGGTTGTAGTTATATATTGACGCAGTGGTACTATACCCCATTAAAGCTGCATACATTCTCTATAGAAAATTCAGAGCTCTGTTGGAGATGTGGACTGGAGCAGGGAACGATGCTGCATATATTCTGGTCATGTGCAAAAGTAAGACAATATTGGTCAGAAGTTAAGAGAATTTCTCAAAAATGTACGGAATTCCAGATACCAGATGATCCGGCTTTTTTCTTGCTCCATTGCTCCCAGATCCCGGTGCAGATATACAAAAAATCAGTGTTGTGTCCTATGATAAACGCTGCCAAAAGTGGAATAACCTTACAGTGGAGGGACACGAGAACACCCTCAATCACGAGATGGCTTAACAGAGTACAGGATATAGGGGCAATGGAGGAACAGTATGCGGAAACCTGGACAGGATGGAATTTATTTTTAAATTCTGAGGAGGGGAAGAAAATGTTGGAGGAGGAGAATGAGGAGCCATAGCTGAGGGAGAGAGCATAGAGAAGGAAGCAACGGGCAAGGAAGGAAGTACCTCCATCTCTCGAAATTATTTTTTTTTTTTTTGGGGGGGGGGGGGGTTGGGTGGCGGAAGAGAAGGGTTAGGGTTTTTTTTTTTTTTTTCTTCTTTTTTTTTTTACGGGGTAGGGAAGGGGTAGGGAATATATATAAGGACAGGAACACAGAGAGGAGTGAGGTGAAGGAAATGAGTAAGCCGATTCAGAGAGCTGGAGGGTCTATGATGTTTAACCCATTAGTGGGACATTAGGAGGAAGGAGAGAGATAGGGCCTCCTAAATATTTACTTTGAATTCATCAAGAGATCTCTCATTTATTATTACTTAGAAGGTAGATATGTTTATGTTTATTGTCTTTTTGCTAACTGAATTGTTATGTTAAGATGATTCTTCTTTGTGAGCTTGGAAACAAAATAAAAAGTAGTTATTTCCAGGATGGCAGCAGGGTTGAATCTGAAGAGGCGATACACCTCCAAATCACCCATGCCAAAGAGGCTAATGCGCGTTTGGTATATCCTCTGCCGTGCCCTCTCACGTTCCCTCCTCCTTCTACGCGCCTCTTCCTCTGCCTCTTCCTCTGCACACACTAGTAGTGCTAAGACCAGGCCTGCCCCTGGCATGTTGGCATATGAATGTGTTGTCCTAAGTGTGATTGCTCAGCTCGTGAGGAATGGTGCTGCTGTAGTTGCTCTCCAGCTGACATGCACACGTCTGGAGCAAAGCTACCCCTGCTTTATGAGGGATAACGTTAGGCAAACCATTCGTCTTACGCGCATTGCGCGTAGCCTTCGCCGATCGCGCGTAGTTTCGGGAATCAGCGCATCTCCCTCATTTGCATATTTGAATACAAAATCAATGGGAGCACACGATGTTGCCCGCGTAAATATGCGTTTGCACTGCGCAATCGCAGAATAGCTAGTACGGGCAGGAAAAGCCTTTTTTTGGCGTATCTGGTTCTGTGGCTGCGGCGCATAGATACGGCGGCGCATATTTGCATTTATGCCGCGCATCTCCATATAAGCCAGCGTAAGTTCTTTGAGAATCTGGCCCCTAGTGTTAGATTCATTCTTTCAGTGGAAGTGGGACAAACTTTTCTTTACACATGCACACCTCCCAACTTTTTGAGATGGTAATAAGGGACACCTATTAACAAATGTTCGTAGGAGAATTATACAAAAATTATTAGTTAAACAAACTAGTGTTATTTTTTTACCACTACTATTCCTTCCTGGATTTTGGAATTTACAAATGCAGCAATTTAGACATTGGATGAAAGGGTAAGCACTGGGATACACATTTTAAAAGATAAAAAGCGCATTTTATATACAACTAAATAGATCAGATCAAAATGAGGGACAAATGAGGAGGAAAGAGGGACTTTGCTCTAAATTAGGGTGACCAGATTTTTAAAATGTCCAAATATAGCAGAATGGATGTGTGAAATGAACGAAATACAATATATGGAAATACAGATAAGAGAAGAAGAATATATAAATAGTCAAATGCTAGAAATATGGCAAAAATGGGATGAATTTCGGTTCTCAAAAGAAATGAATATTTTTAAACAATAAAGAAAAAATTATGAAGGGAAAATATAAAATGTAGTACAAAATGAGTATATGAAAAGGGAGAGAATAGAAGGATTATGTTTTTTTTGGAATAGATGGGAGGATGAAAGAGAATGGAAGATAGAGAATGTAACGGTCACCACCGTTTACGACATTCCATCCACCCACGACAAGCTTATCCGACACATTGCGACAATCCTTCATACATGATCCATTCCATTTCCCATAATAAAGACGAGACACAAGCTCCGTTCTCCCTGGTTTCAAAATGAATGAATACTTTATTGGTTTCTTAGCTTGCTTATTTATCCAGTGCAGCATTTTTAGGGTTAATCACAGGACAATGCAATCTCCACCCCCCTATTTACACACTGGGGCTAATTATTAATTAGTATCAGACATTTCGGCACTGATACTGACAAGACCTATCACATTCCTTTATCAATAAAATTCAAATAAAATACAATCACACAATGTTTTGACCTCAACCCACAAAGGGACCCACACCTGAGCAGCAATATATTCCTTTGCTAAACATAATTGACATGCTAATTCAATACATCTGAAGAGAGACGTTAACACAGGGCTTTAAACAGTTTTATCACACAATGAAAATGTCTTTGGAGCAGACCTCGATTAACACCTCTACACAATGAAATGTCTTTCACAAGCCGGGCCACTTAGCATTGTAAAAGCAGATGTGTAGTAGGAACACCTTAATATCTCAGTATCCTGCCATATGAAGTATCAATAATGTCCCATCTCATGTAATACATGAAGTATGATTTTATTAGCCACCCTACGCCCAAAGAGAACAGGGTGGACTTAGACCCAGGAGTTATTAGTGCCGCTGGCACAAGAGTATCTCTCATCTTTCCGAAGTCTCTGGTTGTCACAGTTCATTTCGTTACAGGGAATATACAGTATGTAGGTACATGTTGTATGAAATTTTGTTTTAAAAAGGTAATGCGACTTATGGATATTGAACAAGATTCACTATATTGAAAATTGAATAAGAATAGATATATGTGATAGAATCTTGTTTTAAATTTAAAAATCTTTTGTATTTAAGAAAAAGAACAATAAAAATAATTTGAAAACAGATTTTTTAAATTAAATCCGAGGACATTTTTTTTACTAGTAACGGCGTCATTTAGTGACTCTCTGCCTGTTGCCGATGCCGCCCGTCTCACAGCCTATCATGTCTTAAGCCCCGTACACACGATCAAAATTTCTGATGTAAAAAGTCAGACGGAATTCCGATGAATTCCATCGGAGTTTAGATAGAGAACATGTTCTCTTTTACTCAGATGGAATTCTGTCGGAATTCCGATGTGAGTTCGGCCGGGCAAAAGCCCGATCATGTGTACGGGGCTTTACTCTCTGGGCCCCAGCTACTACTGGGTGGAGAGCAGAGGAAGAAAACTCTGCCAGGGAAGGCAAGGATCATCCACCCGAAACGGAAGAAATAGTTCCTCTGCTCTGACCAGCACATAATCATCAGAAAGAGGAACAGATAATGGAAAAAAATACACCCTCCTAAGCTAGTAGGAGCAGCGGAGCGGGTGTGTAATTCAGATTTTTTTTTTTATTCTGCACTGACTGTCTTTGAAATTGCCTCAGCCCCTGTTCAAATCCAGTGTGGGGAAAAAAAACGGGGACAGAATTGGTCCGGGGATAGTGTCCTCAATCCGGGGACTGTCCCCAGAAACCGGGGATGTCTGGTCACCCTACTCTAAATCAGGGACAGTCCCTCGAAATCAGGGACAGTTGGGAGCTATGCACATAGTTGCGGTTGTTCAGACTTGCATTTTCATGCCTCCAAAAAAATAAAAAAAGAGGCAGAAAAAAAGTTCATAGTTTCTGGTCTGTGTTGCTCACAGACCAGTAATTAATCACTAGGGGTGACTTTATGGCTGTAAAAAAGTCTAGACAGAAGAGGTGACCTTGTGAAGATCTGAAAGCTACAGCCAGGGACAAATCTAAGATTGTAAACAACACAAGTGGGTCAACATATCCTGATTTAGCTAGATTTTAGTAAAGCATACTTATTTTACGGTGTTGTAGTCCTGACACTTTTACATTATTTGAAATGAACATTGTGCATAACAGGATTCCACTTTGATAACTGCAGGGTAATTAATCAGGTAATTATAATTACTGAAACAACATTTCTATCCCATAATGTTGCAGGGACACAGAGAGCACAGCTACGCACCAGACATGAAAAAGATGTATTAAGTACTAGAGTGTTACTGTTTTTGGAAATTGGGGCAGCAGTTGATAAATTGAAAATAACTGGCAGTCATCAGCCACTGGAAGTTTAAACAGACCCAGCTATTATCAAAATCACCGCTCCTACACAATGCTAGCCTAGTGCTTCAGTTAAAACGCCTTTCCGCCTTGTGGCAATTAGCTACTAGAGGAGGCAAGTCTATTTTCTTTAATAACGTTGCTAGTGGAAACACGACTTTATGGATTTTGAATCTTCACATAATTGCTCTACAATTCTGACTTCAGTTGCCACTTTCATGTATTTAACTTTAAAGTCAGCACTGCGGTCAAACTGTGTCAAATGCAGCTCCACTCGCATGGCTTGCCTGCGGTTTGTAGACCCTGCTGGTAGCTGTGGTTCACTAACAGCTGGTCAGGGCTTATTTTGTGAATTTAAAACTACAACATCATGCCAGCTGTTGCCTCTTAAGTCAATTAGCAAGGGTTTTGTTGATTTCCAGCAGATATCTATACCGTGTGCCAAAACCTAAAGAGGGAAACTGGCCGGAGGTCGGAACCGCATGAATGCAAATTGGATTATTATCTTATTTTAAAATTTGTGCTTTAGTATGTATAATTGTGAAGATGAGTATAGGAGAGGGAAAGATAGAGTGTCACGAAAGACCCAGGCGCATAGTTATTCCAGAGAATTCCTTTTAGCCAAACCTATTGTCAGAGCTGCACTCGTGAATATACGCATGCACGAATGCATGTGCACGATGGTGTGGACGCCTGATCGTGTGCACACCGGCCACTAGATGATGCCAAGTGGGCTATTTTCCTACTTTAAAACCGCACACCGTCATATGACGTCCAAAAAGGGGATCTCTTAAATCGAGTGGAAGTCATATGACGTCCTGTATTTTGTGCGGTGATATCTGAATGATGCCTGCACCTAGAGGCATCATTCAGATATCATTTTGTTCCGGCGGCGATCCTGCGCACCATAAGTATGATCATAGCGGCGGTTCCGCCGCTTGATCGTTCTTATAGGCGGCGGGAGGGGACATTACCCCCCTCCCGCCACCGTCCGAGATGATCGCCGTGCGCCGGATGGGAGGCATATAGATGACTGGTGACCAGATGGTCACCAGTCATCTCTATGACCATCGGAGGCCCGTCTGAGGCCCGGGTACCCAATGTGATGACGTCACACCTGGGTACCCGTAAGTAAACAAACCGCAATTGGGGCTAGTAAGAATGAGATCTGTGAATTTTTTTTCACAATCTCATTCTTTCCAGCCTGAAGGAGAGATGTGGAGTCTTATTGACCCTGCATCTCTCCTTAAAGTGGACCTGTCACACACTATTCCTATTACAAGGAATGTTTACATTCCTTGTAATAGGAATAAAAGCGATCGGAAAAAAAAGTAAAAAAAAGTGTAAAAAATAAATAAGTAAAATTTTAAATAAATAAAAAAAATTAAACGCCCCTGTCCCTGGTAGCTCACGCCCAGAAGCGAATGCACACGTAAGTCCCGCCTACGTATGTAAACGTTGCTAAAACCACACTTGTGAGGTGTCGCTGCATGCAACAATTCTAGCACTAGACCTCCTCTGTAACTCTAAACTGGTAACCTGTAAAATGTTTAAAGCGTCGCCTATGGAGATTTTTAGGTAACATAGTTTGGCGCCATTCCATTTGTGTGCGCAATTTTAAAGCATGACATGTTAGGTACCTGTTTATTCGGCGTAACATCATCTTTTATATTTTACAAAAAAATTAGGCTAACTTTACTGTTTTGTTATTTTTTAATTCATTAAACCATTTTTTTTTACCAAAAAATTATGCAATTGAAAAATGATTGAGCAAATTCTGTGCAAGATAAAAAGTTGCAATGACCGCCATTTTATTCCCTAGGGTGTCTGCTAAAAAAACATATATATTGTTTGGCGGTCCTGAGTAATTTTCTAGCAAAAGAATGATGATTTGTACATGTAGGAGAGAAGTGCCAGAATAGGCATGGAGGTAAGTTTTAAAGCCCTGTATTGAAGTGGTTTAACACCTATGCTGCAATAGGACCTTGTCTTATGGTCTACAACATTCAGCTACCTGTTAACTGTTTCTGTGCTTCTGTGCTTGATCTCCTGTTGTCGCTCTGCTATTTGTCTGACCATACTTGAACACTTCATGAATCAACCCCTGGCTTGCTCTTTGACCACATCCCTGCCTGATCCTTCTGCCTTTCTGCTCCCGTTGCCAACTTCAGCCTAAACCTGACTGTGCTTCTGCCTGCTGCTCTCTACATGACGTGCCTGCTAGTTATTGACCCAGCTTGCTTTACTCTGCTCGGTGTCCAGCCCATAAAGGCCATCCCTACTGCTGCAGCCTGCCAAGTACCTGCTGTCTGCCACCTGCCAGCCTGCCGAGTGTTTGCTGCCCATGACCTGCCAGCCACCAAGTGCTTGCTGACTGTCTTCCAGCCTACCGTGCCTGCTACCCTGAGTCACGATCCAGCCTACATCCTAGTACACATAGACCTTTCATCTGCAACCACCATCACCAGAACTGCCAGGCACTCATGTCACTCCAGGATCTTGCACCTTCTGTTACCTTTTCAGGGGTACCAAGGGGTGAGACATTACCCTCCTCTTCATATCAGGCTACATCACCAGAGGGAAAGTGTCATGGTTGGGCTCAGCCCTTCCTTCTCTGAGCTGGGTGCTCAGCTGTCGGTTAATTGCCAGCTCCTATCTCTCCACAGGGACTTACCTGTTGATTATATCCTGCTTGTCAGTCATGCTTACTTAAGCCGTCTAGCCCAGTTCTTCTCTGCCTTCGCCTGGTCAACATCACGGAGACTCTCTCCTGCATGCCTGTTAAAGACTTGCTTGGCTGACATCCCTTCTGGTTCCAGATCCTGCTTGCTGTTCCACTATGCTGAATTTCTGTTTTCCTAAAATATCCTGGCCTGTTCTGAAGTACACTGATCTCTGGCTTCCTGACATCCTGGCTTGTGTGACTGAGTGTGTTCTAGTTACTTTTATTATAAGTAAACAAGTGTGATTTAACTGTACTGTCTCTGTCTGATTCATTGTTTCTGACAGAAAGATAGACACACTTGAAGTTTTTGAAGTTTTTCCAGTTACAAAAGTACTTGGGCCTATATCGACAGATTTTGTTTGCTTCAAGCTAGTTTTGCATACCCACACAAGTCCCTAAGAGGTGCCTTTTATTCTGTGCCTCTGAATTTGATAGACACTCCTATATACATTTACCTGTACATGTCATTAGTTATTTACATCTAGGATATGTATTCCCTAGGGGATGTTGAACTTTCTTATACCCTATATGTTTGATCAAGATATTTACCTGCCACTGGTTTTCACTCCCCAGTACACATGTGATGATAGTGGGTGGGTCTATATAAGATGTATTAGTTGGATTTGTCTTGGTAATAATTAAGCACAATATCATTGTGTGAAACGCTTCTAACGTTTGGCCCCAACAGTGTTTACTAGAACATTCAGAAGTTTAGAAATCCTTCTGTAACCAATGCCATCAGTATGTTTTGCAACAATATAGTTTGTGAAAGTCTTGAGAGAGCTCTTTGCTTTTACCCATCATGAGATGTTTGTTGTGTGACACCTTGGTAATGAGACACCTTTTTATAGGCCAATAGTTCAGACTAAACCAGCTGATATTAATTTTCACTGACAAGGGGCAGAATTGCTTTCTAATTACTGTTAGATTTCAGCTGGTGTCTTGGCTTTACATGCCTTTTTTCACCTCCCTTGCTTCATGTGTTCAATACCTTTCATTCCATTTTATTACACATAACTTCATTTTTGAACATATTTGTTTTTGTGTCTTTGAATGTATGGATTGCATGGGTTGTAACCGACATGTGATGAAAATTTCATGTCAGTAGCACCTTTAAAAATATATTTACCTAGAAAAATTGTGAAGCGTTCAATACTTATTTTATCCTCTGTATTTGTATATTTTAAAAATTTTTGTTCACGTGGTGTTTATCACTTATTGCATCTTAGTTAGCACGTCATCATACAGAGAAAGCTATATGCAGGTTTGTGTTGTTTGTTAAAACACTTGCCGACCCGCTCAGGCTGATATACGTCAGCAAAGTGGCCCCTTTTCCACAAAACAACGTAAGAGCCATAGAAGGCACGGGCGTGCGCACCCGCTGCATGGCAGAAGACCTGATGCGTGTCGCCGTGAGCACGAGAGCCAGAATGGGGATTTGTGACAGGGAAGAAGAGACAGATTGTTTGTTCCTAGTAAGTAGGAACAGCGATATGTCTCCCTCCAGTCAGTCCCACCCCCCACAGTAAGAAACACTCACGAGGGAACACATTTACCCCCTTAATTGCTCGCCAGTTTTAACCTTTTCCTTGCCAGTGACATTTACACAGTACATTTTTATATCTCTGATCGCTGTATAAATGTCAATAATCCGAAAAAATTTGTCAAAGGTGTACGATCTGCCTGAGGCAATGTTGCAGTACTGCAGATCACCGCCATTATTAATAAAAATGTATAATAATAATAAAAATGCCATAAAGATGCCATAAATCTTTCCCATAGTTTGTAGACGCTATAACTTTTGAGCAAACCAATCAATATACGCTTATTGTGATTTACCAAAAATATGTAAAAGAATACGTACTGGCCTAAACTGATGAAGCCATTTTTTTTTTTTTTTTTACTTTTTTTTTTTTTATTATACCAAAAAGTAACAAATATTTTTTTTTTTTTCAATATTGTTGCATTTGTTTGTTTATAGCACAAGAAATAAAAACCGCAGAGGTGATCAAATACCACCAAAAGAAAGCTCTATTTATAGGAAAAACATGCATAAAAATGTAATTTGGGTACAGTGTTGCATGACCGCCCAATTGTCATTCAAAGTGCGACAGCGCTGAAAGCTGAAAAATTGCTTGGGCAGTAACGGGGTTTACGTGCCCTGTATTGAGGTGGTTAAAAAAAATTGGGGGATATTTATTATAGCAAAAAGTAGAGACGCAGTGCCGAATCACAATAAGTGGCCTGGTCTTTGACAACCAAAATGGTCCGGGGTTAAAGTGGTTAAGGGGGAAAAGTAGTTAATCTAAATGTTAATATAAAAATAAGTCAATACTGTTGATAATTATTTTCGGTCACCATAAAATTAACTTTAGACTTGATAAAAGGCAAGGTGACAGGTTTGATCCGAAGCAGACTGCTACTTACCTACCACAGGTTCCTATTGATATGAGAACCCTTGTCTATGGAGTAGGGATGAGCCGAACACCCCCGCGTTCGGTTCGCACCAGACCGACCGTTCGCGCAAGCATTTAGAACCCCTTTGAAGGCTATTGGACTCGAATGTTTGAATTCAAAAGTGCTAATTTTAAAGCCCAATATTCAAGTTATTGTTAGAAAACGTCTTTGAGAACCCGGGTCTTGCCCCAGGGAACATGTATCGATGGAAAAAAGTTTTAAAAACGGACGTTTTTTTAGGACTCCAGAAAAAACAACCGTTATTAAAACTTTTTTTCCATCGATACATGTTCCCTCGGGCAAGACCCGGGTTCTCAAAGACATTTTTACAGGCAAACTATAGACACCCAGCAGGTACAATATTTAAAGGAATTTTTATTTTTATTTTAATTTAAGCATCATTAAAATCACTGCTCCATGAGCAGTGATTTTAATGATGCTTAAATAAAAAATAAAAAAATAAAAATTCCTTTAAATATTGTACCTGCTGGGTGTCTATACCTGTGATAACGTCTTTAAATAGCACAATCACCTGCCTGCCAGTAAATTAGGAAGAACTGATCTAGCTAAGCTTTACAGTGTATAAATATACGTACAACTCCTAGGGATGTATATATATCCTCTACACACTGTAAATTAAGCTAAACTGACTAGCCTGCCTGCCTGCTCTATCTAGCTATATAAAAAGACTATCTCTCTGTCTCTCTGACTGATCTCTGTTCAGCGCTGGAACACACTACGCAAGGCCGCCCAGCAGGCGGCCTTATATAGTGTGGGGCGTGTGCTAAAGCCCTTAGCCATAATTGGCCAAAGCCACCCTGGCTTTGGCCAATTATGGCTCTACGTTTTTTGCGCGCTGTAATTGGCCAAGCATGCAGGGTCATAGTGCATGTTTGGCCAATCATCAGCGCGCAATGCCACAGTGAATTATGGGCCGTTGCGCGTCACTCGAATTTGGCGCGAACGACCCGTTTTGTTCGAATTTCGACGAACGCACGAACAGACAATGTTCGAGTCGAAAATATGTTTTAATCGAACGCGGAGCTCATCCCTACTATGGAGTTACATATGATACTCATACAGCCTCCCAATAATGAAGTGGTTGTTAATGATCGGATCCCAATGAAAAAAATAAAAATAAGCTCCACCTTTTTTGCGTGCAACAACAAGCACTTCCAATATTAAAATACTTTTGTCAGTCCCTGAGACCAAACCGCCAAACTGAAGCAAATACTGCATGCACAGGTCACATTAACTGCGATGACTAATGAAGGCAAGCGTTTACCCCGAGGTAGTCAGACATCTGAACTGGAAATGCCTCTAGATATATAATAAGCCACAAAAAAAAAAAAAAGAAGAAATGACAGCGTGGAATTACCTTGTTAAATTCTCCTCCTAATTACGTTGTATCAGCAATTATATGACCTGTCTGTCCCGTTTGATCTCTTGACCACAACCTGGAACTTGACAGCTTTTCGTGTTTCATTACTAAAATTAGAAATCCGAGTCTTGACAATAATTGCATTTTTGCCAGATGATCTGTGGGTAGGAAAGAAAAGACTATTATCCACCTCAGCAATGTCATCAGTACTAATTTTATTTCTCATAATCCTTTCATATTCTAGTCAGATGGGATCCATATTTTGTTACCTAATAAAAATGTAATATTGTTATGCAGCAATATAAATGGGATGTTTGTTGCACTTGACAAGGCCTCTTTTTATGTCCCCAGACGGCCATGTCAGCGTTAGAACCGAGGAACGTCAACGTACTGAAGATGACTCAAATCAAATTTCCATGATTCAAATACTTTGCAGCAGTTAACAATCGTACACCCAGGATCGTTCATTTTAATCACCTTTGCCTTTTTTGCAGTTTGACAGATGTCAGCTTATTTATTAATATAAAAAGTAATGATATGCAGCAACCCCTAGGAACCACACAGTATCACCATTCAGCAGTCTAGTGTGGAAGGCTGTTTTCTGATTGGTTGAAAGATACACTACTATGTTTGCCCAGAAAATAAGCCCGGGTCTTATATTAATTTTGGCAACAAAAGACACAGTGGGGCTTATTTTTGGGGTAGGTCTTATGTCATATGCGGTCTTCTCTCCCCCTCTCCCTCCCTTCCTGCTAGAAATCCCCAGAGTGAACAGAGTTAAAATGCTTACAAAATCCCTTAATCCACTCTGTTACAGTAGTATATAATGTACAATGTGTGTGTTTCTGTAATATAGGTTTGCCAAATACTTTTATCGCGCCGCTTCCGTGACCTGCCAGAGCTCTCTTCCCTGCCCTGAACACTGTATAGACCAGCTGTTGTCATCTACTAAGCATGCTCCAGTTTCTGTCCCCTTCTAGGCTGTCCATTTCCTCCATTTTCTTTTATCTGTGCAGCCCATGTGATTATAAAGTCACAAACGTGGGCATATACACAGTGGTAAATGACACTCCCCACTGTCCCTTCCTCTTCCACCATTGCCTCATATTGCTAAAGACTATGGGGATGGGATATAAGCTGTTGATTGATGGAGGTTTCACCTCCCTGTTAGTCCCAGCACATACACATCATAGGCACAGGCTGGAAGGGCGTGACACGTTTACAGTGTGAACAAAGTGAAAGCTTAAAGTCCACCTACACCATGTTATTTAACCACTTCAATTCCAGCCCATAGGGGATTTACGTTCTGAACAACCCCTTGCCGATGAGACTAGACGTTGCACAACGTCCTGTCTTCACGGCGTTCTAGGGCGCCCGCGCACCCGCAGCACCACTCGCGACCCCCCGCGCGCGTGCACGACGCCCGCGATTGCCGTCGGGCACCCACGATTACCGGCAATCACGGCAGGAGTGTGGATCTGTGTGTGTAAACACACAGATCCACCTCCTGTCAGCGGTGAGGAGACTGATGTTGTGTTCCCAGTACAGAGGAACACACATCGATCTCCTCCCCCTGCGAGTCCCCCTACAGTTAGAACATACTTTAGGAAACACTTTAACCCCTTCAGCGCCCCCTAGTGTTAACCCCTTCACTGCCAGTCACATTTACACAGTAATCAGTGCAGTTTTATAGCACTAATCGCTGTGTAAATGTGAATGGTCCCAAAAACGTGTCAAAAGTGTCCGATATGTCCGCCGCAATGTCACGGTCACAAAAAAAAAAAACGCAGATCGCCGCCATTACTAGTAAAAAAATTAAAATAAAAATGCCATAAATCTATCACCTATTTTGTAAACGCTATAACTTTTGCGCAAACCAATCAATATACGATTATTGCGTTTTTTTTACCAAAAATACGTAGAATAATACGTATCGGTCTAAACTGAGGGAAACAAAAGTTAAAAAAAAAAAAAATTGTGATATGTATTAAATAAAATAGTAAAAAATGTTGTGTTTTTTTTTAAATTGTCGCTCTTCTTTTGTTTATAGCGCAAAAAATAAAAACCGCAGAGATTATCAAATACCACCAAAAGAAAGCTCTATTTGTGTGGGGAAAAAAAACATAACAATTTAATTTGGGTACAGTGTTGCACGACCGCGCAATTGTCATTCAAAGTGCAACAGCGCTGAAAACTAAAAATTGGTCTGGGCAGGAAGGGGGTGAAAATGCCCTGTATGGAAGGGGTTAAAAAAAAAGAACATTTGCTTTGAAATATAGATTTACATGAAGATTTAAAACACTTGTTGCTATTAATTATTTATTTTAATTCTCTTTTCGGCCTTTTTTTATGTCACATGACTGAAACAGCACCAATCAGTGCTGTGCAGTCAGATTCATACATAAGCAAATTACTAGAAACTCCTCCCTCAGAACTTTCCCAAATAGCAATAATTAAATAATAAATAAGGTACTCAGATGATTTTGTATATATTTAATAAAATATAGTGGAATGATCTTTATGCATAAATATACATAAATAAAGATATGCATAAATATAAGGTATAATGAGTCTGACAATGAAACATTGTACTGTAGTACAATGTATACGTTTAGTATCACTTTAATTGTGTTAATCATTCATATTTATTTTACACTGTTCACTATGTGAAATGTATCAGTTATGCCTGGTACACACGACCGGATTTCCCGTCGGAAAAAAGTTGGATGGTTTTTCCGACGGAATTCCGCTCAAGCTTGGCTTGCATACACACGGTCACACAAAAGTTCTCTGAACTCTCGAGCGTTAAGAACGCGGTGATGTACAAAACTACGACGAGGCGAAAAAAATAAGTTCAATGCTTCCGAGCATGCGTCAAATTGTTTCCGAGCATGTGTGGATTTTTTTTCCGTCTGGAAAAAAGATAATCTGTTCTCTATCCATTTCCGTCAGTTTTTCTGTTGGAAAAAGTCTGATGGAGCTTACACACGGTCAGGATTCCCGACCATAAGCTCTCACCTGACTTTTTCAGACGGGAAAAACGATTGTGTGTACGGGGCATAACATTTATTAGGGTCAATATTCTAACCAGCAGGAGTTCAATATTTTATCTTAAGACACTTTTCTCAACAAACTGTTCAGTTCACAATCATAAACATAAATCATAAACACTGTTATGTTTTCACATAAAATTTTTACTTAAAACAGAACTTTATTCATATAAAGTGAAATAGCGTAAAATGTATCTAAACCCAATAACAAAAAAATGAATGTATTGCTGCTTATCAGTCGTTAAATGAGTTGCATTACTTTCCTTTTTTTCATCTGGTAAGCCAGTATTTTATTTGATAATGACCAGTCTCACTTTTTTTTTTTTTATTTCCTGTGATACTTTGCACCATCTGTTGGCCAAATGGGGAATTTCCCTTTTAAATCAGTGAAAATCATTTTTACAGCACAGAAAACTGTCAAATAACATTTTGTTTTTGCACATGGGTGAGTTACTATTCAAAATTTTTTTTTAAATACATCCCCAGACAACTTGCGGTAATAAAAAAAATCCTGCATGTGTGCTTTACTGAATTAACCTTATTGTATGATGTCTTGCATTGGTGTAACATTGCTCTCTAAGGAGGCAGGAAGGCTTGTGACTGTTCTAGTCTGGTCCGGATTCCTAAATTTCAACATCATATTTATTGGTATTTAAAAATATGTAAAATATAATCAGTTTCTTTGATACCTTGGATAAAAATGGGGATGTTTGGCTGTATGTTTGGGGTCGTTGTCCTGTTGCAGAAAAAAATTTGAGAACACGACTCAGGCCGCGTACACACGATCAAATCTGTCTGCTGGAAACGGTCTGCCAGACCGTTTCAGCAGACAGATTCGATTGTGTGTACGGGCAAACAGACGGATTTGGCCACCCAACAGATTTCAAAGCATGCTTTGAAATCTGTCGGCTGGGAACCCATCTGCCCGACATGTCTGCTGGTTAGTACGCTAACCAGCAGACATGTCTTCTCGCACACGCGCCGAATGGTTTCAACGCATGCACGGAAGTGTTTTACTTCCTGGTGCGGTGACGTGGCGGCGTCAACGTCACCGCCACGTCAGCGCGCTGTCTGCTGGAGGTGATTTTGGTTTGCTCGTGTGTACACGCGAGCAAACCAAAATGCCAGCAGACAGATCTGTACAAATCGGTCGGTCCGACCGATTTGAACAGACACATTTGATCGTGTGTACAAGGCCTTAGTGATGATATGGCATGATGGATAAGTATCTGCTTGTATTTCTCAGCATTGAGGACACCATGGATCTTGACCAAATTTCTAACTCCATTTGCAGAAATGTACTTGAAAGGAACCTCCACCATGCTTCACTGTTCCCTGCAGACACTCATTATTGTACCGCTCTTCAGCCCTTCACCAACAAACTGCCTCCTGCTACATACAAATATAACATTTTGACTCATCAGTCCAGAGCACTTGCTGCTGTGTTTATGCACCCCACTTCCTATATTTTCGTACATAGTTGAGCATAGCTGAGTTGCTTGGCCTTGTTTCCACATCAGAGATATGGCTTTTTGGCCGCAATTATTCCATGAAGACCACTTCTGGCCAGACTCCTCCGCATAGTAGATGGGTGTACCTGGGTCCCACTGGTTTTGTCAGCTCTGTGCTGATGGCACTGCTGGACATCTTTCGATTTTAAAGGGTAGTAAGCATGATGCATCTTTCATCTGGTGCATTACTGGTGTTACTAAAGTCTGATTTTTATAAAAAAAAAAAAACATGTTATACTTACCTGCACGGTGCAGTGGTAACACACAGAGTGGCCCGATCCTACTCTTCTGGGGTACCTCAGTGACAATCTTGGCTCTTCTGCTTTTTATGTCCACCATAGCCAGCCACTTGCTCTGGGGAAAAACATTGTCTGCGTGCCCCCAACCTGTATGTCTATGAGCCCCCGGCCTGGAGACCCGACAACCAATGGCCAGGGTTTTTGGGGTGGGGGGGCACAGGGCCCCTCTTGCCCCAAAGCACAAACCCCCCATGTTGAGGGCATGTGGCCTGGTATGGTTCAGGAGGGGGGTGCTCACCCCCTTTCCTGACCGGCCTGCCTGCGTGCTCAGATAAGGGTCTGGTATGGATTTTGGGGGGACCCCCATGCTTTTTTTTCAGAGTAGGGGTTCGCCTTAAAAACCACACCAGACCGAAGGGCCCGGTATGCTTTTAAAGGGGGAAATATGCCATTTTTTTTTCTTTGGCATGGACTTCCCCCTCAAGATCATCAAAGCACATGTTGCGAATTTGATACGACTTCAATGATATTCAATGGGCTGAAGTAGGATTAAAGTCGAATCAAAGAAGTGCAGGTAGCATTTTTAAAGTCGGACCGACTTGTGTCGGACCAGTTAACCACATCAGCCCCGGACCATATTGCTGGCCAAAGACCAGGCCACTTTTTGCAATTTGGCACTGCGTCGTTTTAACTGACAATTGCGCGGTCGTGCGACTTGCCTCCCAAAACAAAATTGGCGTCCTTTTTTTCCCACAAATAGAGCTTTCTTTTGGTGGTATTAGCTCAGCTCTGCGGTTTTTAGTTTTTGCGCTATAAACAAAAACAGAGCGACAATTTTGAAAAAAAATTATATTTTTTAATTTTTGCTATAATAAATATCCCCCGAAAATATATAAAAAATATTTTTTTCCTCAGTTTAGGCCGATACGTATTCTTCTACATATTTTACGTAAAAAAAATCGCAATAAGCGTTTATTGGTTGGTTTGCGCAAAAGTTATAGCGTTTACAAAATAGGGGATAGTTTTATGGCATTTTTAATAATATTTTTTTTTTACTAGTAATGGCGGCGATCAACGATTTTTATCGGTACTGCGACATTATGGCGGACCCTTCGGACACTTTTGACACATTTTTGGGACTATTGACACTTTTTTATAGCGATCAGTGCTATAAAAATGCCACTGGCAGGGAAGGGGTTAACACTAGGGGGCGAGGAAGGGGTTGATTATGTTCCATGGGTGTGTTCTAACTGAAGGGGGGTGGGACTGACTTGGGGAAATGTCTGATCGCTGTTCATACATTGCATGAACAGACAATCAAGCATTTCTCCCCCTGACAGGAGCTGTGTGTTTACACACACAGCTCCCGGTTCTCGCTCTGTAACGAGCGATCACCGGTGCCCGGTGGTGATCGCGCCCGCCGGGCACGCGCATCGGTGTCAGGGGCGAGTGGCGGGCTCGTGTGCGTGCCTCCAGCGCCGCGTACGAGTACCCCTATTGGCTGCTCGGCGAGATGACGTATAGCTACGTGATCTCGTCCAGCAGAGCCTAACTGCCTCCGTATAACTGCGGCGGCTGGTCGGCAAGCGGTTAAGAAGGCTCCCATAGCGAAACATTGATTTTCACACGTCATGCATGAGCTTCTGATGTCGTAGCGTTTTTCGGACAAGTGTGAACCCAACCTACATATGAAATTAATGATCATTAGCGCCTGCTTGGTAGAATCAGTTAATCATACACATGACTCTAGTCCTTCACCATCCCTGACGTTATGTAAGTGTACAAAGTGTGCAAGTGTAAGAATTGATGATGGTGTGAAGCCAACGAATAGTCACACCAAATATTGATTCAATTAAAACACTTCTACTGTTCCCTCGCTTCGCATTTTGGAAATTGTTAAAAATAAACAATTGCTAAAAAATAAACAATTAAAATATATATATTTAAACAGCCTTTCCTCACACCTTTCTAAAAAAAAAATGTTTTTTATCTCTTTAATGTTATATATTAAAATGCATTTCAGTGTTTGTGCGCCAAGTGGTGCGAATCCAGCCAGTGCCCTCTGAGGCTACAGATAGTAAATAAAATTTGACAAGGGTTCTAATGCTTTTCCACTTTATTAAATAATAATTTCTGGATGGCGTTCTACTTTGAGGTTGCACATTTTTGGAAAAGCTGACAAGCTATAATAAATGCAAGGATGATCCAGATGACCCCTGATCCACACATACAGGCATACAGTACATTCTATAGTGACTGCAGGAGGGTGACTAAGGTGATCTATTATCAGCTTCTGGATGTATAGTTTGGACGCTCCTTCTTTATTTAACAGCTGTAATATTGAGCTTACAAAATATTCCCCAGAACAAAAAAATAATTTATTTACTGTACAAATACTGCTTGTTAAAAATACAAGTTTATGCTGACCTGTTAGAATTTTAGATTTTTGCTGATAAAAACATTTGCTTTTATGAAAATATGTTACACAACTAGGCTCCCAGGGGTGGGCGATCTTCTCGGATTTGAAATATTAGAAGAGAGCTTCAAAGAAGTGCAGAGAGTTTTGATTTTTGTTTATTTGAGGGGGGGGGGATTGGTGGACAAAGAGCCAACTGTGGGGCTCTTTGAATGGATTCTAATTGAGGTATAGCTCCCAGCACTGGCGTAGCGAGGGGGGGGGCAGGGGGGGCTCCTGCACCGGGCGAAAAATTGCGGGGGGCGAAATCCTTGCGTCCGCGGAATGCGCCGCCGCCGCCGCCGCCTCAGGAAAGGCCGCGGCTTGGGCCTAGCACTGGAGCTGTCGGCCATCTTGGCACACCCGGCGGCAGCGCGCCTGGTTGGCTGGTGGAACTGTCTGTCTCCCTTGATGTGGGAGTGGCGGGAAACACCAGCCAACCAGACAGAAGGGCGCGCTGATTGGCCTAGAACATGTGTTTACAGCGCGGCGCGGCGGCGGCAAGTTTCTCCAGCAAGGTAAGAAGGGGGGGGGGTGTCGGTGTAAATCTTAAGGGGTGCTCTGCCTGATCCCCACCTATCCACCTCAGAGCCTGTTATTTTAGTAAGACTGCTGGGACTTGTAGTTCTCCTGGGGCTCATGGAGATTGGAGAACTACAAGTCCCAGCAGGTTATACATTATCATACAATAAGGCTCTGAGGTGGATGGATGTCCGGACACCCATCCATCTCGGAGCCTTGTATTATAACCTGCTGGGACTTGTAGTTCTCAATCGTCTCCTGGGCTCAGGTGCATGCGATCCACCATCTATGGGACTACAAGTCCCAGCAGTAAGAAAAACTGAACAAAGATGGTGGATTGCATGCACCTGAGCCCCAGGAGACGATGGAGAACTACAAGTCCCAGCAGGTTATAATATAAAGCTCCGAGGTGGATAGATGTCTGGACAGTGACAATTGGTGGCTCAGTGGTGACAATTGGTGGCTCAGTGGTGACAATTGGTGGCTCAGTGGTGACGATTGGTGGCTCAGTGGTGACGATTGGTGGCTCAGTGGTGACAATTGGTGGCTCAGTGGTGACAATTGGTGGCTCAGTGGTGACAATTGGTGGCTCAGTGGTGACAATTGGTGGCTCAGTGGTGACAATTGGTGGCTCAGTGGTGACAATTGGTGGCTCAGTGGTGACGATTGGTGGCACAGTGGTGATGATTGGTGGGACAGTGGTGACGATTGATGGCACAGTGGTGACAATTGATGGCATGGTACAGTGGTGGCAATTGATTGGCATGGCGCCCTGTGATTGGGCGTATGTGGTCATGCGCTAGCGCCGGGGGGGGGGGGGGGGGGGGGGGCGAAAAAAAAGTTTTGCCCCGGGCGCCAATAACTCTGGTTACGCCACTGGCTCCCAGGGTTGGCCAATCTAATTTTCGATTTCCTTATTCACCTTTAACGTGTATATGGGGGAGTTGGATCAGTTTTTCCATTCAACTCTTCCATTCAAAAAAAATGACCCATGTATGACCAATTTTAATCCAAGTATGGGTCACAAAGGCAGCCAAACCTTCATCCACAGATCTCACTGTCATAGACATATGTAAATAACACATATACTGTAATAAATAATAATAATAGTCCAAAAGAGAGGTTTAAGGAGCTCTAGGGCAGTATAAGGGAACCTTTGAGAGGACTGACTCCCTGCTGAACCAGCCCAATTTTGATCCTTGTATGGCCGACCTATGTTTTGCTTCCTCTGGTGTTGAAAAAGCTCCAAGAAGAGTGCAAAAAAAGACAATAATGTTTCTTTATGACATTGTTTAACTACAAAATAGCTATGGTATCCATAAGTCGTATTAACAAATTGCCAAATATAAAATTTATTAATGAGACTTTTAAGGTACATTAAATAGCACAACTTCATATAAAACGTATATACTTAATTTACATAAATATATTTGAAATTGTACCTTAAAAGCCCAAATAAAAAATGTATTTGTCATTGACTTTATAAAAATTGAGCAGTTTTTATTGTACTGCAATACACAATTTATAATGCTTTAAAAAAAAGGTATTCATGCATAAAATAATGGTTTTAACATTCTGTATTTGATTTTCTAGTAAGTCCAAAGTTTTATCAGGTAAAGCTTTATTGAGATGTCACAAAATCTTACAGAAAAACAGTACAGTACAGTTTAGTTACAGATAGTTCTCCTTCAAGAAAACACGCCATATTAGCAAAACTATAGAATCACATGAAAAGAGTTACCACCTATTAGAGACCATATCTAGTGCCACACATAGCAGGGGTGGATACTTTCAGCACAGCCATGGCTGTAACAGAGGCTAAATTGCCCTTAATCACTCTGGTCAGAGCCAAATAACAGCTCAGACCAGTGGCGGTTCATCCATAGAGGGCGCTGGAGCGCCGCCCCCTCTGACTCTCACCGCCACTGAGTCTAATAACATAGATTCATGCATTGCACGAATGTTATTTTCGCCGATGTTATTAAGATGGTCGGCGCTCATGTCCGGCCATCTGAATAACGCCAGCTGGTTGGCTGTACGGAAATGTCTATCAGAGCCAACAGCTCCGATAGGCTTTCCCAGTACAGCCCTCGGGTCCCGGAAGCTTATTCTCGGAGCGCACAGACTGTACGCCCCTTGGATAAGATGACAGGCGTCTCAGCCAATCAGGTTGGCCGGTTCTGGCTACCGGTAACCTGATTGGCTGAGACGCCTGTCAGTCATCGAGGGCGGGAGAAGACATCGTGGGACGTGGATGCCTGACTCCAGTAAAGGTAAGTGCCGGGCGGGGGGGGGGGGAGAGAGCAATTGACAGGGCACAGTGGGGACAATTGGCACAGCGGCGACCATGGGTCACAGTGGTGACAATGGATGGCACAGTGGCTGGTTTAATGGCATGGACCAGTGGTGACAATGGATGGCACAGTGGCTGGTTTAATGGCATGGAACAGTGGTGACAATGGATGGCACAGTGGCTGGTTTAATGGCATGGAACCGTGGTGACAATTGATGGCACAGTGGCTGGTTTAATGGCATGGAACCGTGGTGACAATTGATGGCACAGTGGCTGCATTTGATGGCATGGCACAGTGGCGCAAATTGATGGCACAGTGGCTGCGTTTGATAGCATGGCACAGTGGCTGCGTTTGGGCACAGTGAGAGTGTTTTTCCTTTGCGCCCCCCCCCCCCCCAAAAAATTTTGAGCACCAGCCGCCACTGGCTCAGACCCTCACTAAATTTAAAGCAGCGCCTGTTCAACAGGAGCAGGGCGCTACATACTCCCCCCACTACAAAAAGACACTGTCCCCAGTGTTGGGAACAATGGCACTCAAGCCTGAGCACCAGCACCTGAACCCTAAACATGGATGGTAAGGGAAGGAAGAAATAAGAACACAGTACTGTATACATTATCATGTTCTATCTATCTAACCCGCCCACTCTCCGGCAGTCTTGATAGAAGATCAGCTTACCTAAAAGAAAACAGAAAAGAGACAAACACACACAACAATCCTACTCCTGATATTATATACAATTAAGGGAGAGCAAAGTTGCACCTTCGTGAAGGTGAAACTTTCCTTCTTCCTTCTAAAGAACACAATAGCTAGGCTTAAAGAGGCTTAAAGGCTTAAAGAGTCTTTCCCTAGTCTTATTGACCACTGCCACCTGGTGGTAGACATCACAATTCACAGTTTGCACAAATCTTTGGCAAAAACAAGTCTTGATCTCCGAGTCCTCAGAGGCCCTGGTTCTAACTGACTAGTTCCTCCCCTCCCAAGTTCAAATATCTCAGCAACTGAAGAAATAAAGCTCCTTCATGGAACTTCTTTTGACGGAGAAAAAAAACTCTCCAAAACAGGTCTTGCCGGTCTTTCACAAATAAAACCGGAGATCCGGCAGGGTCAGGGATTTTCCCTGCTTGTCAAGGGTGGTGATAAAGTACACTTTGTCATCCTTGCCAGGCCTTTGGATGACCAGCCGATCGGAATAAATGTGCCGACCATAGCTCCAGTGATTCTAGATCAGAGTCCCCATATTCTTCTGCAGGTTAATATGTGCTCACAAAATGGTTCTGAGCTTTTAGACCACTGTTTACCCTGAGTTAGGCAATGGTTTATAATGATAAAATACATCAATTATTTAATAATGAGTAAAAAAAATTGTAGAAATTTAGCAAAACAGTGCGCAAAAACCCAACCTGGATCTAAATCCTGATTATGCACCATCTTGTGTATATTTTATTAAAGCAGCCATTTCTGCTGGAGACTGCACAATACAAGCTCATTAAATTGCAAGAAGTAGGTACTGTATTTATCGGCGTATAACACTCACCCCAATTTTAAGAGGGAAGTTTAAGGAAAAAATGTTTTCACAGCCACCTTTACAGTACACAGTCCCCCCCCCCTGCACAGTACACAGCCCCCTCCCCAGTACACAGCCCCCATCCAATATACAGTCCCCCATTCAGTATACAGCCCCCCTCCCCAGTACACAGCCCCCCATCCAGTATACGACCACCCTCCCCAATACACAGCCCCCCATCCAGTACACAATCCCGCCTCCCCAGTACACAGCCCCCCATTCAATATACAGCCCCCTCCCGAGTACAGAGCCCCCATCCATTGCACAGTCCCCCATCCAGTATACAGCCCCCTCCCCAGTACACAACCCTGCATCCAGTACACAGCCCTCCATCCAGTATACAGCCCCCTCCCCAGTACACAGCCCCCCATCAAGCATACAGCATCCCTCCCCAGTACACAGAACCTATCCAGTATACAGCCCCCCTCTCCAGTACACAGCCCCCCTCTCCATTACACAGCCCCCCATCCAGTACACAGCCCCCCTCTCCAGCACACAGCTCTGGATTGCTTTTACAAGCAGCATGAAGGGTTCCCCCCCCCCATCCTGCCACCCTCCATGACTTTACCAGGATCTCCCATCCCACAGTGTAATCCAGTGGCACTTTGACCTTTGTATTTCCAGGTAAACCAAACATTTTCCCATGGTGGCATTAAGGATCCACTTACTCTGTGACACCTTAGTATGCAACAGGTTGCTGAACTTGGTTATAACAAAAACCGCAGAAATGTACATTTTTCCACAAATACATGTCAAAGCCATGTATGAGCCATCACTTCTATAAAGCCAGGAAAAATAGCTTTAAGAGATTTTGTATTGTCATTACCTTCTGCTGGTCCCACTACATCAATAAAACATGCAGTACTACAGGTTATTACCACTATAGATTATATTTTTATATTAATTGTCGATGTTTATTGCTATGTGGTTATGCAATTACTCTAGGAAAACATGAACTTAAATTGCATCCAGAGAGTTACGCTAATAAATATGCATACTTTTCCAAAATAAAACAGAAATTGGTTTTAAAATACCATCGAAGTATTTGTCTAGCTGAAGTTGATGAGGAATGGAGCAGAACTTTCATAATTAACTTTTCAGTACAGATGCAGAACATAAAGTTACATTAGACATTTGTATCTCTAATTAAAGATGGAGGGAATGTATCTCTAAAGCAATACTCTACCTTTCTCAGGTGGAATTTTGTAAGAACAATGCAATTTGTAAGTAGAATTAATGGGCCAGATCCACAAAGAATTACGGCGACGTATCTCCAGATACGCCGCCGTAATTTCAAATTCCCGCCGGCGTATCTTTGTTTTGTATTCACAAAACAAGATACGCCGGAATTACGCTAAGATACGACTGGCGTAACGTTATTACACCGTCGTATCTTAGTTGCATACTTACGCTGGACGCTAGGGATGCTTCCGTTGTGTGTCCGTGTAAAATATGCAAATGAGCTAGATATGCCGATTCACAAACGTACGTACGGCCGGCGCAGTGTTTTTACGTCGTTTGCGTAAGCGTAGGTCCGGCGTAAAGTTACCCCTGCTGTATAGAGGCGTACGTAATGTTAAGTATGGATGTCGGGCCAGCGTCGATTTTTCCGTCGTTCACGTCGTTTGCGTAAACCGTTTGCGAATAGGGATTTGCATAAGTTACGTTCACGTCGTTTTCATTGATGTTTTGCGACGTGATTTTGCGCATGCGCACTGGGATACGTCCACAGCCGGCGCATGCGCAGTTAAAAAAAGCGTTGTTTGCGTCGGGTCATTCATAATTATAATAAAACACGCCCCCCATTAGTTAATTTGAATTACACCCGCGTACGCCGGCACATTTACGCTACGCCGCCGTAAGCTACAGCGGCATTTCTTTGTGGATAAGGATACGCCGCTGTAACTTACAGCGGCGTAGAGTAAATGGGACACGCCACTCCGGTGGGGCAGCTTTGTGGATCTGGCCCAATATATTTTCTCTCTAAGGTGTGTGCAAAGGGCAATGGCAGGTCTACTTTGCAAGGTCATTTGACCGGTGCATGTTTTGCGGCAGCATTTCTTTAGCTTTAAACTCTACACTGGTCCAAGTATGGTGAAGATGGTTCTGAGGGTTAGGGTTGTGGGTGGACGCAATAATAGTGAGTTCATTGACATTAGACAAGGTGGTCTGCTGTGTTGGGCATGTTGGCTTTTCGGGAGAAGGGCATTAGCAGCTGAAGGGTTCTGCAAAGAGAATATCACAATGTTCACTCTCCTGCGCTGTTTGGGAAGTCCCAGTTTGTTATGAGAATCTTATATTGACATGTTAGTATATGTGGACAATTACATACATAGTTAGTCAGGTTGAAAAAAGACACAAGTCCATCCAGTTCAACCATAAAAATAAATAAAAATAAAACAAAGTAAAACACAGTACATCCTCCCATACACCCAACTCCATACCCACAGTTGATCCAGAGGAAGGCAAAAAACCCCAGCAGAGCGATGATCCAATTTGCTACCGGAGGGGAAAAAATTCCTTCCTGATCCCCCGAAAGGCAATCGGATTTACCCCGGATCAACTTTACCTACAAAACTTAGTACTCAGTTATATTATGTGCATTTAGGAAAGAATCCAGGCCTCTCTTAAAGCAATCTACTGAGCTGGCCAGAACCACCTCTGGAGGGAGTCTGTTCCACATTTTCACAGCTCTTACTGTGAAGAAACCTTTCCGTATTTGGAGGTGAAATCTCTTTTCCTCCAGACGTAAGGAGTGCCCCCTTGTCCTCAGTGTTGACCTTAAAGTGAATAACTCAACACCAAGTTCACTATATGGACCTCTTATGTATTTGTACATGTTGATCATATCCCCCCTTATTCTCCTCTTCTCAAGAGTGAATAAATTCAGTTCCTCTAATCTTTCCTCATAGCTGAGCTCCTCCATGCCTCTTATCAGTTTGGTTGCTCTTCTCTGCACTTTCTCCAGTTCTCCGATATCCTTTTTGAGAACTGGTGCCCAAAACTGGATTGCATATTCCAGATGAGGTCTTACTAATGATTTGTACAGGGGCAAAATGATATCTCTATCTCTGGAGTCCATACCTCTCTTAATACAAGAAAGGACTTTGCTCGCTTTGGAAACCGCAGCTTGGCATTGCATGCCATTATTGAGCTTATGATCAACTAAAACACCCAGATCCTTCTCCACTACAGATCCCCCCAGTTGTACTCCCCCTAGCATGTATGATGCATGCATATTCTTAGCCCCTAAGTGCATTACTTTACATTTATCAACATTAAACCTCATCTGCCACTTAGTCGCCCAATTAGACAGAGCATTGAGGTCGGCTTGTAAATTGGAGACATCCTGCAAGGACATTATTCCACTGCATAGCTTGGTGTCATCTGCAAAAACAGAAATGTTACTTTTGATCTCAGACCCAATATCATTTATAAATATATTGAAAAGTAAGGGACCCAACACTGAACCTTGGGGTACACCGCTGATAACCTTGGACCATTCAGAGTAAGAATCATTAACCACAACTCTCTGAATTCTGTCTTTCAGCCAGTTTTCTATCCATTTACAAACTGATATATCTAATCCTGTAGACCTTACCTTACACATGAGCCGTGTGTGGGGAACTGTATCGAACGCTTTTGCAAAATCCAAGTATACCACGTCCACTGCCACTCCTCTGTCCAGGGTTTTACTTACCTCTTCATAAAAGGAAATCAGGTTTGTCTGACAACTTCTGTCCTTCATGAATCCATGCTGTCTGCTGCTTAAATAGTTTGTTTCCAGCAAGAACTCATCCATGTGGTCTTTTATTAAACGTTCCAGTATCTTTCCAACTATAGAAGTTAAACTAACAGGTCTATAGTTACTAGGTAAAGACTTTGTTCCCTTTTTAAATATGGGCACCACATTGGCTTTATGCCAATCTAGTGGTACTATTCCTGTCATTAATGAGTCCCTAAATATTAGATACAGTGGCTTTGAAATTTCAGAGCTCAATTCTTTTAGGATCCGTGGGTGGATGCCATCTGGTCCAGGTGCTTTATCCACCTTTATTCTGTCTAAATATTTCTGGACCATATCACTTTTGAGCCATTGTGGATTTGGGGCTGTGTCACTCCCACCCCCTATATCGACATGAGCTCCCCCATTCTCCATTGTATACACAGAGCTGAAGAAAGCATTTAATAAATTTGCCTTCTCTATGTCCTCAGTCACCCACTCTAGATTATTTTGTAAAGGGCCTACATGCTCAGACTTGACCTTTTTACTATTAATATATTTAAAGAATTTTTTGGGGTTTGTCCTACTATCTTTTGCAATCTGTCGTTCATTTTGAATTTTTGCATCCTTGATTTCCTTTTTACATATTCTATTATATTATTTGTAACATTTAAACGACACTAGTGTTCCTTCATTTTTATATTTTTTAAAAGCTATTTTCTTATTGTTTATAGCTTTTTTAACTTTAACCGTGAGCCACATAGGTTTTATCTGTAGCCTTTTAAACTTATTGCCCATGGGAATATACTTTGCAGTGAGGTTCCAAAGAGTCTTTTTGAAGAATTCCCATTTCTGTTCTGTGTTCATCGGTGCCAATATTCCCTCCCAGTCCAAGCCCTGGAGAGCAGTCCTCATGCTTTGAAAATTTGCTCTCTTGAAATTAAGTGTTTTTATCTTTCCTGTATGTATTTCTTGCTTATAGTTTACATTAAACGAAATCATGTTATGATCACTGCTACCCAGGTGTTCCTTTATCTGAACATTAGTAATGAGCTCTGCATGGTTTGAGATTACCAGGTCCAACAGAGCATCATTCCTAGTTGGGGCCTCAATAAACTGGACCATAAAATTGTCCTGCAATAGGTTTTTAAATTTTTGTCCTTTAACTGTCCCAGAAATTCCATTATTCCAGTCAATTTCTGGGTAGTTAAAATCCCCCATTATTATCACCGTCCCTGCCCTTGCAGCCCTTTCCATCTGTGCAAGGAGCTGAGTCTCCACCTCCTCATTAACATTGGGTGGTCTATAACAAACTCCAATGATTAGCTTTGAACTACGCACATCTGTATGCAGTTCCACCCATAATGCTTCAACTTCATCACACTCTCCATCAACCAGGTCCTCTTTCACGCTTGCTTTGAGGTCACTTCTCACATAGAGACAGACCCCTCCACCTTTCCTTTTTACCCTGTCTTTCCGAAAGAGAGCATAGCCAGGAATATTAATAGCCCAGTCATGTGAGGATTGAAGAAAAAAGTTTCAGCAATACCGATTACATCATAGCTCTCCTCATGCACCAGAGCTTCCAACTCACCTGTTTTGCTTGGAAGGCTTCTGGCATTGGTGAACAAACACTTAAATGTATTGTTACATTTTTCGCTGGCGTTTTTCATATGATTCATATAATTTTTAGTAGTGCAAATGGCACTATAATTTCCAATGGCTGTTTGCAACATGGGAACTTTCTTGTCACCTGCCATAACCCCACCTCCATCTATCCCCATTCCACTCTCCATTAATGTCTGACCCCTAACTGACCTGTGTACCCGATGTAATTCACGTTCACCCTCCCCCCTCAAGTCTAGTTTAAATACTCCTCCAGCATTCCCCTAAACCTCTCCCCCAGCACAGCAGACCCCCTTCCATTCAAGTGCAAACCATCTTTAGCATATAGGTTGCACCCCAATGAAAAGTCATCCCAGTGCTCTAGAAACCCAAATCCCTCCTTCCTACACCAGGTCTTTAGCCATGCATTCAGCTCTCTAATCTCCCCCTGCCTTTCCTGTGTTGCGCATGGCACAGGCAATATTTCAGAGAATATCACCTTGGAGGTCCTTCCCTTCATCTTGCAGCCTAGTTCTTTAAATTGATTCTTAAGGAGCCTCCACCTTCCATGTATACTGTCATTGGTTCCAACATGGACCAAGACAGCTGGGTCATGCCCAGCCCCTCCCAGTAATTTATCCACCCGGTCCACCACATGCCGAACCCTGGCACCAGGGAGACAGCAAACCATTCGGTTGAGGCGATCCTGGCGACAAATTATTCTATCAGTCCTTCTGATTATAGAATCCCCTATTACCACCAACTGTCTAGGCCTACCTGCACTCCCCTCACCACTTCTACTAGATGGGTTGCTCTCCCGGGTGTTAGGGGTAGCAGTAACATCTAGGGCTGCCACCTCTGTGTTAGCCACCTCCACATCTTCACCCAACTTGGCAAATTTGTTTTGATGCACAAACACAGGATTGGCCTTCCTTGTCTGCAAGCCCCTTCCACTCCCTCTAACTACATTAACCCATCTTCCTATCTGATAATCCTGACTTGCCCCTCCACCCTCCACATTAACCCTACTGACCACCTGCTCAGCGAGCAGAGGACCCCTTTCAAGGTTGTCCTTTCTGCCCAGTGTTGCAACTTGTTCCTCCAGATCTCTAATGCGAGCTTCCAGAAGGGCAACCTGCTCACATCTGTCACAGCGGTATCCATCCTGGAGCTGTTGCACCAATTTTGTATACATGTGACACACTGTGCACTGAGCAAAACCTTCAACCCTGCTAGCACACATTTCCCAGTTACAATATAATTACTTGTAGGAAGTTTAAGATGTTACTTACAGTTTAGAAGACTCCTGTCTTAACTTCTGTTTTCAACTCCTGTTTTTTAACTCTTCCCACTTGTGTTTAAAAATCACACTTCTGTTTAGAAAATCACTTAAGCCAGCAACATGAACTGGGAGCCAGCTCCTTATGGGAGTTTTGACTGAGACTTTTATACTCACCTCTTCACCTCTTCACCTGTTTACAATTAAACACTCCCCACTTAGCAGAGAGAAATAAAAACCTGTTTAAAAAGTGTCAGAGAAAAAAATGACACTTGCAAGCAGAAACAGTTAAAAGCAAACTCCTGTTTTTTAACTCTTCCCACTTGTGTTTAAAAATCACACTTCTGTTTAGAAAATCACTTAAGCCAGCAACATGAACTGGGAGCCAGCTCCTTATGGGAGTTTTGACTGAGACTTTTATACTCACCTCTTCACCTCTTCACCTGTTTACAATTAAACACTCCCCACTTAGCAGAGAGAAATAAAAACCTGTTTAAAAAGTGTCAGAGAAAAAAATGACACTTGCAAGCAGAAACAGTTAAAAGCAAACTCCTGTTTTTTAACTCTTCCCACTTGTGTTTAAAAATCACACTTCTGTTTAGAAAATCACTTAAGCCAGCAACATGAACTGGGAGCCAGCTCCTTATGGGAGTTTTGACTGAGACTTTTATACTCACCTCTTCACCTGTTTACAATTAAACACTCCCCACTTAGCAGAGAGAAATAAAAACCTGTTTAAAAAGTGTCAGAGAAAAAAATGACACTTGCAAGCAGAAACAGTTAAAAGCAAACTCCTGTTTTTTAACTCTTCCCACTTGTGTTTAAAAATCACACTTCTGTTTAGAAAATCACTTAAGCCAGCAACATGAACTGGGAGCCAGCTCCTTATGGGAGTTTTGACTGAGACTTTTATACTCACCTCTTCACCTCTTCACCTGTTTACAATTAAACACTCCCCACTTAGCAGAGAGAAATAAAAACCTGTTTAAAAAGTGTCAGAGAAAAAAATGACACTTGCAAGCAGAAACAGTTAAAAGCAAACTCCTGTTTTTTAACTCTTCCCACTTGTGTTTAAAAATCACACTTCTGTTTAGAAAATCACTTAAGCCAGCAACATGAACTGGGAGCCAGCTCCTTATGGGAGTTTTGACTGAGACTTTTATACTCACCTCTTCACCTCTTCACCTGTTTACAATTAAACACTCCCCACTTAGCAGAGAGAAATAAAAACCTGTTTAAAAAGTGTCAGAGAAAAAAATGACACTTGCAAGCAGAAACAGTTAAAAGCAAACTCCTGTTTTTTAACTCTTCCCACTTGTGTTTAAAAATCACACTTCTGTTTAGAAAATCACTTAAGCCAGCAACATGAACTGGGAGCCAGCTCCTTATGGGAGTTTTGACTGAGACTTTTATACTCACCTCTTCACCTCTTCACCTGTTTACAATTAAACACTCCCCACTTAGCAGAGAGAAATAAAAACCTGTTTAAAAAGTGTCAGAGAAAAAAATGACACTTGCAAGCAGAAACAGTTAAAAGCAAACTCCTGTTTTTTAACTCTTCCCACTTGTGTTTAAAAATCACACTTCTGTTTAGAAAATCACTTAAGCCAGCAACATGAACTGGGAGCCAGCTCCTTATGGGAGTTTTGACTGAGACTTTTATACTCACCTCTTCACCTCTTCACCTGTTTACAATTAAACACTCCCCACTTAGCAGAGAGAAATAAAAACCTGTTTAAAAAGTGTCAGAGAAAAAAATGACACTTGCAAGCAGAAACAGTTAAAAGCAAACTCCTGTTTTTTAACTCTTCCCACTTGTGTTTAAAAATCACACTTCTGTTTAGAAAATCACTTAAGCCAGCAACATGAACTGGGAGCCAGCTCCTTATGGGAGTTTTGACTGAGACTTTTATACTCACCTCTTCACCTCTTCACCTGTTTACAATTAAACACTCCCCACTTAGCAGAGAGAAATAAAAACCTGTTTAAAAAGTGTCAGAGAAAAAAATGACACTTGCAAGCAGAAACAGTTAAAAGCAAACTCCTGTTTTTTAACTCTTCCCACTTGTGTTTAAAAATCACACTTCTGTTTAGAAAATCACTTAAGCCAGCAACATGAACTGGGAGCCAGCTCCTTATGGGAGTTTTGACTGAGACTTTTATACTCACCTCTTCACCTCTTCACCTGTTTACAATTAAACACTCCCCACTTAGCAGAGAGAAATAAAAACCTGTTTAAAAAGTGTCAGAGAAAAAAATGACACTTGCAAGCAGAAACAGTTAAAAGCAAACTCCTGTTTTTTAACTCTTCCCACTTGTGTTTAAAAATCACACTTCTGTTTAGAAAATCACTTAAGCCAGCAACATGAACTGGGAGCCAGCTCCTTATGGGAGTTTTGACTGAGACTTTTATACTCACCTCTTCACCTCTTCACCTGTTTACAATTAAACACTCCCCACTTAGCAGAGAGAAATAAAAACCTGTTTAAAAAGTGTCAGAGAAAAAAATGACACTTGCAAGCAGAAACAGTTAAAAGCAAACTCCTGTTTTTTAACTCTTCCCACTTGTGTTTAAAAATCACACTTCTGTTTAGAAAATCACTTAAGCCAGCAACATGAACTGGGAGCCAGCTCCTTATGGGAGTTTTGACTGAGACTTTTATACTCACCTCTTCACCTCTTCACCTGTTTACAATTAAACACTCCCCACTTAGCAGAGAGAAATAAAAACCTGTTTAAAAAGTGTCAGAGAAAAAAATGACACTTGCAAGCAGAAACAGTTAAAAGCAAACTCCTGTTTTTTAACTCTTCCCACTTGTGTTTAAAAATCACACTTCTGTTTAGAAAATCACTTAAGCCAGCAACATGAACTGGGAGCCAGCTCGCTGCCCTCCAAAGACTGGTGGAAGTCCAAATGAACTTCCTAGTCCTAGTAGATGATGGCATGCAATGCCAAGCTGCTGCTAACAAAGCAAACAGAATATTGGCATGCATTAAAAAAGGGATTAACTCCAGAGATAAAAAGATAATTCTCCTGCCCTACAAGACTCCTGTCAGGACGCACCCAGAGTAAGCTGTCTAGTTCCTGGCACCAGTCCTCAGAAAGGATGTACTGGAAATGGAGCGAGAACAAAGAGAGCACCAAAGCTAATAAAAGGTCTGGAGGATATAAAGAAAGGTTGCGAGCAGGGCCGGTACAAGGCAGGGGCGGGAGGGGCGAGTGACCCTGGCGCTACCAAGTCTAACAGGGGGGGGGGGGGGGCGCAATCAGCCGCAGCCGCCAGACCAGTTAGATTGCCTGTCACTCACTTTCACTGAGTGACAGACAGCGCAGGCAGCGGCTGTGGCACACTGGCACTTCACTTGACTTTACTGTGTGCCGACTGCGCTCCTCTGTCCTGGCTCCGTTTCCTCTCGCCCCCCCCCCATGACGAATCACACGCAATCACTGTGCCCATTACACGCAGCCACTGTGCCCATCAAAAGCAGTCACTGTGCCCATCAAACGCAATCACTGTGCGCATCAAACGCAGCCACTGTGCCCATCACACGCAGCCACTGTGCCCATCACACGCAGCCACTGTGCCCATCAAACGCAATCACTGTGCCCATCACACGCAGCCACTGTGCCCATCACACGCAGCCACTGTGCCCATCACACTCAGCCACTGTGCCCATCACACGCAGCCACTGTAGGCATCAAACACAGCCACTGTGCGCATTACACGCAGTCACATGTTTTGAAACAACATTGATTCTATCTTAAAAAATGGGGGGGGGGGGCGCAGTTTGCCATCTTCGCCCTGGGCACCAAATGGACTTGTCCCAGCACTGGTTGCGAGCACTGAACTTATTCTCTCTGGAGAAGAAACGCTTGAAAGGGGATAGGATTTCAATTTACCAAAACCGTACTGGTGACCCCACAATAAGAATAAAACTTTTTTGCAGAAGGGAGTTTAACAAGACACGTGGCCACGCGTTAAAATTAGAAGAAAAGAGGTTTTACCTTAAAGGGGAGTTCCACCCACAATTTCACTTTTTAAATAAAAATACCCCTGTAATACACAAGCTTAATGTATACTAGTAAAGTTAGTCTGTAAACTAAGGTCTGTTTTGTTTGGTTGTTACAGCATTTAGTTTATAATCTAGAAATAGACTGTGGCCATCTTAAGTGTGGGCATTATGAAGCCAGACTGTATGACTTCCTGGATTTCAGCTTTGCATATCTCGCACATGCTCAGTGCTGCACAAGAAATGTAATAGGTTTCAGTCAGGTTTCCATAGCAATGGGAGTGTCAGAGGAAGTTTCCGCCCCTTATCTATGCAAATCTCTCCTCCCTCCAGGAACCAGTAAATATACTAAATCATTTGTTTATATGCAGATATATCTACATAACAAGATTATATTATATGTAATCTCTTGTTATATATGTATCTTGTGGTGTGTGTGTACATACTAAACATGTGCGCCGTCAATAAATTAATTTTGTTTCGTTTCGCATTAGCCGTTATTTCGTATTTCGTTAGATTCGTTCACTTTTCATAAAAAGTTACCAACATTCGTTATGATGAATTTAAAAAGCAGGACGCTTAAAAAGAACTAATAGTATCTGCTGTGCTCATTATGAGGGGTTCCCACCATCCCTGTGCTGTGCTGAGTTCCCGGGTTTGTACCCATGCTGTGCCAATTATCCCTGTGCTGTGCTGAGTTCCTGGGGCTGTACTTCTGCTGTGCTCATTATGAGGGGTTCCCACTATCCCTGTGCTGTGCCGAGTTCCTGGGTTTGTACCCCTGCTGTGCTCATTATGAGGGGTTCCCACCATCCCTGTGGTGTGCCGAGTTCCTGGGTTTGTACCCCTGCTGTGCTCATTATGAGGGGTTCCCACCATCCCTGTGCTGACTTCACGGGTTTGTACCCCTTCTGTGCGCATTATGAGGGGTTCCCACCATCCCTGTGCTGTGCAGAGCAGTGTGAGAGGCAGAGATGGATGGGTCTGTGTGAGGATGAAAGGTAAACAAGATAAGATAGTGGTTGAGAGAGGGAGGGAGATGCCGGGAGGAAGAGACATTAGGAAGCTGGACACAAGGTAGTTACATGGAAGAACTGACCTGTATGAAAAGAGCCAGTGAGGGAAACTTTTTAGATCCCTTCTCTGCTGGATTGGCCTTTCGACCTTCATAAAAAAAAAAAAGTACCGTGCAGCAGCCTGATGATAGTGGGGACAGCAGTATGTGCTGCCCCCCTCCTCCCCCAGCTCACAGAGCCGTACAACCACATGCCACAGACAGAGGGGCTGTACTTCATTCGGGCTGCTCTGTCTGTCGGTGGCTGAGTGACATGCCCAGCTGGGAGATCTCTCTGTACTTGCAAGTGTCCAGGAGCCCAGCCAAAAGTGGGAGACTTGATATGTCTGCTTCAGTGTCTCCAGGGAGGAGGGGGGCAGCAGGAGAGATTACATCATGCCTGCAGTTCTGCTTCCTCCCACCTGATGCACTAACTCCTCTCATTGTCATCTCCTATCTTCAAAATAACGCGGGATTTCGGCAATAGGCTATTTGGACTACTGGGAAACATGATGCCTATCCCAGAAACCCTTGCAAATAGCCTTGTGACTTAATAGCCTAGGCAAATAAGGAGGAGGAAGTATTGAAGGACTACAAAATAAAGGTATTTCCAAGCAACAAAATAAATAAAAATTGTCCATTCTGAACACTATGAGATTAGGGCATGCAGCACAGTCAAACTTAAAAAAAATGGGTGGAACTCCATTTTAAACTACGTAGAGGGTTCTTTACTATAAGAGCGGCCAGGATGTGGAATTCCCTTCCACATGCGGTGGTCTCAGCGGGGGGCATCGATAGTTTCAACAAACAATTAGATAAGTACCTGAACGACCACAACATACAGGGATATACAAGGTAATACAGTAAAACCTTGGTTTGAGAGTAACTTGGTTTGAGAGCGTTTTTGCAAGACAAGCAAAATGTTTTAGTAAATTTTGCCTTGATATACAAGCGATGTCTTGATATAAGAGTAGCGTCATGTCACAAGTGAGTATAAAAAATAAGAGCGGAGCCTCTAAGTGTAGCAATATGTTTACATTTAATGAAGGTACAACATTTAGCAATTTATTGCTACACTTAGAGGTGCCTCTCTTCTCTTTTATACCCTGTAAAAAAAAGCTTTGATATACAAGGGCTTTGGATTACAAGCATGTTTCTGGAACAAATTATGCTTGCAAACCAAGGTTCTACTGTACTGGCATATAATCACACACATAGGTTGGACTTGATGGACTTGTGTCTTTTTTTAACCTCACCTACTGTACTATGTACGGTAACTATGTAATTGAAAGCATACAAAAACACCTAGGACTAGCCCATTATTCTCAATACATGTTTTTATTTAAAAAATAGAGGTGAATATACTCACAAACCAGTACTTGCGTCTTAGCATTATCATAAAATCATCCGCTTATGTCCATATGCGATAATTCGCAACACTTTTCAGCTAACACGTTTCAAGGTTTCCCTTTTCTTCAGAGCCTACAGAACATATCCATTTCACATACTTATATATGGCGTATTTACTCAAATTAAAGTAACCTCTTATGGGTCAATCACATCATTTCATAGTGCCCAATTTGATTAGAAAACTATTTGAATTTACTGTAAATACTCAAGTATAAGCCAAGTTTTTCAGCACATTTTGTGTGTGCTAAAAATGCCCCCTCGGCTTATACGCGAGTCACCTTTTTGCGCCTGATGTCCCGGACTTTGGGGACCCAGTACTGGCCGGCTGTAGATCCACTGGACCCCAAACTTGGCACACTTGTAGCCCCACTCTTCCTCTATAAGTATGCAATACGTTTGTTGTCTGGGGGACCTACGGCTGGGGAGCACCGACTTTTCAAAGCCGGGCACCCCTTCCATAGACTCCCATGTTAAACGTCAGTCTATTCATAGACACAGTGAGGCATGGACACAGTGAGGCTTGGGCACAGTGAGGCATGCACATTAACACGATGAGGCACAGTGAGGTATGCAGATGGACACCCTAGGCCAGGGGTGCCCAATCTTTTGAAGAGCGAGGGCCACTTAAGAAAATTGGTAACTGGTCGCGGGCCACAATGAGAAGAGTAGGAGGATGACTGGTCCGTGTTTACGGACACAGCCCACTCTACTCTATGGGCCCTCTGATCGAATCCGATTCACCCAGGCAGAGGGGGGCAGATCCCTTTCTATTTTATCGGGTATAAACAGACACAAGTTTGTTTACATCTGCTGCTCCATATAGGTGAATAGCAAGTCCGATTGGGTTGGAACGATTGTGTGAAAGGAGCCTAAGACTGCTTTTACACTGGTGCGCTGCAATTTGCCCAAACCTGCGGGTGCAGCGCAAACCTTGCTGTAAACTTCTATTATATCCTGCCTGTGTGGCGCACTTTCTGAAAGCGCAACAAAGCTGCAGAAAGTCTATGGCTCAGTGCAGGTAACGCGCATCTGCACTGCATCTGCGGATCAGTTTGAAAGCAGCCCAGTAACCACTGCAGAACAGATATACTCTGATATGCTCATCTATACTGTAAATTTAGTAGTAAACTTAGTAATACATTCAGGTATTGCCGACTGTTGCTGTCCCAGGCAAAGTGCATTTGGTATCACTCCACATGTGACAGGACAGGAGTGGGCACTTCCTCTACCAGTGGCTTTATTCACAAAACTGCTGCTCTGGGATGGCGGTTCGGCAACCCGTGATCTGGGCTTGCCAACCTGCCATCTCAGAGAAGGAGGTCGAGGGCCACATCAGAGGGCTCCGTGGGCCACTGGTTGGGCACCCCTGCCCTAGGCTTATACTCGAGTCTAGGGTTGTCCCGACACCACTTTTTTAAGACCGAGTACAAGTACTAATACTTTTTTTCAAGTACTCGCCGATACCGAATACCGATACTTTTTTTTTAATCTCATGTGACAGCGGCACATGTGTCAGTATTTTTTTATAATTTTTTTTTATCTTTAACAATTTGTTTTAAAAAAAAAAAAATGTATTTTATTTTTTATTTATGCTTTCTTTTTTTAAGGGGGGGGGGTGGACCGTGTCAGTGTGTTTTTTCTTTAATTTTTTAAAATATTTTCTACAATTTTAGTTTATTTTTATTATTCTTTACTTTTTTAATTTTTTCTTCAGCCCTGTTGGGGGGCTTTGGAGAGATATCAGGGGTCCTATCAGATCTCTGACATCTCCCCTTTGAGACAACACATGTTCCCCAGTCCCTTTCTCAGCAGCATCAGCTGCGCTGAAAATGAATGGAGTGAAGACAGTGTCTTCATTCATAAACTGAAACATTGTAATCACAGTTCACGATGTTTCAGTTCTGTGAATGGACAGAGACAGTGATCACTCACTCTGTTCATTCAGCTCCTACCCCGCTCTCCATCCTGACAGTTCCAGGGGGTGGAGGAGGAGCACGGAGGGGGAGAGAAACACGGAGGGGGACACGGCGGATATACAGCGGGATACACGGAGGAATACACAGCGGTAATACACGGCGGGAATGCACGGCGGGAATACACGATCACCGCTGATTTTATAGCAGATGAAAGCCGCGGGGGGAGAGAGAAGAGGAGAAATTTGTTTTAAATCTTGACCAGTTTAGTCAAGATAGTAGTCAAGCTATTTATAATTTTGTTACCACCCTTTAACCTCACACTCACATTACCATACCCCCATTCAATGATAAGACCAGACAAGAGTTTGCAGTATAAATGGCCATAACAGCCTTTTATTATTAACCACTTAAGACCCGGACCAATACGCTGGTAAATGACCCAAGGTGTTTTTGCGATTCGGCACTGCGTCGCTTTAACAGACAATTGCGCGGTCGTGCAACGTGGCTCCCAAACAAAATTTGCGTCCTTTTCTTCCCACAAATAGAGCTTTCTTTTGGTGGTATTTGATCACCTCTGCGATTTTTATTTTTTGCGCTATATACAAAAATAGAGCGACATTTTTGAAAAAAAAAACACTATTTTTTTAATTTTAGTCAAACATTTAGGCCAAAATTTATTTAGCCACGTGTCTTTAGTAAAAAAAAAAATTGCAATAAAAAAAAATAGCTACCTAGCGGGAACAGCGACACTAATACAGCGATCAGAAAAATGATCGCTTAGTGACGCTGGCAATAGGGAGTGAAAGGGTTAACTAGGGCGGTGATCAGGGGGTTAAAACTTTTTTAGGGGGGGTGGGGGGGCTATCCTGAACCTAACACTAACTGACTTTTACACTGCCTGTCACACTGACACTAAATGCAGTGATTAGATCACTGCATTCAGTGACACTGTGACAGGGGGGGTGGGGGGGCAGATCGCAAGGGGTTAAGTGTGCCTATGTGTGTGTATGTCAGTGTAGTGTTTGTGCACACTTACTGTGAGGTGTTTCTCTCATCGCAGCGGTTGGAAATACCGCTGCGATGAGAGATTACATCACTTCCCCCTTCCTGTGTAAACACAGGAGGAGGAAGTGACAGGGCGGGGGAGCGCAGCGATCACGGGGGGGGCGGGCAAAGACGGACATCCGCCCGCTCGTCCCGGATCGCTCCCGGAGACACGGGGACCGCCGCACGCCACGGAGGGGGTCCCGATCGGACCCCTGACCCGCTACTGGGGGAGGACGTATATTTACGCCCTTGTGCCCAGCCGTGCCCTTCTGTGGACGTAAATGTGCGTGCGGCGGTCCTTAAGTGGTTAACCAAAATATTTTAATAATTTCCAAATAATTTCCAAATAACCTTTGTAATGACACATTTAAACCCACAGCCTGTTGGTCTTTGACGGCACTCCGAACTTCACCTTTTCCACCACCACACTGCGAGACCTTTTTACCATACCAGGCCTCCAGCCGAATCCAGCTTGGAGACAACCCCTTTCCCGCAGTGCAAGCAATACCGTATTCCAGCAGACACCGTTCCACTGGAATACCCCAGAGGGGCACATACCACGGATGAGCCCCCCACCACTTCCATCACATCTGTTTTCTGCCACCATCAAAGACCAAAGACACCGCTGCTATGACGACCCGAAATCCATTGATCCTGAAATAAAAGAAAACAAACGAAACACACAAAGACAAACCACAGGGAGGGTGGGTGGGAAAACTGCTTCCTTATGTCTCCCTCACCAACTGAGAATGTTCCCGGAGGTTCCCGCCTCCACCTTTTGTACAGCTCCTCCCCCTCTCCAACACTTTACTCCGGAATCCTCCCCTTACATTCTTGCCAACTTAACCCTTTTGTTGACTCTCCTTTCCACCTTGTCATGCCCGGCCCTTCACTATTTTTCCTTTGTCTTTTCTCGCTCTGGGCCTCTCTATACAGCGGTGATCGGTGCTTGTAACTTCCCCATGCACTGATCACTGCTGACAGTACAAAGTATCGGGTGAAGCATCGGGAGCATTTGCCCGAGTACAAGTACTCGGACAAATGCTTGGTATCGGTCCCGATACCGATACTCGTATCGGTATCGGGACAACCCTACTCAAGTCAATACGTTTTCCGATTTGAACAAATCTGTCTGTTTGGATTTTGGTTTGCTCGCGTGTACACACGAGCAAACCAAAATCCCCGCCAGCAGACAGCGCGCTGACGTGTCGGTGACGTGGCGGTGACGTTGACGCTGCCACGTCACCGCACCAGGAAGTAAAACACTTCCGCGCAATGCGTCGAAACCATTCGGCGCTTGTGCGAGAAGACATGTCTGCTGGTTAGCGTACTAACCAGCAGACATGTCGGGCGGACGGGTTCCCAGCCGACGGATTGGTAAGCATGCTTTCCAATCTGTTGGGTGGCCAAATCCGTCTGTTTGCCCGTACACACGATCGAATCTGTCTGCTGGGACGGTCTAGCAGACCGTTTCCAGCAGACAGATTTGATCGTGTGTACGAGGCCTAAGAAGTTACCAGCGTCCGTAGAGCCATAAATCTAAGCTTGATTAAAGTGAAACTCAATTATGTTCAAAAAAAGAACAATCCTCTGTGGGTCAATTATATTCCTTTTCATAATTTTAGCAAGCTTTATTGCTAATTTTTACCAGCTTGCGATCCATAGATGCTGATTCAGGCTTTTCTAGTAACTTCTACAAACTGAACAATCCCACTCCGCTGTCAATTTCTTGCTGGCCTTAATGTTTACCTATACTGTACTTTGAAACAAAAAAAATAATATATGGCAGCTTGTAAATCATTGGAAGTGGTGGCTGTATAGGTTTTCTTTTTTTCAGGGTAAAACTTTTTCATAAAGTACAGAAGAACAAGTTAATCTTGCAATGAAATGCAGGGTCCTTGCCACTTATCTTTTTCATATCAGCCACTAGTTTGGAGGCAGGTGCGGTCTGTATTCACCGCTGTAGGTGGAGCACGACCGAACCGGCTGTGCAGAAAGAGAAGGAAGTTGTAAGGAACTCGGTTCCTCTATGATTTCCTTCAGTCACAGGGAGACAGCTTTCTCCTCGTGGCCATCTTGGGTCATGCAGAGTCTATTTACAGTGGTTGTAAAGTCAGGAGGTTTTTTATTTTAATGCATTATATGCATTAAAGGGGTTGTAAAGGTTTGTTTTGTCTAAATAGGTTCCTTTAAGCTAGTGCATTGTTGGTTCACTTAATTTTTCCTTGGGATTCCCTTCTAAAAGTTTTTTTTCTTTGTCTGAATTTTTCACTTCCTGTTCCTCCTCAGTAAGCTGTTCTGGCTGACTAACCCCCAGCCAGAACAGCTCGGATGATGTGACAAGCTTACTGAGGAGGAACAGGAACTGAGAAGAAAAAAAACATTTAGAAGGGAAATGGAAGGAAAAGATAAGGGAACCAACAATGCTCTAGCTCAGGCATGTCCGAAGTCCGGCCCGCGGGCCAATTGTGGCCCCCCTGGGGATTCAATATGGCCCCCTGGGGATTTAAATATATATATTGTTTGTGGCCCCCACGGCCACAAAAGATATATACCGTATTTATCGGCGCTGCCTCGCAGGGGACAGGGAGGGGGCAGGATGAGCGCCATCAGATTACATGAAGAGGGTCTCCTGTTTACTCAGCAGCGCCTCTATTGGAAGTCCTATCTCCTGGGATGCCATTGAATGACTGTTCTGTCTATCATAGGAGGCGGGACTTTGTATTAAAGAGGTAACCGAGTAAACAAAGATTCTCCTGTTTTGTAATCTATTGGCATTCACCCCCCCCCTCCCCTCCAAGGCTGCAGATGGGCATCAATTAGGCTGCACTGATGGCCATGGTAAGGCTGCATTCATGGCACATTTGAGACTGTGTGTGTTATTCGCCGATAAATACGGTATATCCAAATAACACGCCCAAGCTCATCCTTAGTCCTGAGCATCGCTCTGGGATTCGTTGGGGCAACAAAATAAATATATACAGTATATCCGAATAACACGCCCACGCTCATCTCTTCACCACACACAGCCACAAAGGCGGGAGAATTATTGGTGGGCCGTGTATTAGTCGCTCGGAGGAACACACTTAGACCAAGTTTTAATGGTTCAAAGAATGTCAGGCAAAATAGCCGGTCCTCACGCGTGTTCACTTCATCAAATCTGGCCCTCTTTGAAAATAGTTTGGACACCCCTGCTCTAGCTTAACCACTTCGGGTCCGCACCATTGACAGGACACGTCAACAGCGCGGACCTGAGGCGCCGGGGTCACGTCTTTGGACGTGATTTACTTGTAATTCCCCGCGTGCGCCACAGGGTGGCGCGCGGCGGGGAAAAACAGTCCCGACGCATCACCGAGGATTCGATGCGTGTACCCGGCGGCCGCGATGTCCGTCAGGTACACACGATCGGTGGTGACAGAGCAGGGACGTGGAGCTGTGTGTGTAAACACAGAGCTCCACGTCCTGTCAGGGAGAGGCGACTGATGCTGTTTCCCTTGTACATAGGGAGACAGCATCGATCACCTCCCCCAGTCACCCCCCTCCTCCCCACACAGTTAGAACACACCCAGGCAATACATTTAACCCCTTCCTCACCCCCTAGTGTTAACCCCTTCAATGCCAGTCACATTTATACAGTAATTAGTGCATATTTATAGCACTGGTTGCTGTATAAATGTGAATGGCGCAAAAATGTGTCAAAAGTGTCCGATGTGTCCGCCGCAATATCGCAGTCCCAATAAAAATCGCAGATCGCCGCCATTACTAGTAAAAAAAAATATTAAAAAAAAATTGGAGATTTTCCTAGCTGGTGACGGAAAATATTAGTTATATGAAGACAGGAGGCGAGTATCTAGCATTAACTTTCTTTACTAATGCTCATAGCAGAAAACAGAATTCAATACTTTAAAAAGAAAAATTTTACAAAGAGAACTTTACTACAAATCCCAGAATCCCTGAGACCGGAAACCCCTCCCCCAGGAGATCCTATATAACGTCTGCATGAAACCAGGAACTTCCTCTTTCTGGATGCGAATACTCCAGGTGTAACTCCAACTGCTGGAACAAAAAAGTCCAAACCTTCCGCGTCCATCCGGGCCGGAATTCTTGAACCACTGAGAACAGCCTCTAGGCTTCACGAATCCTGGCGCAGAGCTTCGTCTCCCAGAGATCTTCAACAGATAACGCTTTAATCTATAGCGCGACTAACTTCGACCCAACGGGGTCCAGAGGGCATCTTTGAACTGTGTCCAGAGTTATGTGTAAGGCATCAGTATCCTGAAATGATAAAGAATATGCATCATAGGGTGGGTAGGGTGGGAAGATACTCGCCTCCTGTCTTCATATAACTAATATTTTCCGTCACCAGCTAGGAAAATCTCCAATTATATTTCAGACAGGAGGCTCATATCTTGCATGTTTAAAGCACAGTCATAGATCATGCAACAGTATATATAACCCTACCACAAACGAGTGAGCCTACAGTCCTCTACATAACTACATGTACGTTAGATTCTCCCTGAAGGGCGAGGTAAGTACTAGCTGAGTCAGAGTATCACGATCAAGAATTCAGTACCGATAGAGAGACATGATTTCCTGGTCTAAAGTAGAACTCGCGAAAGGTCGATTCGGACGACCAGTCGGCCGCTAGTAAAAGGTCTGATAGAGAGCACCCTGTGGAAAAGACCTTAGTGGCCATGGCCCCCCTGGTCGAGTGTGCGCCGAAAAGAGAGACATCTATCCCCGCCATGTCCATGACCGCACGCACCCATCTAGCCAAGGTGGCTGAAGTCACCGGATGGTGTGGTTGCACAAATGAGATTAGAAGTTGTGAAAACCTAGGAGGGCGAAGATGCGCCGTGAGATTTTCGTAGGCTTGCAGGCATCGAACCACACATAGTCGAGGATGGGCCGGGAAAAAAGGGTAGAAAACCGAGTGCAAGTGGGTTTTTGTCCTGCGTACTACTGAGAATCTCACTCCTTCTGGAGAAAATTGCCGTCTGGAAACATCCAGGGCTCTCACGTCCGAGACGCGTTTGATAGAGATTAGGCATAGAAGAGTAGTGAGTTTCAGAGATAACAGTTTTAGGGAAAGGAGGTCATTGTCTTCCCAGGAAGAAAACAATCGAAGAACCTTGGAAACGTCCCAAGTGGAGGAATAACGTGGCCGGGGAGGTCGGTTGAATTTTGCGCCGCGGAGAAGGCGACACACCAAAGGATGTTTCCCTACAGGGAGGGAATCGACCGGGCAGTGATATGCTGAGATGGCGGATCTATAGACATTCAAGGAGCTATATGCCTTGCCCGAAGCGTAGGACTCCGCAAGGTAATTTACAATCGCGGAGACAGGGGCCTGAATGGGATCAATTTGTCGTTGATCACACCAACGAGCCCACAGCCCCTAGGCATATCGATAAGCCGATCTAGTCCCTGGGGCCCAGGCCAAGGCGAGGAGGTCTCTAGCTGATTCTGAAAGTCCAGTACTAGATTCTGGCAGCCCGATACCAACCATGCGAGGAGGGGAAGATTGCCCTCCAGCAGTAAAGGATGTGGACCCTTGGAGGGATTGGACAGGAGGTGAGTCGAGTGGGGAAGAAGCCTGGGGTAGTCGACCGACATCCCTAAGGCCAGAGGGAACCATGGTTGGGTCGGCCACCAAGGAGTGATCAGGACCACTGTGGATCCCAGGTTGACCACCTGGAGGAGTAGCCTGGTGATCATGGAGAAGGGGGGGAAAGCGTAATGTGGGCCGTCTGGCCACCATTGAAGGAACGCGTCTACAGCCACGGCTTCCGGGTCCGGTCTCCAACTGTAGAAACTCGGCAGTTGTCGATTGAGCCGGGAAGCGAAAAGGTCCATATGCAAAGGACCCCAGAGGTCGTGTAACGCCAGAAACACAGATCTGTCCAGGGTCCAATCGCTGGAATCGGACAGATGACGGGAGTTCCAATCTGCTACCCAATTGGATACTCCCGGGATGTACTCCGCTACAGGGGAAATATTGCGAGAGAGACAGAAATTCCAAAGTTCGGAGGCAATATCCGCCAATTGTTTGGATTTCGTGCCTCCTAAACGATTGATATATTGCACCGCCGCTATGTTGTCTAAACGTAAGAGAGCGCAACAATTGGATCTCTGCGAGAGAAAACTCTTGACGGCGAAAAATGCCGCCAGGAGTTCCAACGCGTTGATGTGAAGAGGAGACTCTTCTACGGACCACGTCCCTCCTGTGGAGTCCGGGCCGCAGCGAGCTCCCCAGCCTAGGCGACTGGCGTCTGATTCCAGGACAATGTCCGGGTGGGGGCTGAAGATCGTTTTCCCATTCCATTCCAGGGCATGGTGGAGCCACCATCGGAGCTCCGCTTCCGAATCCGGACAAAGGGTGATTTTGTCCGAGTACCGAAGACCTCGACGCAAATGAAGGGCACCTAGACGTTGAAGGGCTCGGTAGTGAAGGGGCGCAGGGAAAATAGCCTGAATGGAAGACGACAACAGACCGACTATCCGGGACAGGAGTCTGAGAGATATCTGCCGTTTGTGCAAAACCGTCCTGATTTCCTTCCGAATCAGAGCCATTTTGTGGTGTGGTAAGCGTAAAACCGCTTGTCTGGTGTCCACCGAGAACCCCAAGAATTCCATCTCCTGGGCCGGAGATAGTATGGACTTCTTGTGGTTTAGGAGAAAACCTAGACCTTCCAGGAGAGATATCGCCCAACATTTGTGTGTTTCTGCTTGAGACTTCGAGCGAGCCATAATGAGAAGATCGTCTAGATAAATTATCAGACGTACCCCCCTGCGACGCAACATGGCGATAACCGGTTTCATTATCTTGGTAAAACACCAAGGGGCCGCTGAAAGGCCGAAGGGAAGGCAGGTAAACTGCCACGTATGTCCCCGCCATCTGAATCTCAGATACTTTTGGGAGGATCGGTGCATAGGAACCGTCAGGTATGCATCTTTTAAATCTATCTTTACTAGCCAATCCCCCTGGACAAGAAGGTCCCTGAGCATATGGATACCCTCCATCTTGAAGTGGCGATAGACCACGTATTGGTTCAGATTTTTTAGATTTATTACCGGACGATATCCACCATCCTTCTTTCGAACCAGGAAAAGGTTGTTTATGAACCCCGGAGACTCGGGGTCTACCTCTATGACAGCGTGTTTTGCGATCAGGTCTTGTAGTTCTAAGTCTATGAGGTTCCTGTTGTGTTCTGAAAAATGAATGGGGTGCGGGGTCCCCGTCATGGTAGGTATAGTCATGAAGTCTATCTGGTAACCCTGAATTGTGGACAGAATCCAATCGTCTGCCGTAATCATGAACCAGGCATGGGTAAAATGTTTCAGTCTGCCCCCTATTGGTATGTGAGGGTGGTATGGGACACTCACCGGTAGGAGGTCGGGATCTCGGGAAGCCCCTGCCGCCGCGGCTCCTCCATGGACGTCCTCTAGGGGGGAAGAATGGTGCCGGTTGTGCAAGGGTGGTAGTATATTGCTGGTGTGTTGGCGTAAAGGCCTGATTGGGGGCCCTTGAGAAGGCCCTATAGTAACCCGGGTACCTGAACCGGACTTCTTCAGGGACGACTGGGCCTTGTCCAGGCTATTGAACAGACCCACAAATTTATTAATATTTTTAATTAGGTCCTCCCCAAATAGGAGACCCTCAGCCGAGGGACCTGGCTCAGACTCTGCTAGATGAGAAAGCTGTGGGTCCAGCTTCATCAAAAGAGACCTGCGCCGTTCTATGGCACAGGTCGTGTTGGCTGAGCCTAGAAGGCATATGGCCCGCTGGGCCCAACCCCGTAACTGCACTAGATCTACCGGTTCATCGGTGTTGGCCGCCTGTTCAGACAGGTTCAGGATCTTTGTTAAGGGTCCCAGCAGGTCTAAGATGCGATCCTGGATCGACTTAAAGGAGCGTTCAATGCCCTTTTTAGCATATTTCCCTGTTTTTGTCAGGTACTTAAGCAGGATCGGGTCAATCTCTGGGGTGACTGCCGCTTTATGGGGTACGAATGGCCTGGGACATTCTGCCCTTAGTTTATTTTGGTCTTTCCTATCAAGGATCTTCCTGACCCAATGTTCCACATATTGTGAAACTTGCGGAATCGGGGCCCAGTCCCCTGACCTAGGGTGTGTGATACTTTCGGGGTTAAAGAAAGGTTCACCCAGAGAGTCCAGAATAGTTGTGGACTGCAATTGTGAGTTGGTTTCCGTTTCAGGAACCATGTACCCAGCATCCTCCATTTCCGCATCGGAATCGTCCGATGAAAGGATCAGAGATCCGTCAGGTGACTCCTCGTCTGATTCCTCGTTAAACGAGTCCGGTTTAACCCGGTGGGCAGAAATACATTTTTTATTAGTGATCTCCTTGCTTGTCAAGGGTCGTTCATTGTTCGGATGTCTGGGTCGGCAGGCCGTGGAGGGTCCTGCCTCAAGCATGAGTTTTACTTCCCCTGCCGGGGAGTCGGTGTGGGTCAACAAATGTTTCCTCTTGCAAGAGGCTTTTCCCACTTTCATTGCCTCAGGGTGAGGTAAGATGTTGGTCACAGTGGCAGCTAATGCTGCTTGAATAGAATTATTAATGATGTCCTGAATTTGAGCAGCTGTGAGCAACTGAGGGGTCTCAGGGGTGATACCCTGATCTGCTCCATGTGAAGCTAGGTTCCTAGAACCTTTTGCCATATTAGTAGTAAACAAGGAATTTTGCTCAGGCAAACCGTTTTCTACAGACCACTGATTACAGTGCTCCGTCTATTCAATAAACTGCCTGAGGTGAAATATGTGTGTGTAAGTCTACCGTGCCCTGATAGTGGTCACGCTATCAGGGAGAATATGAATCCAGCAGCCAAGCCTGCACAGCACCTTCCCCTAGTAGATCAGCCGCTGAATGCAGCGGTGAAGAGCGGTGGGCAGGTCCTGTGTTCGGCGCGTCGCGGTGACGTCACCGGAGCGCTGCCATTGGTCGAACGAACGCGGGTATACTAGGAGAGAGAGAGTCTGTGATCGGCCCGCCCCCTCCTACAAGAAGGGCGCGAATCGCCCTGAGGTATATAGTTCAAGGGACATACGCGCAAGCGGGGGGGGAAAAAAAGGGGGGGGGGTAACACAGCCTAAAGGCGTTTGAAGCGCCAGTAAAACGAAGCGCAGCCGCGCCTCACAATCGAATAAACAATACAATTTACAATACAATTTACACCATAGACAAAAAGCAAGAATATGAGGTACTTAACTGGCCATGAGCAGAAAGAAAGAGGAAGTTCCTGGTTTCATGCAGACGTTATATAGGATCTCCTGGGGGAGGGGTTTCCAGTCTCAGGGATTCTGGGATTTGTAGTAAAGTTCTCTTTGTAAAATTTTTCTTTTTAAAGTATTGAATTCTGTTTTCTGCTATGAGCATTAGTAAAGAAAGTTAATGCTAGATATGAGCCTCCTGTCTGAAATATAATCATAATTCTGTCCCCTACTTTGTAGGTGCTATAACTTTTGCGCAAAGCAGTCACTTATTGTGATTTTTTTTTTTTTTTTTACAAAAATACGTAGAAGAATACGTTTCGGCCTTAACTGAGAAGAAAAAATATATATATTTTTTTTAAATTGGGATATTTATTATAGCAACAAGTAAAAAATATATATATATTTTTAAATTGTCGCTCTTTTTTTGTTTATAACGCAAAAAATAAAAACCGCACGGGCGATCAAATACCACCAAAAGAAAGCTCTATTTGTGGGGAAAAAAAGGACGCCAATTTTGTTTGGGTGCCACGTCACACGACCGCGCAATTGTCAGTTAAAGCGACGCAGTGCCGGAAGCTGAATTTTCGCCTGGGCACGAAGGGGGTTTATGTGCCTAGTAAGCAAGTGGTTAAATGAACCTATTTAGAAAAATAAAAAACAAAACTTTACAACCCCTTTAGAATAATAAGCCTTCTGTGTTGCAGCCCCCTCAGCCTCCCTAATACTTACCTGAGCCTCATCTCTATCCAGTGATGTTCACGAGTGCCTCGGGCATCCGGGACTCTCCTCCTGATTGGCTGAGACACAGCAGCCATTGGCTCCCGCTGCTGTCAAGAAAGTTCTCTTTCTAATTCTGTCAGAATTTCCGACGGAAAAAGTCCAATGGGGCATACACACGTTTGGATTATCCGATGAAAAAACTCTGTGTCACTTTTTTCATCTGAAATTCAGATTGTGTGTACGAGGCATTAGAGAGGCCTCTTGAAGGAAATGTCTCCCTGTGACAGCAATGGAGCTGTGAAGTGAGTTCTCGGGTACAGCTTTTAGGTCTCTGATCGCCTAAAATAAGGTGACCAGATTTTTTTAATGAAATCCGGGGACATATTTATTTTTTACTTGTAATGGCGGAAATCAGCGACTCTCTGCTCATCGCCACCACCGCCCACCCCACAGCCTGTCAAGTCTTACTCTTCGAGGTTCCAGTTATTACTGGGTGGGGAATGGAGGAAGATCACTTCACTAGGGAAGGCAAGGAGATAAGCAGGCAGGTGGCTGGCCGGGACTTGAGCCAAGGCAGAAGAACATGCGAGTGGAGCTGAATGGGCATGCACCCGAAACTGAAGAACTCTTTCTTCCGCTCTGACCGGCACATGATCATCAGAAAGGGGCACAGATAATGGAAATAAATTGCCCCCCCCCCCCCATAGCTAGTAGGGGTGGTATAATTTTTTTAAATTCTGCACTGTCTTTGAAATTGCCCCAGCCCCTGTTCAAATCCAATCCGGGGACAAAACCAGGGACAGACTTGATCCGGGGACAGTGCCCTGAATCTGGGGACTGTCCCCGGAAACTGGGTATGTCTGGTCACCCTACTCTAAAACTGGAAAAGTAAGGACAAGCACCCTGTGAGTTAAAGCGGATCTCCACCAAAAAAAAAAAAATATATTAAAAGCCAGCAGCTACAAATATTGCAGCTGCTGACTTTTAATATTAGGACACTTACCTGTCCTGGAGTCCAGCGCCGTCGGCATCAGAGGACGAGCAATCGCTCCTCACTCTGCTGCCCCCACCGCCATCCTCGGTGAGGGAACCAGGAAGTGAAGCATTGCGGGCAGTGCCGCCCTCACTGATTCCCGCTGTGTTCTGGGAGTCGAGTGTTTCCAAGAACACAACGGGCGGGGGCGGGAGGTGATGCACTCCCCGCAGAATCCCCGCAGTGAGGACTCCCGGAGGTAGGTGCAATTTCCTGTCTTTGACAGGTATCTGCACCCCTCCCCCTGAAAGGTGTCAAATGTGACACTGGAGGGGGGAGGGTTCCGATGAGCAGAAGTTCCACTTTAGGGTGGAGCTCCGCTTTAAAACGCATTGTAGCAAAATAATGGAGATGGGGGTTTAACCACTTGCCGCCCGCCCTATTACAAAATGACAGCGGCAAAGTGGTTTTAATATCCTGAGTGGACGTCATATGACGTCCTCAGGATATTGAGCCACTGCGCGCCCCCGCAGCACCGATCTCGGTAAAGAGTCTCTGAAGGAGACTCTTTAGCACGTGATCAGCCGTGTCCAATCACAGCTGAACATGATGTAAACAAGAAGAGCCGGTTATTGGCTTTTCCGCACTCGCGTCTGTCAGACGCAAGTAGAGGAGAGCTGATCAGCTGCTCCTTTGACAGGGGGAGGTTTGTGCTCATCGATTATCAGCACAGCCCCATCGAGGATGCCCACACTAGACCACCAGGGATGCCACCAGACCAATAGGGATGCCCTCCACCAGTAATGCCACCCTAGACCACCAGGGATGCCAATCAGTGCCCACAATGGGCATCACTGATTGGCAGGCATTGTTGTTTGGCACTGATTGGCATCCATAAGTACAATATAATACAGTTCATCCATGCCCATCCATGCCACCTATCAGTGCCCATCCGTGCCACCTATCAGTGCCCATCCATGCCACCTATCAGTGCCCATCCATGCCGCCTATCTGTGCCCATCCGTGTCACCTATCCATGCCTATCTGTGCCGCCTATCTGTGCCCATCCGTGCCGCCTATCAGTGCCCCATCAGTGCTACATATTAGTGCCCATCAATTCCACCTCGTCAGTGCCACCTCATCGGTGCCCATCAGTGTCGCCTTATCAGTGCCAGTCAGTGCAGCCCCATCAGTGCCCATCAGTGAAGGAGAAAACGTTCTTATTTACAAAGTTTTGTAACATAAAAAAAAAAAAGCATTTGTTTTTCAAAATTTTCGGTCATTTTAATTTTTTTTTTGCAGAAAATAAAAATCCCAGAGGTAATCAAATACCACCAAAAGAAAGCTCAATGTGTGGGAACAAAATGATACAAATTTAGTTTGGGTACAGTGTAGCACGACCCCGCAATCGTCATTCAAAGTGTGGCAGTGCGGAAAGATGAAAATTGGTCTGGGCAGGAAGGTGTGTAAGTGCCCGGTATGGAAGTGGTTAAAGCAAACCTGTCTTGCCCTGAATGGGCAAAGCATACGTTTTCGTTCAGCACAGCTCCAATAATTGGTAAACAGCGACGAGATTTCCCTGTTGGATTTTACTTGTTGCCTTGATGTGCTGCTTAAAAATGTATTACAAGATACAGAGAGACTTCATCAGCAGGCATAATGGAACAAACAAAGTAATTATTTTTATTTCACAAAGTTTACCATTTTACTAACTTACTTAGGAACATCTTACTTTGCCTGTAAAGTTATATATTTTCAGGTTGACAAATCTCAAAAGGAAATATTTAAAAGTGGATTATCTTTCTATGCGTTTCAACCTTCCTTAATTTGCACTTGGCACACTTGAGAAGTTTTCGAAAGTGATTGCCATTATCATAGCAAATAAATAATTGGCTTGGTGGGTAGGGAGTACAGGGTGATATCGCTGAAAGTTATTAACTGCAAAGTGTGTGACTTTACTAAGAATGAACAACTGGGGCAACGTTTCTGCCACCAGATGGCGGTAAAGCTTCATTAACAAATGTTTCGCCACTGTAGTCATCAATTTATATTCTGCGGTAAGGTCACTGGGAGTCTGGGCTTCAGACGGAACACATCTCTTCAGTACTAGATTCAATCTAGAGATCCAATGGTCATATGAGAGATTAATATTAGGACGGGACCATAGAGCACTGGCATTCTCACTAATGTCTAAATAATTTTACCACATTATTGAGACGTGATGATGCAGTGGGCTTGATTTGAAAAAACTGCAGAAAAGGAAAAACCTAGGGCCACATTCAGGTACATCTGCGCATTATTGGACCGGCGTAGTACACCGCCTTTACGTTAGACTTGCGCAATGTAGCAGCGTAATCACCCTATTCTCGTCGCTTTTATGCAGAAATTTGCGCATGCGTAACGTTATTTCAGAGGCGTAAGGCGGAGTAATACAAATTGGGAAGGACGTGGGCGTGTTACATTGAAATGAGCCGTGACCCCATGCAAATAAAGGGCCGGCCGGCTCGCGCATGCGCGCTTGAAGGAGACCATGGTCAGCACCTCTGTGCGCATGCTCACAACTCGGGAACAGCGCAATCAGTGAAATTGGAAGTAGACCCGGGCAACTTTGCTGAACTACGCAGACAGCATAAATAGCCAGACACAAACGCACTTCCATTGCAAAAGTACATCCCTTTGTATCCCTCCCTATACAGCAAGGTGCTATTGTTCTGTTGTTTGTTAGCGTTTATTTGTTTGTTTGTGACGTGTCGTTGAGATATTTGGGGACTGTTTTGCAGAGTGATTTTTGTCTTTTATGTGTTTTCTTTTTTTTTTTTTTTTCAATTATATTTTTGCTGGGCTTTTTTTTTTTTTTTTTGGTTCTGTTTGTGTATGATTTGGAAATGTGGGGGTGACATTTCTGCCGGAAAAGGGGTGTCACTCTCAATTTTGGTGGAGAAGGGTTCCCCAGGACCAGGGAGAAGTGATCCCCAGGTCCGTGTGAATGGTGTATGAATGTACAGTGACATAATTGGAGCCTTGGCGTGGCGTTGCTGCTCACAAGTCCTGCATGGTGGGCTTGTGCCAATCCAATGTGATGAGGATGTGGGGTGTGTGTGCTAGGGACCACAGTGGTGTGCATGCATGCATTCTCATTGTGCCATTATTAATGTGTGTGTTTAACGTGCAAAGATGCATAATGTGAGCTGGCATGAGATGGGGTCATGAGATGGGGTCCCAGTGCATATGCAGAGTCACCTTGAAGGGAAAAGACAGGAGGATGTTAGTAGTGCATGTGTCCCTTGTGATGTGTGCATCATGGGGGGGGGGGGACAGTCATGCCTGCCACCCATGTCACTCACCAACCAGCCAGCTGTCCCCATACATGTTCTGTTCGAAATCTGTGGGGATGGGGCTCTGATTGTATATGTAGCTGTCATGGGTGTCATGGGTAGTGTCATGTGTTGGGCTGCTGATGTCCTCCTGCAGGGTTGTGGTTAATTCCATGATGGCATGATGGGTGAAACTGAAGATGCGAGACACCTCAGAATCACTCATGCCATAGATGTCTATGCGTGTGTGATATATCCTCTCCCGTGAAGAGTGAAGATTGAGGGCTTGTATCAGATAAGAATATTGTATTAGATTAGATTAAATTGTAAAGTTTATATAAGCAAATAAAAAGTAAAAAAAAATAAAAAAAATAATCCTGTGCCCTCCTCAGTGCCCTCCTCAGTGCCCTCCTCCTACTTTGATCATCTAAAGTCAGTAGTATAGCTATGAGCATGGATGCCCCTGGCATGTTGGCATACAGTTTGTTGGGCAACACGTGTGACTGCTCAGCTCCTCACTAACAGTGTTGCTTTATCTGACATGTAGACGATTTTTCTCTTTTTAGAGCAGCTTTTATATGGTCTAATTTTAGACAGGACATTTTGCTGTTGCGCACAGCGCGTAGCCTGCGCTGCCCCAACGTTTTTTTGTGGATCCCCGTAAGTCCCTCATTAGCATATTTGACTAGCAAATCAATGGTCTGTCTAGCACAGTTTTGCGCGGACGGATGCGCCTGTCTAACGAAATTACGCTGGACAAAAAAAAGTAGATTTCTTGCGTATCTCGTTTTGGGGATGCCGTGCATCGAAACGCAAGCGCACATTTAGACTTACGCAAGCGCATCTCCTGTTGCGCAGGTGTAATCGCTCTGTGAATCTGGCCCCTAGTTGTTGCCTACAGAATACAGTCAGGTGTGGTGGGACCCAAATCATTTAAAAGGTTCTAGGATACGCAAGAACAAGTTAGCTATGCATAGACACCTGCATTTACCTTAACCCCTTAAGGACCGCCTCATGTACATTTACATCGGCAGAATGGCACGGACAGGCACATCAACATAGCTGTACGTGGCTGCCTTGACGTGGGTCGGGGGTCCGATCGGGACCCCCCCTCGGTACATGCGACGGTCCCGGTGGCTGTGCGAGCGATCCGTAAGTAAATAATATTGATTTTTTTTCAAAAATGTCGCTCTATTTTTGTATATAGCGCAAAAAATTCAAATTGCAGAGGTGATCAAATACCACCAAAAGAAAGCTCTATTTGTGGGAAGAAAGGGATGTAAATTTTGTTTGGGAGCCACGTCGCACGACCGCGCAATTGTCAGTTAAAGCGACACAGTGCCGAATCACAAAAAGAGGCCTGGTCCTTTACCTGCATTTTGGTCCGGGTCTTAAGTGGTTAAAGTGGATGTAAACCCACATTTTTTTTATGTCACAATGTAGAGTATAAGATTTCCTCTGAGCAATCCTCTTTTATTGTTCAGTGAAAATTAACAGAATTCCAGATAAAAACCTGTCTAAATAAAAAGTCCTTTCCTCTCTCCTTGCTTTGAGTGACAGGTTATTTACATATCTAGTTTGGACATGTTTATCATATGTTATGTTATGTTTATCATAATATGAGGTGATCCATAGTTCATTGTATATTACCAGGATGTGTTATGTGGGGGATGGGTGGATTTCTCACTTTTTATTCTGTGAATCACCTCATGAACATAACATAACATATGATAAACATGTCCAAGCTAGATATGTAAATAACCTGTCACTTAAAGCAAGGCGAGAGGACAGGACTTTTTATTCAGACAGGTTTTTATCTGGAAGTCTGTTAATTGTCACTGAACAATAAAAGAGGATTGCTCAGAGCTGGATTAACTCTGTGTGGCAAGACTGGGCACAGATGATAGGAAATCGTATACACTACATTGTGACATAAAAATAAAAAATAAAACATTTTTGGGTTTACATCCACTTTAACCACTTAAGACCCGGACCTTTAGGCAGCTAAAGGACCCGGCCAGGTTTTGCGACTCGGCACTGCGTCCCTTTAACAGACAATTGCGCGGTCGTGCGACGTGGCTCCCAAACAAAATTTTTTTTCGTGACTGCGACATTATGGTGAACACTGTGGACAATTTTGACAAATTTTTGGGACAATTGTCATTTTCACAGCAAAAAATGCATTTAAAATGCATTGTTTATTGTGAAAATTACAATTGCAGTTTGGGAGTTAACCACAAGGGGCACTGAAGGGGTTATGTGTTCCCTAATGTGTGCTTACAACTTTAGGGGGGTGTGGCTGTAGGTGTGACGTCATCGATTGTGCATCCCTATAAAAGGGATCACTCGATCGATGACGCCGCCACAGTGAAGAACGGGGAAGCTGTGTTTACAAACGGCTCTCGCCGTTCTTCAGCTCCAGGGACCGATCACCGGACTCCAGTGGCGATCGGGTCTGCGAGTCCCGCGGTCCCGGAGCTTCGGACCGGGTCACGGGAGCGCGCCACGGGACCCATGGCTGAGCACTAGCACAGGACATACCTGTACGTGCATGTGCCCAGCCGTTCCATTCTGCCGACGTATATTTTCAGGAGGCGGTCCTTTAACCACTTAACGCCCGCCGCATGTATATGTACTTCCACAGAATGGCACGTACAGGCAGATGGGCGTACATGTACCCCCCCCCCGGTACATGCGGCGGGCGTTTTACCTCCGGGAGCGATCCGTGATGAGGGGGGCGGCTGTTCGTTTTTGTCCGCTCCCTCGTGATCGCTCCCAGCCAATACGGCATCCCCCCGCCCTGCACTTCCTCTGCCTGTGTAATGTAAACACTGGCAGAGGAAGTGATGTCAGCTCTCCTCTCGGTGGTATTTTCAATCTGACGAGAGGAGACATCACACAGTAAGTCGCACCAACAGCACACTGACACCACACACATAGGCACACTTAACCCCTTCCGATCACCCCCCCACCCCCTATCACAGTGTCACTAATACCAGTGATCATATACAGTATGTACTGATCACTGCATTTAGTGTCAGTGTGACAGTTAGTGTGACAGGCAGTTAGTGTTAGGTCCAGGGTAGCCCCCGTACCCCCCCTAATAAAAGTTTAACCCCTTGATCACCGCCCTAGTTAACCCTTTCACCCCCTATTGCCAGTGTCACTAAGCGATCGGTTTTCTGATCGCTGTATTAGTGTCACTGTTGCCGCTAGGTAGCTATTTTTTTTTTTATATTGAATTTTTTTTTATTAAAGACATGTGGCTGAATACATTTTGGCCTAAATGTTTGACTAAAATTTAGTTTATTAAATTTTTATAATAACAAAAATTAAAAATATTGTTTTTTTTTCAAAAATGTCGCTTTATTTTTGTTTATAGCGCAAAAAATAAAAATCGCAGAGGCAATCAAATACCATCAAAAGAAAGCTCTATTTGTGGGAAAAAAAAGACGCAAATTTTATTTGGGAGCCACGTCGCACGACCTCGCAATTGTCTGTTAAAGCGACGCAGTGCCGAATTGTAAAAATTAAAAATTTTATTAAAATTGAAAAAATATAAATTACTCCATTTAAAAATTAGGGCTATTTTGAAACATCTACTCTCTGAGAGGGAGGCTTGTTTTTTTGCTTTTTTCGTAAATTGGTAAATTCAGGAAATTCCAAAAAAACGAATAAAACGGAAAATACTAATTTTCCGAAAAAAAGGATGAAACAAAATAAAAACGAATTTTCGGAAATTCGAAAAGTTCGGAAATTTTTCAATTTTCGAAATATCGAATTTCAGATTTTTCAATTTTCGAAATTTCGAATTTTTGAAATGTCCAATTTAGAATTTTTTCAGTTTTCGAATTTTTCAATTTTCGAATTTCGAATTTTTCAAGTTTCGAAATTTCGAATTTTTCAATTTTCGAAAATTGAAAATACGAAAATTCTGAAATACGAAATTTCGAATTTTCGAAAATTGAACAATTCGAAATTCGGAAATACGAAATTAAAAGATTTGAAAAATTGAAATTTTGACAATTTAAAAATTCGAAATTCGAAATTTCAAAAATTTAAAAATTCGAAATTTCGAAATTTGCAAAAAGCAAAAAAACAAGCCCCCCTTTCAGAGAGTAGATGTTTAAACATAGCCCTAATTTTTAAATGGAGTAATTTATATTTTTTTAATTTTAATTAAATTTAAATGTTTTACAATTCGGCACTGCGTTGCTTTAACAGACAATTGCAAGGTCGTGCGACGTGGCTCCCAAACAAAATTTTGACAAATTCTAAATTTGACAAATTCTAAATTTGACAAATTCTAAATTTGAAAAATTTGAAAATTCGAAATTTGAAAATTCGAAATTTGAAAATTCGAAATTTGAAAATTCGAAATTTAAAAATTCGAAATTTAAAAATTCGAAATTTAAAACATTTGAAAATTCGAAATTCGAAAATTCAAAAATTGAGAAATTAGAAAATTTAAAAAATCGAAAATTAAGAAATTCGAAAATTGAAAAATTAAAAAATTAAAAAAAATTAAAAAATCGAAATTTTGGGTTTTCTAAAATTCTAAAAACTAAAATTCGAATTTCCAAAATACGAAAAATAAAAAAATCGGAAATACGAAAATTCTGAAATTTAAAAATTCGTAAATTTGGAAATACGACAATTCGAAATTTCGGAAGTCCGAAAATTGAAAAATTCGTAAATTCGAATTTTCGGAAGTCCGAAAATTGAAAAATTCGTAGATTCGTAAATTCCAATTTTCCGAAATACGAAAATTCAGAAATAAAAATTTCGGAAATACGAAAATTTGTAATTAACGAATTTCCGAATTTTAATTAAAAACGAATTAGAAACAAAACGAATTGCACATGTCTAGTGGTCAGAATCTTTGCCTAATTTATAGTGAATGGCACAGATGTTAAAACCTTTTCCATAATCTTCCCCCTCAAAGAGCAATCAACTAATGAGGGTCTGCTAAATCCACAGAGCTGAAATTTGAAAAAAATGCATCTAAATTCAGCTTCAACTTCTATTTGCTGCCTAACGAAAAAATGAAACACAAAATCTTGTTACTAGGTGATAATCTCCACTTCTTGGAATTTGATATCATCCCTGTGTTGTACTATAGGCTATTGTATAGTCAATGACATTAAAACAGACACTCAGAAGTCTATTTATTAAAAATCCATTGATAAAAAATTTGCATAGCCATTCGTCCAGTAAATTTGCATGTTACATTCATTCTGTGATAGCTGCATGGCAGTCATTTAAAAGGATCGGGCAAGACAGCATCTTCTAGAAATGATCTGGTTTAGGACTGAATAATAAACAGTGCAATAATGTAGGTAATCCCAAGGTATCCACATTTGCACTAAGACGCGTTTACAGTTTCATAACAAGTAGTCAAGAATAGTGGACAGTCAATACAACATAAATTATAAAAAATAGAAAATATTTTATTAAAAACAGCAATTAAAAAAAAATGATAAATACTATTCATTGACTGTTACATACATACATCTAATACCCAACATGTAACAGTGATGGATTGTATACAGTTGAAAGTAGCACCCATTTTTGTTCGTCAGTTTCGCCGTTACGGCTTCATCAGCACTGGACGCGAAGGGATACTTTAAATAAGTTTTCAAAAGAAATCCAGCTTTAAATGTAAGGAAAAAGAAACAATACACATAAATATACATATTATTATTTTGCGACAAAAATATACATTGCAAATATTGGTAAGGTATGCATGTGAAAAAAAGAAGGAAGAGGGAAGAAAAAAAAATGCAGGAAGATATAGATCGAATGCAATCTTCCTCATGAGCTCCCTACCTCATAGAGATACGGAGGTCACTACAATGGAACCAATCCTCTTCTGGGCCCAGATTCACAGAGCGATTACGCGTGCGCAACTGCTGTTGCGCGTGCGTAAGTCTAAATGTGCGCGTGCGTATAGTTGCACGCGATTCACAAAACAATATACGCCAGAAATCTACGTTTTTTGGTCCGGCGTAATTGAGTTAGACATTCGCTTCCCTTCGCGCAAAACTGCGCTAGACACACCATTGATTTGCTAGTCAAATATGCTAATGAGGGAGTTACGGGGATTCACAAAAAAACGCAGTTGCTGCGCAGGCTACGCGATGTGCGCAACAGCAAAATGTTCTGTCTAAAGTTAGAGGACCTAAAAGCTGGTCTAAATTTTGAAAAAAAGTCTAATTGTCAGATAAAGCAACACTGTTAGTGAGGAGTTCAGCAGTCACACGTGTTGCCCAACTATCTGTATGCCAACATGCCAGGGGCATCGTCACGCATAGCTATACTACTGACTGGGCACGGAGGATGGCACTAAGGAGGGCACGGGAGATGTTTTTTTTTTTTGCTTATATAAAATTTACAATTTAATCTAATCTAATACAATATTCTTATCTGATACAAGCCCCTCACTCTTCACTTGATATATCACACACGCATAGACATCTTTGGCATGAGAGATTCTGAGGTGTCTCGCATCTTCAGATTCACCCCTCATGCCATCATGGAATTACCACAACCTTGCAGGAGGACATCAGCAGCCCAACACATGGCACCACCCATGACACCCATGACAGCTACATATACAATCAGAGCCCCATCCCCACAGATTTTTAAACAGAACATGTATGGGGACAGCTGGCTGGTTGGTGAGTGACATGGGTGGCAGGCATGACTAGCCCCTCCCGTGATGCACACCTCACAAGTGGCACATGCATGACTAACATCCTCCTGTCTTTTCCCTTCAAGGTGACTCTGCATATGCACTGGTACCCCATCTCATGACCCCATCTCATGCCAGCTCACATTATGCATCTTTGCACGTTAAACACACACATTAATCATGGCACAATGAGAATGCATGCATGCACACCACTGTGGTCCCTAGCACACACACCCCACATCCTCATAAAATTGGATTGGCACCAGTCCACCATGCAAGACTGGTGAGCAGTAACGCCACGTCAAGGCTCCAATTATGTCACTGTACATTCATACACCATTCACACGGACCTGGGAATCACTTCTCCCTGGTCCTGGGGAACCCTTCTCCACCCAAATTGAGGATGACACCCCTTTTCCAGCAGGAATGTCACCCCCACATTCAAACATCATTCACAACCCAAAATATGCCAAAAATGTCAGCAAAAAAATAAAAAAATGCATAGAAAAAAAAAAATGCAGAGAACAAAAATAAAAATGCTTTCAAACCAAAAAAAGGGGGAAAAAAAATTAATGCCCTCTGCCTGAGCCACGCCTGGGGCGCCCCCGGCCACGGCCCCGGACCCTCAGGGGAGACGCATGGGGGAGGGGAAAAGCCGGGGAAGGAGGAGCAGCCCCTGAGATCTGCCCACCTGGCGGCCTGCCCTCCAAGGCCACGGCTATTCTGTCCAGGGCAGCACCAAGTGTTGCCGTGTTGCCCTGGATAGCCTGGGTAAGGGCCCTCACATCCTGCCCAACGCCTGCTGCTGTAGTTTGCAGGTCATTTAGGCAGGTTGTGGAGGCCCGGGAGTGGGAGTCCAGGTTACCCAGCCTATCGTTCATGGAGGACAGGCTCTGATCCACCCGCCCCATAGTCTGGCAGAGCTGTCTCAGAAGGCGGGTCTGGGTGGCCAGGTTCCTTCTCAGACAGGCGGGCAGGAGATTGGGCGCCCCCCTGGTGCTCTGGGATGACCTCCTGGCTCCAGCTGATGGTTGTGGCCGGGGAGAAGGGGAGGCCCTTGTGAGGGGAGCCATGTTGGGGGAGGAGGGGGGGGGGCTCACCCTTAGGGAGGGCAGGCTTCTTGCAGCCAGAGGGGAAGAGTCCGCAGAAACCAAACGGCCAGTGCCTGCCATGGACTCCTCCTCCTCATGATTCTCCTCCTCCTCATGATCGTCCTCTGCATGATCCTCCTCCTCCTCTTGTTCCTCCTCCGCGGACTCTGGCCTTGTTGGGGGGGCCTCATTAGGCTGCTGTCCTGGCGTTGGAGCGGTCTGGCCAGATGGCCCTGCACCCTCCTGCACATCTGTGGATGACACAAACCATTCACAGGTTGGAGGATCCACACACTTGCCACATATTCCCTTTCACCCCCTCCCCCACACATGCTACACACCTGAGAGAAATAAAAACCTTACCTGGCACCGCGGGGACCGGACTTGTGTCAAAGCCTGGCAGGCCCTCCACTTCATGCCGGTGAAAGGTCAGGGCCACCACACGCTCCGTCGCTGTAAATCTAACCCGGCATGGTGGGCCCCCTCCTGTGCCCCTGGCATGGGCATTTATTGCGGCCAGTTTTTTTTTCACCTCACGCCGGAGGTCATTTATTTTCTTTTCAATCCCAGACCGGGTCCGTGTCTCCCCCTCCCCCGATGAATTGACCTGCTCCGTGATCATATCCAATATCTCCCTCCTCCTGGCCGGGGTGGTGGTGGCACTCTGCGGGCCGTGGAGAAAACGCCCATAGTCGGTAATGGCCCGGGCAAGAATTCTTTTTTCCCCCACTGTAAAATTAAGCTTTCTTTTTCTCTCAGTCATACTTCCAAACAAACTCACTAGCAGTCACCAAAAATCTGTCACAAATACAAGCACAACCAATCAGACAAGAACACACACAAAGAGAAAAAGAACACCCAAAAATCACACTAGCACTCAGCAAGAAACAGACACAAAAAAATCAGATGAAAAAATAAAGCAAGAAAACAAACGCTCAGAAATCTATCAATCAAACAAACAGTCTCAAACACTTATCAAAACACACTTTCACAAAACTACCAACAAGCACTAGATCACACAGAACACTAATCTGACAACTACAAAACACACTCTAACGAACAACAGAGCAAAAGCACTTGATTCAATGGGAAGGGACACAAAGGGATGTACTTTTGCAATGGAAGTGCGTTTGTGTGTGTCTATTTATGCTGTCTGCGTAGTTCACAACGTTGCCCTAGTCCATTTCCAATTTCACTGATTGCGCCGCTCCCGAGTTGTGAGCATGCGCACAACGGAGCTGACATGGTTTCCTTCACGCGCGCATGCGCGAGTCGGCCGGCCCTTCATTTGCATGGGGTCACGGCTCATTTCAATGTAACACGCCCACGTCCCTCCCAATTTGTATTACTCCTCCTTACGCCTCCGGAAAAAACCTTACGCTTGCGCAATCTCTTGTGCAAAAGCTACGTGAATCGCGGGATTACGCGGCTAGATTGCGCAAGTCTAACGGAAAAGTGGTGCGCTACGCCGGACCGATAATGCGCCGATCTACGTGAATCTGGGCCCTGGTCTCTGTGTGTGCACATCATTCAGCTCAATTCAAAAATTGACAAAAGTTCCAGTTTCATAACAAGGTAGTTTAAGTAAGCAGGCTTACATATGGAAGTATCCAACAGGTACCGCTCCCTATATAAGCTCCCAACTGTCCCTGATTTCAAGCAATGTAGATATTTGCCAGCACACCATGGCACGTCATGAATAGCGTCCAAACTAGGGTTGTCCCGATACCGATACCAGTATTTGCGGGAGTACTTGTACTCCCGCAAATACCCCCGATACCAGAATAGAATACTTTTTCATGGCTGCATATATGGGTGACATGGCTGCATATATGGGTGACATGGCTGCATTTGTGGGTGACATGGCTGCATATGTGGGTGACATGGCTGCATATGTGGGTGATGTGGCTGCATTTGTGGGTGACATGGCTGCATATATGAGTGACATGGCTGCATATATGGGTGACATGGCTGCATATATGGGTGACATGGCTGCATATATGGGGGACATGGCTGCATATATGGGTGACATGGCTGCATTTGTGGATGACGTGGCTGCATATATGGGTGACATGGCTGCATATATGGGTGACATGGCTGCATATATGGGTGACATGGCTGCATTTGTGGGTGACATGGCTGCATATATGGGTGACATGGCTGCATATATGGGTGACGTGGCTGCATTTGTGGGTGACATGGCTGCATATATGAGTGACATGGCTGCATATATGGGTGACATGGCTGCATTTGTGGATGACGTGGCTGCATTTGTGGATGACGTGGCTGCATTTGTGGGTGACATGGCTGCATATATGGGTGACATGGCTGCATATATGGGTGACATGGCTGCATATATGGGTGACATGGCTGCATTTGTGGGTGACATGGCTGCATATATGGGTGACATGGCTGCATATATGGGTGACATGGCTGCATTTGTGGGGGACATGGCTGCATTTGTGGGGGACATTTAAAAAAAGTATCGGTATTCGGTATCGGCGACTACTTGAAAAAAAGTATCGGTACTTGTACTCGGTCCTAAAAAAGTGGTATCGGGACAACCCTAGTCCAAACGGATGATTTATTGCATGATCACAACACAATGAGAGTGCCTGACGAAGGGGTCCTGCGTGACTCCGAAACGTTGCACACTCCTTGTGTTGTGATCATGCAATAAATCATCCATATGGACGCTATTCATGACGTTCCATGATGTGCTGGCAAATATCTACATTGTGATTTGAACCAGTTTCCAGCTGGTTGTTGCTGCAGCACTCTAATTTCAGCGCTCATCCAGGAATGTTTGCGATGGGAATATAAAGTATGATTTGAAGCAATGTCCCTCTCTCTGTCCCTCATTCCGCCTCATTTGTCCCTCATTTTGGTCTGATCTATATAGTTGTATATAAAATGCACTTTTTAGCTATCAAGGTTACAGCACACATTGTGACTCACTGATTATTTGATAGAGGTTACAGCACATCACTTGTGCTTGTTGATTGGTTGCTAGAGATTACTGTACATCATTACTGCTCACTGATTGGTTAAGTTACCATGAGGTTACGTTTCTTAGGTCTGTCGGTTCGGTCCCAGTGTTCTTATGCCGCGTACACACGATCAGTTCATCTGATGAGAATGGTCTGATCCATGATTAACAGGAGCCAATCCCCGAGCCCCCTCAGCACAGGACCCAGAGGATAATGGTAATTACTGTAGTATCGTCAACTACTACGTGATTGTCAGTAGTGATGAGCGGAATACGCCATATTCGATTTCGCGATATTTCGCGAAAATTTCGAAGAATATTCACGAATATTCGTTAATATCGAATATTCGTGCTATTTTATAAAAAAAAAAAAAAAATGCGAATTTTCGCCAATGCGAAATTTCGCGTTTTTTTTTTTTTTTTTTTTTATAAAATATCACGAATATTCGATATTTACGAATATTCGCTGTATTTTATAAAAAAAAATAGCGAAATTTCGCATATGCGAAAGCGAAAATGATTGCGAAATTTCGCTATTTTTTTTGGATAAAATATCACGAATATTCGATATTTACGAATATTCGCTATATTTTATAAAAAAAAAAAAAAAAATTGCGAAATTTCGCTATTACGAAATTCGCGAATGCGAAATTGATTGCGAAATTTGAAAAATACGAATATTCGAAATAGCGAATATTCGCCGCGATATTCGAGATATTCGCGAATACTCGAATATGCAATATTCGTAGCGAATATTCGCAATGCGAATATTCGTGAGCAACACTAATTGTCAGCTTCCATAGTGGTCCCAATATGAGATATGCATACATATGTTGGTCCAAGCTGTACCAGTGTAAGCACATGATTAAAGCGGATCTCCACCCTAAAGTGAAGATCCGCTGATCGGAACCCTCCCCCCCTCCGGTGTCACATTTGACACCTTGCAGGGGGGAGGGGGGTGCAGATACCTGTCTAAAGACAGGTATCCGCACCCACTTCCGGCCCGCAGTCTCGGGCAAAAGACGGGCTTTTCCCGTTGCGTGCTGGGAACTCTCAGCTCCCAGCACACAGCGGGAGCCAATCGCGGGCGCAGCGCGACTCGCGCATGCGCCGTAGGGAACCGGGCAGTGAAGCCGGAGCGCTTCACTTCCTGGTTCCCTCGCCGTGGATGGAGGGGGGAGCAGCAGGGTGACGAGCGATCGCTCATCCTCTGCTGCGGACGCCGCTGGACTCCAGGACAGGTAAGTGTCCTAATATTAAAAGTCAGCAGCTGCAGTATTTGTTGCTGCTGGCTTTTAATATTTGCTTTTTGGTGAACCATCCGCTTTAAGATCATACCTGTGATGACGGACCACCTGGCACCCTGTCTGGGTGCCTCTGCTAAGATACCCTTTCCTCCACTCTGTAGCACAGAAAAAAGGTGTTATAGCTGAGAATTAGACAACACTAGCTTAGGTGTAAACAGGAACTCTCTATATTGGAAATTCACACAGAATTTATACCACACAAAATCAGAAAAGAGCATGATCACGTTAATCTAAACAATGCAAAATTTAAATAGTGATATTATCAGTACATCTAATAGTAAATGTAATGAACAGCTAGCAGCTTACAGTACCCTACTTAAACAAACAAACAGCCAGGCACCCAGGCAGCTTTGATTAGTCAGGGAGTGTCCACTCCAGACTGTCTAGCAACAGTTCATCATGGGCCAGCACAAAGGAACTTAAATGAAAACATCACACAAAGATACAATCCAACACATATTTATTAATTGGAAAATGATATGGCCACGGTGTTATCCACAGGGGTTAATTAATATTTATTCAAAATAATTAAACAAGCCAATTTGGCAAAGATATATATTAGAAATAATAATAATAATAATAACATGGTGTCCATCCAGCAAAAGCTGGACGACTAATCCCCTTTTTGGACAACAACATGACTTAGGAATAGGGCGGGAGGGTGGGCGACGCTGGCTAACAGGACGGGCTGAGGAGACCGCCGTGCTGCAGCCTTTTATCAGTTCCATCAGCGCGGGCGAATCCCCCGCTCGAATTGACCAATGAGCTGCTCCTCTTCGACGTCCAATCGGATGCTGTTGCTGCCCAGTGCAGCGCGGCTTCCTAGGGAGAAACAAGAGCAGGAGAACTGCACGTAATGCAACTTCTCCTTTGGCTATCCCATGTTGGTCCAGCCTATTGCTGGGACCTTTCATGGGCCAGCACAAAGGAACTTAAATGAAAACATCACACAAAGATACAATCCAACACATATTTATTAATTGGAAAATGATATGGCCACGGTGTTATCCACAGGGGTTAATTAATATTTATTCAAAATAATTAAACAAGCCAATTTGGCAAAGATATATATTAGAAATAATAATAATAATAATAACATGGTGTCCATCCAGCAAAAGCTGGACGACTAATCCCCACCGGCCTGAGTTGGCAGAGTAGCTGCCGACTGAGGCCCCCCCAACACCGCGGCAGACTCTATCAGGCTCTGTAGGCCCATGTTAAAAATATCAATACCAATAGGTGCTAAATGAATTCTATCCTTCCGAAAAAGGCCTGGGATAAATCCTTCTAATTCAGAATGGCGTAGTGACACGCCACCTGCAGAGGTCAAAAAACTGTGTATGGTCCTGTTAAGTCTCCTCCGGATCCTGTCCAAATAGAACAAACCACCCTGAGGATACCACAACAGCCTAGGGACCATTTCGGAAAATGCTAAAACCGAATAAGGGAACAAGAGTTTCATTGCATGTAAATCCCTCTTGATCTCGCATAGCAAGTCCCAGGTGCCCACCTTGCCCAGGTCGTTGGCCCCAGCATGTAAAACTAAAACTTGAGGAGGAGGCCATATACCAGCTAGATATGTCAAATGTTCAATAATATTACGCCACCGCAAGCCCCTGACCCCCGACCATAACAACGTAAAAGACATAGGGTCTAGACCTAGGTTGGTGGAATAGGACCTGGATCCCGCATGCTTGGCGGCCCAGAATACGTAAGAATGGCCGACTATCCACACCACCTTCTTGCTTTGATCTGAAAGAAAAATTTACAAAATTAGTAGTTCAGGACGAACATATAACTTGTACCTAGAGCTATTCCAACGCCCCACAGATCTCAACCTATCCTCAGAAAGGCCTAAAGAATTAGCTGCCGTGGCAGCCCCTATCCTGAACGAATGGGAAGAGAAACGATAACCTGACAGATTCAGACGTCTTAAACAAGAGGAAAAAACTGCAGAAAACTGATACCTAGTTAACGGGGACAAATCCTCGTGGATAAAAAATGAGTCAGGAGAAATTGGCCTTACCGCCATATATCTACCCACTTGCGTGACGGGGCATAAAGCTTGATCCGACGAACTGGCGAGGGAGAAACCAACAACCTTTCCCAACCGGCAAGGATTTGGACCTACAAAGGAAGAGATAAAGACAACTACCATGCAAACGCACATGATCAAAAATGAGAAACGATGACGAGATTTTGTTCGCTGCTGTGAACTCACCAACCCTCAAAGCACCAAAGAAAGCGACTGAAAAGGCAGCTTTAAACAGAAGGGATTCAAACACGGACCTACATACCTCGCGAAGAGACCCGAGAAGGTCCGACAACATTGCGACCGAAATGGGGCGCCTGTTATCCACAGAAAGTCTGGACCTCCTAAACCCTTTCAAAACCTGTGTTACTTGAAAAAAGGAAGTTAGCCCTGGCACACCTGAAAACTTCAAAAAGAATGAAACTCCTGCGAGAATTTTGGACACTGAAGCCGGCGAAAGGCGAGCCTGTATGAGATTGGACAAGAAGGACAACGCTAATAATGCAGTAACATTAAAAGGATCAGCACCCGTGTCATGGCAATACGCACACCATCTGGACCACGATAATTTATAATCCGCCCAGGTCTTACTTGAAACAGAATTGCGTAGGTTACGGAAAATTAGTCCCATATCAAGCCCAGAGGAATTCCGGGCAAGGGGTCCCCTGCTGATCTGCTGCTGGCGCCAGGTCCCGAAACTTCTTGAACTGTAGGCGAGATAAAGCATCGGCGATATTATTATGAATGCCTGATATATGCTCAGCTTTAAGCCAAATATTATAGCGCATACAGTGCAAGACCAAAAAACGTAGTAACTTAACGACTGGGACAGATTTTGAGGATAAGGTATTAATAGCGAACAACACCCCTTTATTGTCCGTGTGGACCAGTATCCTTCTATTCTTGAAAAACTCACTCCAAATAACGATGGCAACTATCACTGGGAAAAGTTCGAGGAGGACTAAGTTCTGCAAAATTACCTCCTGCAACCAATCTGCATGCCATAAACCCGCGCACCAACGCCCATTCAGGAATGCCCCGAATCCAGTAGAGCCGGATGCGTCCGTGAAAAATTCCATTTGACTACTAACCACAAAGTCCTGCTGCCAGACTGTGGCACCGTTGAAATCGCACAGAAAGGCATCCCAGATCCTAAGGTCCTCTCTGACCCCTTTTGATAAACGGATATGTGCCCGCGGGTTTGTAAGGCCTTTTATGGCCAATGAAAATCTGCGCGAAAACACCCTAGCCATGGGAATCACCCTAGCGGCAAAGGCGAAGAGCCCCAGAAGTGACTGGGCTTCCTTCAACATAACTTTCTTTTTAGATAGCACTGCAGTGATTAAGGATCTCAGCTTCTGCAATTTCTGCTCTGGTAACCTGAACTCCATGCGACCTGAATCGATGATTATACCAAGGAATTCAATACACGTGGAGGGCAAATGGGTCTTTTCGTGAGCCAAGGGGACACCAAAGTCCTCACAGATTTTGCAGAATGCTTGCAAGGCTTCAGCACAGTCTGGGGATCCTTCCCTGCCGACGAAAAGGAAATCATCCAGATAATGGAGCGCAGCCCCATGGGGGGACCTTTGAGATAAAAACCCAATGCAAGAATGTGGAAAATGCCTCAAAATAAAAGCACGATAAGGAGAATCCCATGGGCATGGCTTTATCAAAGAAAAATTTTCCCAAAAAATGAAAAGCCCAAGGAATTAAAGCCTTGGGGATGCACCGGCAGTAACCGGAAAGCCGCCTTGATGTCGGCCTTGGCTAGCAGGGAACCTCTACCCGACCTTCTTAGTATGGCTAGGGCCTCGTCGAAAGAAGAATAAACGACTGGGGCGGAGATGTCTTGCGACTTCATCGTTCAGGGAGGAATTCGGGGGGTAGGACAGGTGGTGTATTAGCCTGAAGGCACCCGCTTCTTTCTTTGGGACTAATCCCAGTGGTTGACAGGCGAAAATTCGGGAAAGGGGGGGCATGGAAAGGGCCCGCAATCCTCCCCTCAGCCAGCTCCTTGGACAATTTTTTATGTACCACATCAATATTACTGTCGACCGATACCAAATTTTTTACCATCATGCAACCCGAACCTTGAAAGGCAGGGACTAAAAAACCATCCTTGAACCCATCAATTAACAGAGCCGCCATCCTGTGATCGGGGTAGCGCTCTAACCACGGGCGCATTGCGAACAGCCTCACTGGCGTCGGCGCCTTTTTCCGTGATTGTCCTTGGTGGCTGACTGAAAGGAGGACGCGGGCCGATTTGCGAAAAACACCTGCTGGCGGCATGAGGGCCGCTGCAGTAGGAGCACTCATGCCTATAGCGACAGTTTGTGAGGAACTTGCATTGGCCTTCATTGAAGGCAAAGCAAAAACCTTTTGCGAACATTGCCTTGGGTGTTTAACAGGGGTCTAGGTGTGAATTGGGGCTTGGTTGGCAACATCAGGTTCAACCATAAGCCTACATCTTTGGTCCCCCAGTGTAATGTAGGGTGGACAGCCAACTTCTGGCGGAAATTCTCATCATAATTAAACCAGGCAGTTCCCCCAAAATGGCGAAAGGCTTCCGCAATAATATCCAGGTGCTGGAATAGCCCTGAGCATTTGCTGGGGAAACGTTCGCCCATAACTGCTGCATAGATGCAAAAGGCTTGTAGCCAATTTTGAAAGGTCTTAGGAACTGCCCGCCTCCTGTCTTCATCCGACCTATCATTCGCCTGTCTATCCGGTTTAGCCAAGAACTCCTTAGAGGAGGGCAATAAGGATAGCAAGTCTACAAACTCACCCCTCCAAATTCTTTCTTTGACTGCCTTGGGTAGATGAAAGCCCAAAGGGGACAGAACACAAGGCAGGGGTTCTCTAAAGGAGGACTCTCCCACCGTCAATGCCGATGGCCTGATGGGCAAAGAGGGGTCGACAGTATAAAGGGGGATTCTATTATTAACCGCCTTTTTTGTGCTCTGTAACATGGGGTGCACTCGGCTCCTGCCAAATGGAACTAATATCCTCCAAATTGTGTATGCTCCCCTTATCATAAGGGCTTGCATCATTGCTGACATCACACAGCATGTAATCCGCACCAGAAACCTGTGCCCTCTGACATTCAGCCTCAACCTGCATCTGAATGCGCTGGTCCGCACCAAACCCTTGTGCCCCTACCAAATCTTGCATATTGCCACCACCAGCACCAGACCCCTGTGCTCTCTGTACAGACTTATCCGCACCACTGACATGTGCCCCTTGAAATTGCTGTAATACGTTAGACAGGGAATTCACCAAGCTAGATAGTTGTGAAACATTAGGAATAATATTCTCACCAATATGGGACACTGGCTGCTCGCTCGCCTCCACAGCTGTAAGGTGAGTAGCGCTGCTCTCTTGAGAACAAGATGCACCTCTTGAAACAGCTACTCTTTTCTTCAGACCTGCAGACTGAGAAAGAATGGCTGCCCTCTGACCCTTCTTCTTTCTCCCTGGCTGCTGCCTAGTTGCACCTCCAACCGCCGCTGAGCCCCCCTTCTGCACAGGAGGAGTGGGTATGGGCTGGGCTGGGGGGTCCCCCTCCGCTAGACAGCGGAGCAGCCATTCCTCACCTCCTTCGCTCTCAGCCTTCTCCATCAGCTGACAAAGGAGAGCCTCACGGCTGCTGGTGGCGCGGCGCTTCATGACAGCACTTGTCCCTGCTGCGACGCTGGCTAACAGGACGGGCTGAGGAGACCGCCGTGCTGCAGCCTTTTATCAGTTCCATCAGCGCGGGCGAATCCCCCGCTCGAATTGACCAATGAGCTGCTCCTCTTCGACGTCCAATCGGATGCTGTTGCTGCCCAGTGCAGCGCGGCTTCCTAGGGAGAAACAAGAGCAGGAGAACTGCACGTAATGCAACTTCTCCTTTGGCTATCCCATGTTGGTCCAGCCTATTGCTGGGACCTTTCATTCAAAAAGACCCAGGGCTGTCCAAATCTGATTACCAGCTTTTTTTTCACATCTATTTTATCACTGAGTTTCAAGTTGGCAGAGACCATCATAGCCTCCTTGACTGTTGAATGTGGTTATGACATGTCATCTTGCCTTATATAACAGGACATCTTCCTGAATGCTCGTAGCTCCCTCAGATGCCAGGGCCCATAGTCAGTAGGCAAGAGGCTACCCTACAGACCCCTCCAAAAGCCTATGAGCCGATTGTGTCCATAATAATACCTAGATCTCTGCTGAATGAATGAATGAATGAAAAACGTATATAGCGCGGCACATGCGAACTAAGTCGCCTCTGGGCGCTTGTTGTTCCTGTCTCCTTTGATATCAAAAGAGATGAGTCTTAATCTTTCTCCTGAACGCTAAGTGGTTCTCCTCCAACCGAATGCTGGTTGGTAAAGCGTTCCATAGTCTGGGACCTTGGATCGCGAATCTTCTTTCTCCTTTGGACTTGTAGTTGCTTTATGCTTATTGTTAACCCAAACCCTATTCTTAATCTAAAGCCCTGTACACACGGCCCAGAATCTCGTCAGGAAAAATACGTAATTTTTCCTGACGTGATTCTTGGCAAGAATCTCTTACCGGCCGAGTGTACACACGGGCCATCCAAAAGAACCGCCGTTCTTTTGAATGGCACAAACTCAGTGACGTCATCGACTACGACGAGCACGCGTTCGTCACATTCAATGCCGTCGCCGCCATCTTGCTACACCCTACCAATGCCTTGGAAGCTACCGTGCATGCGTCAAAGTTTTTTCAAGCATACACGGTTTTCCATGGAGAGGTAAGTATACACAAGCTCGGGTTTCTCGGCAGGAAAACAGTGACGAGAATCTCACAACGAGAAAAAAGAGAGTAGGTTCTCTATTTTTCTCGTCTAGATTCTGGCCAGTTTTCTTGACCTGAAACCTCAAAGCCTCGTACACACGCACGGTATACTCGGCAAGAAAGCTCTGCCAGCAGCTTTCTTGCTAAGAAAACTATGCGTGTGGACGAGGCTTAACTCTGAATGATAAATTAATTTCAAATCCATAATTATGTTGTCACTGGCAAAGATATCGGGATCTACGCCAAAAACAGACACTGGTGCCGGAGTCAGACAATTCACACCAGAAAGAAATATTGGAAGAAATGAAAAAGATAAAAACCACAACGTATCTATCTATCTGTCTGTCTGTCTGTCTGTCTGTCTGTCTCTCTATCTATCTGTATATCTATCTCTCTATTTATCTGTCTATCTATCTATCTATCTATCTATCTATCTATCTATCTATCTATCTATCTATCTATCTATCTATCTATCTATCTATCTATCTATCTATCTATCTATCTGTCTGTCTGTATATCTGTCTGTCTGTCTGTCTGTCTGTGTATCTATCCCATTCAACCAAAATATAAGCATATCAGACGTTGCTCCAGTGGATGGAACTTTGCCTGGCCCAAGGTTAGCCTCGGGATATGAAGGTCAGTGCACAGGCTGTGATTGGTAAACAGGATGCTTGTCACATATCTCTAACCCAGACAGGCATTTATCAGCACATTTAGTTCTGACACCAGGACACTGCATCCAATCCACACATCATCTTTTTCACTCTCTTGGCTTCTCTTTTCATCTCTAGGTATCTATCTGTCACTGTCACTCTTTCAGGTCCTTTCGCAGCCGCGTCTCTTCTTTTCGCCCTGTTTATATGTTTGCTTCTCTTGCTCCCTTCTACCTTTGCCCTCCTGTTGATTTCCCCTGTCATTGTGTATATCTCAGCTCCCTGTTTCACCGGTCCGTGCACTGACCTTGGCTCCTATGAAATTTATCACAGTATTTTTCAGTAGATGTTTTAGTGTCGCGTTTTCCTACGTTGTAAGAAATTTGTGACACATTCGTGTTGCTAAAGGGCTGTTCTAGATTACCTATAATATATACTATCTGTCCTTCGAACTTCTAAATTTGAAAAATAAAAAGGTTTAGATTCTGGCAGAATTCAGTTTTTTATCTCTATCATAACTAAACCTTTCATGTTTTGTTGGTTTCTTCTGCTAGTAGTGAAGAGTGAGACCTTGTACACACGACCGAGAATCTCGTTGTAAATGAAACATCGTTTTCCTCGACGAGTTCCTTGTCAGGCTTGTCAAGAATCTTGTCAAGCTTTCTTTGCATACACACTGTCAAGACAAAATCTCGTCGTTCTCAAACGCGGTGACGTACAACACGTGTGACGGCACTATAAAGGGGAAGTTCTATTTCATTGGCGCTACCATTGGGGCTGCTTTTGCTAATCTCATGTTACCGCGTGTTAGTAAAAGTTTGGTAAGAGACGATTTTTAGTCTGTTACAGCGTGACAAATGTGCTATCTCCATTACGAACGCTACTTTTATCGAAGGTGCGCTCCCGTCTCATACTTTATTCTGAGCATGCGCGGGTTTCTAAGCATACACACGAACGTGTTTCTCGTCGTAAACCAGCCCAACGAGAACCACGACGAGGAAATTGAGACTCCCGATGAGACAAAAGAGAACATGTTCTCTTTTTTTCTCGTCGACATCCACGGCAGTTTTATAGACGAAAAACATACACGCGACCATTTTCCTCTGCAAAAATTGCTCTGCCACCAAGTTTCTTGATGGATTTTGTCGAGGTCGTGTGTACAAGGCCTGAGACAGTAAAGAGCAACTAACTGCAAAACTAGCGAAAACACATATATTTGCTATCGGTCTGTGATCTGTCTGTAGTCCAAGGGAGGGGGCGAGCACGACACTCCACACCAGGGAGAAAGCCTTGCATTATTGTGTGGAGTTACAGACAGGAGAACAGAAAGTGAGGATTTCTCAGAAGAAATAAGGACATTTAAAAGCAAAATCGAAGGATGAGGTAAGTGAAGGAGGACTGCACTAAGGTAAAGGAAGCTATTTAGGAAAAAAAAATGTATCTTTACAACCCCTTTGAGCCCTAAACACATCAGTAGGTGGTGCTGGCTGGAACGATTCTGGGAGCACCATAAACTTGCTTGGCAGTGCAGCTCTTCCTGGTGGACATTTTTTGAAAAGGGTCAGACATTGCAGCTCTGGTGTGTACTACATTCAGGGCAGAAACCTGACATGAGACATACAGTCCGGAGGAAGGGAATTGCAGCTTCCATCTGAAGCTTCTTACACAGGTACTTCGCTTTGCCTTTAGGCAAACAAATACTTCCCGTGAAAAATTCATCTTTTACTTTTTTGTTTTCTGATATAAGTGAAGGAGGACTGCACTAAGGTAAAGGAAGCCATTTAGGGGAAACAAATTGTACTTTTACAACCCCTTTAACCCCTTCCTCGCCCCCTAGTGTGTAACTCCTTCACTGCCATTGTCATTTACACAGTAATCATTGCATTTTTATAGCACTGATCGCTGTTTAAATGACAATGGTCCCAAAATAGCGTCAAAAGTGTCCGATGTGTCTGCCATAATGTCGCAGTCAGAATAAAAATCACAGATCGCCAACATTACTAATAAAAAAAATAATAAAAAAATGCCATAAATCTATCACCTATTTTGTAGACGCTATGGGCCAGATTCACAGAGCGATTACCCCGGCGTAACAGGAGATGCGCGGCGTAAGTCTAATTGTGCGCGTGCGTTTTGATGCACGGCACTCCCAAAACGAGATACGCAAGAAATCTATTTTTTTTTGTCCAGCGTAATTTCATTAGACAGGCGCATCCGTCCGCGCAAAACTGCGCTAGACAAACCATTGATTTGCTATTCAAATATGCTAATGAGGGAGTTACGGGGATCCACAAAAGAACGTTGGTGCAGCGCAGGCTACGCGCTGTGCGCAACAGCTAAATGTCCTGTCTAAAATTAGACCATATAAAAGCTGCTCTAAAATTAGACAATTCGTCTACATGTCAGATAAAGCAACACTGTTAGTGAGGAGTTCAGCAGTCACACGTGTTGCCCAACAAACTGTATGCCAACATGCCAGTGTCATCCATGCTCATAGCTATACTACTGACTTTAGATGAGCAAAGAAGGAGGAGGGCACTGAGGAGGGCACTGAGGAGGGCACAGGATTTTTTTATTTTTTATTTTTTAAACTTTTTTTTTGCTTATATAAACTTTACCATTTAATCTAATCTAATACAATATTCTTATCTGAGACAAGCCCTTCACTCTTCACTTGATATATCACACATGCATAGACATCTATGGCATGAGTGATTCTGAGGTGTATCGCATCTTCAGATTCACCCCTCATGCCATCATGGAATTAACCACAACCCTGCAGGAGGACATCACCAGCCCAACACATGACACTACCCATGACACCCATGACAGCTACATATACAATCAGAGCCCCACCCCCACAGATTTCGAACAGAACATGTATGGGGACAGCTGGCTGGTTGGTGAGTGACATGGGTGGCAGGCATGACTGTCCCCCCCCCATGATGCACACATCACAAGGGGCACATGCACGACTAACATCCTCCTGTCTTTTACCTTCAAGGTGACTCTGCATATGCACTGGGACCCCATCTCATGACCCCATCTCATGCCAGCTCACATTATGCATCTTTGCACGTTAAACACACACATTAATCATGGCACAATGAGAATGCATGCATGCACACCACTGTGGTCCCTAGCACACACACCCCACATCCTCATCACATTGGATTGGCACAAGCCCACCATGCAGGACTTGTGAGCAGCAACGCCATGCCACGGCTCCAATTATGTCACTGTACATTCATACACCATTCACACGGACCTGGGTTTCACTTCTCCACCACAAATGAGGGTGACACCCCTTTTCCGGCAGGAATGTCACCCCCACATTCCAAAATCATACACAAATAGAACCAAAAAATAAATAAAAAAATGACGAGCAAATATGAAAAATGCCCAGCAAAAATATAATTTAAACAAAATAACAACAAAGAAAACACATAAAAGACAAAAATCACTCTGCAAAACAGTCCCCAAATATCTCAAAGACACGTCACGTCACAAACAAACAAACGCTAATAAATAACAGAACAAAAGCACCTTGCTGTATAGGAAGGGATACAAAGGGATGTACTTTTGCAAAGGAAGGGCGTTTGTGTCTGTCTATTTATGCTGTCTGCGTAGTTCACTAAGTTGCCCGGGTCCACTTCCAATTTCACTGATTGCGCTGTTCCCGAGTTGTGAGCATGCGCACAGAGGTGCTGACCATGGTGTGCTTTAAGCGCGCATGTGCGAGCCGGCACTTCATTTGCATGGGGTCACGGCTCATTTCAAAGTAACACGCCCACGTCCTTCCCAATTTATATTACTCTGCCTTGCGCCTCTGAAATAACGTTGCGCAAGGCACAAATTTCTGCGTAAAAGCAACGAGAATAGGGTGATTGCGCCGCTACATTGCGCCAGTCTAGCGTAAAGGCGGTGCGCTGCGCTGGTCCAATAATGCACAGATGTACCTGAATCTGGCCCTATAACTTTTGCGCAAACTAAATAAATAAACGCGTATTGTGATTATATTTACCAAAAGTATGTAGACGAATACGTATCGGCCTAAACTGAGGAAAAAAACTTTTTTTTATATATTTTTGGGGATATTTATTATAGCTAAAAGTAAAAAATATAGATTTTTTTTTCAAAATTGTCACTCTATTTTTGTTTATAGCGCAAAAAATAAAAAACGCAGAGGTGATCAAATACCACCAAAAGAAAGCTCTATTCGTGGGAAAAAAAGGACATCAATTTTGTTCGGGAGCCACGTGACACGACTGCGCAATTGTCAGTTAAAGCGTTGCAGTGCTGAATCACAAAAAGGGGCCAGATGGTCCGGGGCTGAAGTGGTTAATAGCATTAGTACATCTCAAACTGCCAAAAGAAAGGGCAATGGAAACATCTGGGAAATGCAACCAATGACAGTTTAAAGGGTCCCTGTTGTACAGTTTTCACCACTACAATACCCGACACTTTCACCCTCTTGCTGCCCAGACCAGTTTTCAGATTTCTTTTTTTTTTTTTGATTCAGTGCTCTTTTTATTCTTTTCATAACAATACAAGTTATACATTTATACATACATTTTATCCAGATACATAATCTTACTTCTAACATTCACCCAGCCAAAATGTTCAGATTTCAGTGCCGTCACAGTTTGAATGACAATTGCTCACTCTGTACCCAAGTAAAATTTTTATAATTTTTTTTTAAACAGACAGAGCTTTATTTTGATGGCATTTAACTACTTTACAAGTTAAAATAATATTTTTTTGGCTAGAAAATTACTGTATTTATCGGTGTATAATACGCACAGGTGTATAACATGCACCCCAACTTTAAGTGGGAATTTTCAGGAAAAAACTTTCCACAGCCCCCTGCGTAAAACACACAGGCACAATTTAGCCTCTATTTTCAGGGTAAAAAAGTTAGTGTTATACGCTAATAAATACAGTACTTAAAACCCCCAAACATTATAATAAAAAAAAAATCAGACACCCTAGCCACTTGCTTACTGGGCACATATACCCCCCTCCTGCCCAGGTGAAATTTCAGCTTCCGGCACTGCGTCGCTTTAACTGACAATTGCGCGGTCATGCGACGTGGCTCCCAAACAAAATTGACGTCCTTTTTTTCCCCACAAATAGAGCTTTCTTTTGGTGGTATTTGATCACCTCTGCAGTTTTTTATTTTTTGCGCTATAAACAAAAAAAGCAACAATTTTGAAAAAAAATCAATATTTTTTACTTGTTGCTATAATAAATAGCCCAATTAAAAAAAAAAAATTCTCAGTTTAGATCGATACGTATTTTTGGTAAAAAAAAATAATAATAAAAAAAAAAATCGCAATAAGCGCTTACAAAATATGGGACAGAATTATTATTATTATTATTTATTTTTTTTACTAGTAATGGCGGCAATCTGCGATTTTTTTTATTGGGACTGCGACATTATGGTGGACACATCAGACACTTTTGACACATTTTTTGCAGCATTCACATTTATACATTGATCAGTGCTATAAATATGCACTAATTACTGTATAAATGTGACTGGCATTGAAGGGGTTAACACTAGGGGTGAGGAAGGGGTTAAATGTGTACCTGTATTGTGTTCTAACTGTTGGGGAGGGGGGTGACTGGGGGAGGTAACCGATTGTGTCCCTAAGTACAAGGGACACAGATCGGTCTCCTCTCTCCCTGACAGGGATGTGGAGCTCTATGTTTACACACAGAGCTCCACGTCCCTGCTCTGTCATTGCCGATTGCAGGTACCTGGCGGACATCGCGCATCGGCATCTCGGGCACGCGCGCGCCGCCTCGCTCGCGCGCCCCCCAGTGGCCGGAGGAATCCAGGACGTCAATTGACGTCCAGTTGGATTTTCAGAGCCACCGTGAGGCCATCAATTGACAATGGCCCGGGGCTCAGGTGGCTAGAGAATAAAATGGAGGTTATTGCAATACTGTATTTGCGCTGCGGTCTTACAAGCGCATTTTTTGCCAAAAAAAATGTGGATAAAAAAATAAGACAACAGTAAAGTTAGCCCAATTTTTTTTCTATATTGTGAAAGATAATGGTACGCCAAGTAAATTGATACCCAACATGTCATGCTTCAAAAACTTGCTCGCTCGTGGAATGGCGACAAACTTTGACCCTTAAAATTCTTCATAGGCGACGTCTACAGGTTACCAGTTTAGAGTCACAGAGGAGGTCTTTTGCAAGAATTATTGCGCTCGCTCTAGCGGTGATACCTCCCATGTGTGGTTTGAACACCGTTTTCATATGCGGTTGCGACTTATGTATGTGTTTGCTTCTGCGGCTGGTCAGGACACAGCAGCCAAAACCGACACATCCCTAAAATTAGGGCGGGAAGCTTTCTCTCTCTGACCTCCAACTGAAGCCCACCCCACTTGTCCGACAATAACCCCCCACCGCAGTTCCGCCCCTCCCTGACCCGGACCAACAAGCACCACTCTTTCTCCTGCACTTTCTAACTTGGTCCAACTTTTAACCATACCAAGCCCCTTTAACCCCTGGCATGCCGGCCCTACATCCATTGCTTTCTTCTCTTTTACCCCGGGCCCCCCATTCTAATGGCAATGGTAACACTGTAAAGATATTAGGCCAGATTCACGTACATCTGCGCATTATTGGACTGGCATAGCGCACCGCCTTTACGTTAGACTGGCGCAATGTAGCGGCGCAATCACCCTATTCTCGTCGGTATTACGCAGAAATTTGCGCCTTGCGCAACGTTATTTCAGAGGCGCAAGGCGGAGTAATACAAATTGGGAAGGACGTGGGCGTGTTACATTGAAATGAGCCGTGACCCCATGCAAATGAAGGGCCGGCCGGCTCGCGCATGCGCGCTTGAAGCAGACCATGTCAGCAACTCTGTGCGCATGCTGACAACTTGGGAACGGCGCAATCAGTGAAATTGGAAGTGAACTACGCAAACAGCATAAATAGACAGAGACAAACGCACTTCCTTTGCAAAAGTACATCCCTTTGTATCCCTCCCTATACAGCAAGGTGCTTTTGTTTATTAGCGTTTGTTTGTTTGTTTGTGACGTGTCTTTGAGATATTTGGGGACTGTTTTGCAGAGTGATTTTTGTCTTTTATGTGTTTTCTTTGTTGTTATTTTGTTTAAATTATATTTTTGCTGGGCATTTTTTATTTTTGCTGGTCAATTTTTTTTTTTTGGTTCTGTTTGTGTATGATTTGGGAATGTGGGAGTGACATTCCTGCCGGAAAAGGGATGTCACCCTCATTTGTGGTGGAGAAGTGATCTCCAGGTCCGTGTGAATGGTGTATGAATGTACAGTGACATAATTGGAGCCGTGACATGGCGTTGCAGCTCACAAGTCCTGCATGGTGGGCTTGTGCCAATCCAATGTGATGAGGATGTGATGTGTCTGTGCTAAGGACCACAGTGGTATGCATGCATGCATTTTCATTGTGCCATGATTAATGTGTGTGTTTAACGTACAAAGATGCCTAATGTGAGCTGGCTCCTGGCTGCTCTTCCCTCAGAAGACGGGGTAGCCTTGGTTAGGGGGGTTCCGTATAGGAGTCATGAGATGGGGTCCCAGTGCATATGCAGAGTCACCCTGAAGGGATAAGACAGGAGGATGTTAGTAGTGCATGTGCCCTTTGTGATTTCAGCATCATGGGGGGGACAGTCATGCCTGCCACCCATGTCACTCACCAACCAGCCAGCTGTCCCCATACATGTTCTGTTCGAAATCTGTGGGGATGGGGCTATGATTGTATATGTAGCTGTCATGTGTGTCATGGGTGGTGTCATGTGTTGGGCTGGTGCTGGGCTCCTGCAGGGTTGTGGTTAATTCCAGGATGGCATGAGGGGTGAATCTAAAGATGCGAGACACCTCAGAATCACTCATGCCAAAGATGTCTATGTGTGTGTGATATATCAAGTGAAGAGTGAGGGGCTTGTATCAGATTAGATTATTATATCCATCAAGGTTTTAAAGGGCTATTGAAAGATAGTGAGACCGTGTTTGTAATTTGTATGTATGTTATGTATTGATGTATATATGTATGTATATTTTTTATAAAAATGTTTCTTAAAGCAAAGAATTTTTTTTTGTAAAAAAAAAAATCCTCTCCCGTGCCCTCCTCCGTGCCCTCCTCCTTCTTTGCTCATCTAAAGTCAGTAGTATAGCTATGAGCATGGATGCCACTGGCATGTTGGCATACAGATTGTTGTGCAACACGTGTGACTGCTCAGCTCCTCACTAACAGTGTTGCTTTAGCTGACATGTAGAGGAATTGTCAAATTGTATACCACCTTTTATATGGTCTAATTTTAGACAGGCCGTGCAGCTGTTGCGCACAGCGCGTAGCCTGTGCTGCACCAACGTTCTTTTGTGGATCCCCGTAACTCCCTCATTAGCATATTTGAATAGCAAATCAATGGTGTGTCTAGCGCAGTTTTGCACGGACGGATGCGCCTGTCTAACGAAATTACGCTGGACAAAAAAAGTAGATTTCTTGCGTATCTCGTTTTGGGGATGCAGAGTATCGAAACGCATTCGCAAATTTAGACTTACGCCGCGCATCTCCTGTTACGCTGGTGTAATCGCTCTGTGAATCTGGCCCATTATGTTTTGATGCACCTGGTTTGTATTTATAGCTCCCAACTGTCCCTGATTTGGAGCAAAGTCCCTCTGTCGCTCTTTCCTCCTCATTTGTCCCTGATTTTGGTCTGATCTATATAGTTGTATATAAAAAGCACCATTTATCATTCAAAAAGTGTTTCCCGGGTGCTAAACCTTTCATCCAATTTCTAAATTGCTGCATTTGTAAATTGTAAAAGCCAATATAAAGGAATAGTAGTTGTAAAAAAAAAAGCACTTGTAAGTTTAAAGCGGAGTTCCACCCAAAATTGGAACTTCCGCTTTTCGGAACACTCCCTCCCTCCGTTGTCACATTTGACACCTTTTCAGGGAGTCACGCCCCTTCACGTCACCTTCCCACTGTCTTCTAGGGAAACACAGTAATTGCTCGTCCCGGTCTGCCGACTTTTCGGGAGTGCTGCTGGACAGAAAAGTGTTCTTTTTTTTTAAAGCCAGCAGCTGCAGTATTTGTAGCTGCTGGCTTTTAAAAAAATAAATAAAAAATAAATAATCGGGGGGTCCTCCGCTTTAAGTAATATTTTTGTTTTATAATTCTCCCTTAACCACTTGACAACCGGGCCTATTTTGGCACTTCCTTTGGCACTTTCCTTCATGTAAATTTTTTTTTTTTTTGCTAGAAAATGAATCAGAACCTCCAAACATTATGTATATTTTTTTAGCAGACACCCTAGGGAATAAAATGGCAACTTTTTTTCTCGCACGGTATTTGCGCAATAATTTTTCAAACGCCTTTTTTTTCATGAATTAAAAAATAACAAAACAGTAAAGTTAGCCCAATTTTTTTGTATAATGTGAAAGAAGATATTAAGCCGAGTAAATAGATACCTAACATGTCACACTTTAAAATTGCGCACACTCATGGAATGGCGCCAAACTTCGGTACTTAAAAATCTCCATAGGCAACGCTTTAAAATGTTTTACAGTTACAGAGGAGGTCTAGTGCTCGTATTGTTGCACACGCTCTAACGCACGCGGCGATACCTCACATGTGGGGTTTGAGCGGCGTTTTCATATGTGGGCGGGACTTGCATGCGTGTTCGCTTCTGCACGAGAGCTACTGGGGACAGGGGCGTTTTAAAAAAATATATATATATTTTATTTTTATTTTACTTCATTCTTTTATTTTTACCCTTTTTTTTGACATTTTTTTTTTGGATCACTTTTATCACTGTGACAGGTCCTCTTTATGGAGAGATGTGGGGTCTCTCCTCCAGGTTTACAAGCATGAAATCGGTGAAAAAAAATTCACCGATCACATGCCGACAGCCGCAAATGCGGCTTTGTTTACTTGCGGGTACCGGGCCTGACGTCATAATGTTGCGCCCGGGCCTCTGACGGTCATAGAGATGACTGGTGACCATCTGGTCACCAGTCATCTCTATGCTTCCCAGACAGCCCTGGCCGATTCTCTCTCCGGGCCACAGATGGCACGGGAGAGCCCGGAGAAGCACCTATAAGAACGATCAATCGGCGGAACTGCCGCTTTGATCGTTCTTATAGTGCACAGAATCGGCGGCTGAAGATGGTGATATCTGAATGATGCCTGTAGCTGCAGGCATCATTTAGATATCACCGCACAAAGCTGCACAAAGCCGAGGCCGTTAAAAGACGGCCTCCGGTTGTAAAGTGGTTAATGGGGTGTGGCAAGGGGTGTGTCCTGTGCCTGCATACGTTTGCTAATAGGTGTCCCTCGTTCCCATCTCAAAAAGTTGGGAGGTATATGTATTTAGCTGATATAAACTGAAAATTTAGTAGGGCTATTGAGCGGTTTGACTATTTACAACATTGGAAAGGCCACATAACAAATAAAATACACTTCCTAAATGCTCAGTTCATTAGTCCATACTGAGTCCCTATTATACAGTTGCAGTGACACCTTAGTCATCGCGCCGTCTACCTATGTAAGGAGAGAAGAGACCAGTAATTGCATTTCATTTAGCAGCCTAGTAACACTTCTTCCTTTCTGCAGGGTTTATAAACAAGCCACATTATAGTAATACTCTTCTATGCCAAGAGGATGTAAATCAAGTTTATTAAAATGACAACTATAAAACAAAGACTCATTTTATTTTAGTGTTCTATGTATTTATAGTAAATGTATTTGTGATTCTACAGGCACACCAGATTTATTGATTTTTTTTTCTTTTTTTTACAAATCACCTTGAGCGGGGACCACCACAGTCATCTGCTGTACAGAGTTTAAATAAATTGTGTCTTGAAGCAAAATGACAAGCTGCTGGAACAGTTTTAAATTTTTAAAGAATGTGTCCTTTATAATTGTAGCATCCCCCTGTAGGGGGCGCTTTTCTTTAAAATAACAATCATGTTATATATATCTGCTCTGTGTAATGGTTTTGCATGATGGATCCTGCTCTTTTAAGTTCCCACACCGACATTTCTGGCTCCTCCCTCCTGACGGGTGCCCCCACAGCAAGAAGCTTACTGTGGGGGCACCCAAGCAGGTGCCTTGCTCCTTCTGTCTCCTGATTGGCTCACTGGTTGTGATTGACAGCAGCGGGAGCCAATGGCAGATGCACACAGAAGGTTTTTTACCTTCATGCATAGAAGGGGGCACTGTTCCATAATTCCTGCCACTGATATCAACAATAGGGCAATATTTTCCTTTGACTAACAGCAATAATAGGGCACTACAACAAGTGATAATGTTTGCGCTGTGGTGGTAATGCCTAAAGGGTGATGGGAAAGGGGAAGTGGAGTGGTAAACTAGGTGAATACAATGAGTGACAGAAATGTATGAATATATGGATAAAATACCATAAAGCACAATGTGAACAAAGTAACAGTAAATAACAGTGACCGTGTCATCTATAAAGATGTGTGGTGGCCATAATAAAATGCATGATCAAACTCAGTCCTGCAGACAAAACAAAATAAAAGAAGAAAGTCCAACTTAATCATGCAACTCGGTGCAGCAAGTAAAATTTGGTGTGAAGTCAGAAGGAGATGTTCCAGCAGCCAAATGAGTGAAGGTGCAATGGAGGATTCCAAAACGTGCAGCCCACACCTCTAGTGATCCTATCAGCTTACCTCAAGGCTATCTGATATAGCCAGACAGATAGGGCATCAAACTCTTGGTGAATGGAAGCCTCAAATCCGATGGTGCATGGAAGGGGAAAGTACAAAAAGAAACAACATAGAGTAGTCCTGTCACCACTGGAGGGATTCCTGCTAGCAATCAAAAGATGTGGACTTACACAGAGTGGTGAAAGGGGGTGCCTATCTCCACGAGCAGCGAGCTCGTCAGGTGCTGCTCTGCTGCCGCTGTTTGGCTAGATGTTGATCCGCCGATACTCCAACGATGGTGTTTGAAACAAAAATAGGAGGACACATCGCATAATACCGCAAAATACAAATTTAATAAACAAAGCACAAAATAAAAACTCACATAGAGTCAGCTGAGGCGGTCATACATCCACGAGCGGCGAGCTCGTCTACCGTCCGTCAGGTGTAAAGGGTCCAGTGCTCCAAACCCTGATGAAGTCACGTGGTGTGACGAATACGCGTCGGGATTGGAGCACTGGACCATTTACACCTGACGGACGGTAGACGAGCTCGCCGCTCGTGGATGTATGACCGCCTCAGCTGACTCTATGTGAGTTTTTATTTTGTGCTTTGTTTATTAAATTTGTATTTTGCGGTTTTATGCGATGTGCCCTCCTATTTTTGTTTCAAACACCATCGTTTGAGTATAGGCGGATCAACATCTAGCCAAACAGCGGCAGCAGAGCAGCACCTGACGAGCTCGCTGCTCGTGGAGATAGGCACCCCCTTTCACCACTCTGTGTAAGTGCACATCTTGTGATTGCTAGCAGGAATCCCTCCAGTGGTGACAGGACTACTCTATGTTTGTTTCTTTCCCCTTCCATGCACCATCGGATTTGAGGCTTCCATTCACCAAGAGTTTGATGCCCTATCTGTCTGGCTATATCAGATAGCCTTGAGGTAAGCTGATAGGATCACTAGAGGTGTGGGCTGCACGTTTTGGAATCCTCCATTGCACCTTCACTCATTTGGCTGCTGGAACATCTCCTTCTGACTTCACACCAAATTTTACTTGCTGCACCGAGTTGCATGATTAAGTTGGACTTTCTTCTTTTATTTTGTTTTGTCTGCAGGACTGAGTTTGATCATGCATTTTATTATGTCCACCACACATCTTTATAGATGACACGGTCACTGTTATTTACTGTTACTTTGTTCACATTGTGCTTTATGGTATTTTATCCATATATTCATACATTTCTGTCACTCATTGTATTCACCTAGTTTACCACTCCACTTCCCCTTTCCCATCACCCTTTAGGCATTACCACCACAGCGCAAACATTATCACTTGTTGTATACCTTATATTGTCCATTTGGATAGACCTATTCTTTGTTTGCTGCAGTATACCTCCCGTGCCCCTTTCCCACGGCCCCTTTCCCACGGTCCAATCCCCTTTCACTCATTTCAGCGCAGGAGTTTCACCTATCACTTTGAATAATAGGGCACTAGTCCTTCCACTGACACCAATGATGGAGTACTATTCCTCATACTGACACCAATGATGGGGCACTATTCCTCCCACTCTTACCAATGATGGGGCACTATTCCTCCCACTCTTATGAATGATAGGGGCACTACTCCTCCCACTGATGTTGTATGTTGTTTTATTTAAACTAGGACCTGCTTGCCTATATGTGCTATCACAATATGTCACTGGATTAGTAAGATTACTCCTATTTTGTAAGATATTTGGACTTGTGTTTGCTGCCACTGATTGTAATCATAGGATTATTTCACTTATTTGTATAATAACTAGGAAGTCCCTAGTCATTATACAAATAAGTGAAAAAATCAGCCCCCTCTTACCCCCCTGGCCCAGCCTGCCCCATAAGACTGGCACTACACTAAAAGTGTAAGGCAGTGTTGACTCTTTTTGTGTGGGAGCCGGGAGGAGGCTGTTTTTTGGTGTGGAGGGGCTGCTTTTTTTGCTGCCCCCCTCCAAAGTGCCAACCTAGGCCTGGGCGTTGTTGGCCTAGACCAAGATACAGCATTGGCTGTGCCTGGAGTTGGGCTTTAAAGTGGTTTTAAAAGCTATGCATGAATGTAAAAGACCTGTGCAGCTCCCCTCAGACACACCTAATATATACCTGAGCCCAATCTCAATCTGGCGATGTGCATGAGAGCAACTGCTCCCTGCCCTCTTCTCCTCATTGGCCCAGACACAGCAGAGGGAGCTAAGTGGTTTGCTATGGGGGCAAGGAGCCCAAAACGCCAGCGAGGACCCAAGAAGTGGAGGATAGGGGCTGCGCTGTGCAAAACCATTATACACAGCAGGTAAGTATAATATGTTATTAAAGAAAATTTTTACTTTAGCATCACTTTAACCTTTTCTACCTGTAGGTAGAGTGGATATCTCTTCTTTAGGAGATATTTGCACTGGATGCAGCCATGATGTCACTGGTGCATGCGTTCTGAAGGTCCGGTGTTTAATGCCTGACCTCCATAACTCAGTGCCACAGTCGAGGGCTCCCGCGTGCATGCACGGGAGTGACATCATCATGGCCCTCGGCCACTCATACAGCCAGAGCAGTTGCGGCTTGTGCTCAATACTTTGGGGGGTGGCAAACCAATGTCAACCCCCCCCCGTTGGAGACGAACGGGAAGACGTCTATCACCGCCACGGGAGACGGACAGACGGGGATGCTGCGGTTAGAGGCCTCCTTACCTTAGAAGGCAGATGATGAGTCCTGGAATGACACTGCGATCTTCCCCTATACTGTCCGAGCCACGGAGTGATGGATGTGGCCGTCCCTGGAAGATAGAGCAGAGTCCTGGCTGGAGAGGACCACTGGCTGAGCTGCTGCCTGACTCTTACAAGCTCCAAGGCCGTTGCTTCTCCTCCTGGCCGAACAGGAAGTGGGTCCTAAGACTCCCTAGCCAATCAGGCCTCAGTCCCCGCTTCCTGATTGACCGGGAGAAGAATCAGGAAGACAATAGCGAATATTAATTTGCTATTGTCACACAACTGGGTGGGCTCAGAGCGCCGTGCTCTGCGCCCCTGAGCACACCCTTATTTGAAGCCAATTAGAGCCTCAGGTTTTAATCATGTGCTTAAAAAAACATTGGAATCCAGCGTCCTGCATGTAGATTAGGGGCTGGGCACATGGATTAGGTGAGCGGCACCCCTGTGTCCCTAATAGATGGGTTGCCACTGAAGCCTGCAAACCCAGACGTAAGACTGGGGGAAGATGTAAGCCCTGTCAGCGGTGACGGCACACAGCTGGACGGCTTAGTTCAAAGATAACTATTTCATAATGTGCCAGTATACGATGCATACTAGCCTATTATGCCATTGCATTGTTGGGGTGATTTTTTATTTATTTTTTATATGCTGGGATTCACTACCGCTTCACGTGTCTGGGGCAGCTGCAGGATTTGCACATGTGCAGCGAACTTACAGCGCTGAGCTGTCAGTACCAAGAACTAACATACGGTCGAATATGTTTTTCATGTTTTAGGCAGAATTCTGATTTATGTTAATTGACTTGCTCATCTCTATTCATTTATAACAAATCAGTAACATTTTAACAAATAATTGCTTCTTGGTGAAGTAGGTTGGAATATTAGGAACACATTTTCTTGAAAAAACAAAAAAACTGCATTACTTTCAACATAAATGACTTTTTGGTTTGTTTACTCCTTAAGAAGATGGTAGCAAGCAGATGATGAAAAAAATAATTAATATCAAATTGCCTTCACTAAATAGAAGCCGTCACTCCAGTGGATTTGTTTCCTTGCTGCGGCATTGAGCAGCTCAGCAAATTAAAGAACATTAAGCTAAAAAAAAATCTTAATAGATGACTTTGTTTTTGCGAGCAAACATGCTTTTTATTGTACAGTTCAAAACACTATTTTATGCTGCATACAAAGACCAGCTTGTGACAACTGATAATAGGAGATCTAGAAATGTAATTTTATGAATATCAGAAAAATACATTTAATCTTTTGGTCCATATTGTCTTTTCTTACATAGTAATACAATTTCCACATTCAGGGCTCAAAGGTTTTTTTCAAGTTTTCAATCACAAGGGGAATACAGCAAACACATATTTATTACTAAATGTATAATTATAAAATCTCTGAAGCAAATAAACATTTTACAGTTTTAATCGTTTTAAGGAAACTGTAAAGTTGAACTCCAGGCAGGTTTTAAAAACAAAACTGAATGGAGCTCTGTATCCTTTAATGCAAGTAAGGTAAGTATCTGAATTCAACCGGTACTAGCCATTTGCAATTCCTACACAGCAAAGCTCAGACTGAAGCCTCAGGCCCCATACACACGGCCGAGGTTCTCGCCAGAAACCAGCGAGAGCCTCGCTGGGAGCTGCATTCCAGCGAGAACCTCGGCCGTGTGTACGCTCTGCTCGCCCCGCCCGTCGGGAAACCCGTCGAGCAAATAGAGAACAGGTTCTCTATTTGCTCGACGGCCCGTCGGGATGAATGGCTGGTTGCCATTCCCGACGGGCGGGTCGCAGATTCTGACGGCCGGAAGAGAACCTCGACGGGCGGAACGATGTGTTCCGCCCGTCGAGGTTCCCTGTCGTGTGTACGGGGCTTCACACACACACGCTCGGTTTACTCGGCAAGAACCAGCAAGAAAACTGCTGGCAGAGCTTTCTTGCCGAGTAAACCGAGCTTGTGTACGAGGCGTTTAGGTTTCTCGAGAAGAAAACTGCCAAGAATCTAGATGAGAAAAAATAGAGAACAACTTCTCTATTTTCTCGTTGTGAGATTCTCAGCAGTTTTCCATGCCGAGAAACCGGAATGTGTGTGTATACTTACCTGTCGCCGTGGAAACCCGCGTATGCTCGAACTGACTTTGACGCATGCGCAGTAGCTTCCTAGGCATAGGTAGTGTGCAGCAAGATGGCTGCGATGGCATCGAATGTGACGAGCGCATGCTTGACGTACGCGATGATGTCACCACGTTTTTGCCATTTAAAAAATGGGGTCTGTACACTCGGGCGGCAAGAGATTCTTGCCAAGAATCTCGTCAGGAAATATATAAATATAGATTTCCAGGTTCACACCTATGCGAATTGAGTGCGGCTTAAACCGCATCCAATACGCAGAACATTTCTAAATACATTGGGCCAGATTCACAGAGCAATTACGCCGGCGTTACAGGAGATGCGCAGCGTAAGTCTAATTGTGCGCGTGCGTTTCGATGCACGGCATTCCCAAAACGCATTCCCTACATGCGCAATGTAGGGTGATTACGCCGCTACATTGCGCCAGATGTACCTGAATCTGGCCCATTGTTTTCAATGAGGCTGGTTCACATATGTGCGATGCATTCGCACTGCGCATTGCAGAAAAAACATGTGCGGATTTTAGGCCTTGCGATGCGGCTCAGGTGCGAATTCAGTCCCATTATCTTCTATGGGTACGCAGCTGATACGCAGATGTGTAAATTTCTCTTCAGGAATTTCTCTCATTCAGCTCAATACACTTCTCCCCCACTCTCCTCTCACCCGTAACTTCGCCCAGGTCTCCAAATTCGCAGCTAAAATGTTGCTAATCTGCTGAAGACTTCCCTTATCTATCTGCAGAGATAGGAGAGCTGAAATTCGCACACTAGTGTGAATCTAGCCTTAAAGTTGGCTGCAGAACATTTAGACAAGCCTGTGAAATCTGGGAGAATATAGTGTGGTCAGATGAGACCGAAATTTAACTCTTTGGATACCATATTACACACACCGGGCCAGATTCTCAAAAGAGATACAACGGTGTATCGCAGGAAAACACCATTGTATCTCTGTTTTTTTTTACTGTGTATCTATGCGTGTGATTCCTAGAATCACTTACGCATAGATACAGTGAAGATCGACAGGTGTAAAACACTTACACCGTTCGGATCGTAGATGTATTTACGTTTCTGGCCGCTAGGTGGCCTTTACGTTTTGTTTTTCTCATTTGCCTATGCAAATGAGCCTAATACGCCGATTCCCGAACGTTTTTTTACGGCGCCCCGTCGTCGTTTACGTCGTTTCCGTAAAGCGTAAACCTACCTCTGCTATATGAGTTCCGTCTTTGCCATGTTAAGTATGCGCGTCGGGTCAGCGTCGTCTTTTTCCGTCGGTTACGTCGTTTTACTAAGTCGTTCGCAAATAGGCCCTTGCTAAGTCGTTTTGACGTCGGTTTCAACAACGTTTTCTGACGTGAGCTGGAGCATGCGCACTGGGCTTTTTTCTCGGCCGGCGCATGCGCAGTTCGATCGATGCGGGGGTGTGCTTAATTTAAATACAAAGCCGCCGCCCCCTTTGAATTACGTGGCCTCACGCCGGGCCACCATTTACACTACGCCGCTGCAACTTACGGAGCAAGTGCTTTGGGAATACGGCCATTTGTGTAAATGGCTTACGCTACGCCAGCGGGCCATGTATGTGAATCTGGCCCACCATGTTTGGAGGTCAAATGGCACTGCACATCACCCCAAAAATACCTTCCATATCAACAGTGAGGTTTGAAGGTGGGAACATCATGGTGTGGGGCTGTTTTTTCAGCATATGGTACTGGTAAACATCATATAATTGCAGGAAGGATGAATGGAAAATATGTACCAAGACATTCTTGATAAAAATCTGTTGCCATCTACCAGGATGATGATGAGGATTAAATGAGGGAGGACATTTCAGTAAAACAATGATCCCAAACACAAAGCCAAGGAAACTCAATGGTTTAAAAAAAAAAAAAAAAAAATTAGCTTGCAGAGCAGAGAGGGGGGGTCAGTAAACATCCATTCATTGTTCACCCCTTCCAAGAATGAAAATGACAGCAATGAGCAAGTTGTTACTTCTAAGTTCAAAGCTGTCATTGTCAGACACCACTGGCTAGGAATGAAACTGAATCAAGCACGATCTGTGCTTGATCGGCTTTAGTGGTGCCCATAGGTGACATTAGGTTTCACTGTATCACACCAGCTTGGTTGCACTACTGTGTGTTGCAGTAACTATGTGTTAGCACCATGTGTGCAACGGATGGTGGAAATGGGCTCTGAATCTCCCCAACAGGGCACAGAAAGTAAAAAAGCAAACAAAAAAAAAAGACGTTTTAGCCTTTCCTCATGCTCCTCTAAAAATAACTTTTTTTCCTATTAATTTTTTTTTTAATAAATTCTGTATATAAGCCCTACAGGACAAACAGTACACAGTCCACAGGGGCTTTGCTGTCTTAACTGCAAACATGAAACTTTATTCAGGAAAAAGACATAGAGCATGCCCATAGCTACAAACTTATAAACACTGCCATCTACGGTTGATGATTGAAGAAAAATATCTCTACTAATTACTGTTGTACAGTAGTTATTGCACAAAATACAATTCTGGATTCCAACAAAAAAAGATTACCTCTTACTGTCCTTGTGACACAATAGAAAGCAAGGTAAAATGCCTCAATAGGGCATAGCAAAAAGCAAAACAAAAGTGTGACAGCATCTAACATTTTTCTCTCGGTAAGAAAAATAATGTTATGGCTGCAGATGCACATGAACTTCTTTTAGCCCAAAAATTGTAAGCTAGATGTAGTACAAAACATAAAGGGTATTATTTACTCCCTGTCTGTCCTCTCTCTTTTATTTGTCCATATTTACTGCACAGTTTCAAACTAGAGACATAAGAGGGCATTGGCACATCATACCCTGGACAGGCAGTATTGCCTGAGATTGTCGCAAGATTGTTCCCCTGAAGAAAGGGTGTTGTGTGAGCTCCCATCTCCATGAGAAGAAGCATGCAATTTAATATAATTTCAGACACATTTGAATGTCTTCACAAACTATGTAATCTCATCCATGAAAATTCCACACTACATGATAAAGTGTTAATACTGGCATTTAAGTATCTATTATACAGTATGGGCCAGATTCAGGTAGATGAGAGTATCTTTCCTCTGTAAACGCTTCTCATTTACGTTACTCTGAAGACCCTTTCAGCGCAAGTCCTGTAATTCACATAGCAGTTCAGTTGCGCGTAAACTTGCGCCAGAGTAACGATAATGCGCTGGCGTAAACCCGACGCAAGTGGAAGTGGGGTGTGATCATATGTAAATGATGGGCGGGCCCAGCGCAGAGGCTTACGTTCAGCGCATCATCCACGGAGCATGCGCAGTGAGTGCGGCTCCACTCGCCCCTTGTGCGCATGCTCACAACTTCCGTCGGCACCACTTCACAGGAAACTGTCAGCGCAATGCCTTCCGTTGGGCGTTTTAAATGCGCCCGTAGAAGCGCCATTCCGGCACTAAAGTATATCCTGCTCCCCCTCCCCGCAGTGATGTTACTTTTGTTCTGAGATGTGCTTCCCCGTCCCCCGCAAAACACACAAGAGAAAGCTGAACTTTAATGGCCAGGAGCTGTCAGCGTCATCCGGCATATCGGCTATGGAGACCTATGATGTCTCTTCCTCCATGGCTGTAAAATTTGACAGACAAGCAGGGACAGAGGTGTTGTCCTGCAAGTGGGGGTGCTCAGCTAGCTCTTATCGTCATGGTGTAACGCTGCTGTAGCTGCTCTCCTGCTGACCTGTGACCTCTTGGAGTAAAGATAAAGCAGCCTTTTGTAGAAATAACTTTGCGCGGACGCGACGAGACGAGATACGCGCGGCGCATGTAGCCAGCGTATGGTGCTAATCTCCGTTCGTGAATTGGGGAAAAATCCCTCATTTGCATATTTGCAGGGGAACTCAAAAGGCGCGACTGATGCGCCCAGCGAAATTAAGCGCTGACGATACTCTGGCGTCGGAACGTTCCGCCGGTCGCAAATGACCCGTTATTGGGCGCATCTAGTTTGGTGGGTACGGGCACATAGAAACGACGGCGCATCATCACAGTTACGCGGCGCATATCAAAATACTCCAGCGCAAGTGTTCCTGAATCTGGCCCTATGTGTCTTGGTAATGCTGTAACCCAGCACAGTGCATGTCTGGGAGTTATATATTAAATAAATTGTGTTGTTGTCCATCTTTATTCTCTGAGGAAAGGAAAAAAGGAACTTGACTGGACACGAGGGAGGACATTTCAGTAAAACAATGATCCCAAACACAAAGCCAAGGAAACTCAATTGGTTTAAAAAAAAATAAAAAAAAAATCTGCTAGCATGGCCCAGCCAATCACCTGACTCGAATCCATTAGAAAATATATGGAAGGAACGAAAGATCAGAGTTCATAGAAGAGGCCCACAGAACCTTCAAGATTTAAAGACTATGGGCTAGATTCACGTAGAATTTAGGCGTGCCTAGCGTCTGGTATTTACACTACGCCGCCGCAACTTTATCAGGCAAGTGCTTTATTCTCAAAGCACTTGCCTGTAAAGTTGAGGCGGCGTAGCGTAAAAGACCCGACCGAATTCAAATTAGGCGGGTAATAAGGGGGCGTGTATTATTTAAATGAAGCGCGTTCCCGCGCCAAAGGAACTGCGTATGTGCAAGCTGTGAATTAATCCTAGTGCGCATGTTCCAAATGTAAACAACGTGAACGACACTTACGCAAAGCCCTATTCGCAAACGTTTTATGTAAACGACGTGAAAACAAACGCCGGCACGCCGTCCATACTTAACATTGGCTGCGCCTCATATAGCAGGAATAACATTATGACGGTAGTCAAAAAGTAGCGCCGGCCGGCGTACGTTCGGGAATCGGTGTATAGGCTCATTTGCATATTTTAGACGTGAACGCCACCTAGTGTCCAGCCTAAAATATGAAAATAAGATTCAACAGCGTAAGAGACTTATGCCAGTTGGATCTTATGGAAATCTATGCGTAACTCATTATATGTAATAAATATTATATGTGACCATTTGGAGATATTAGGGGCCAAATTTAAAGCCCCTGTTACCTTACAAGTTCTCAACCACTGTTTTAAGACATTGAAATGTGCTTAAGGCTTGAAAAAGTAGCCTCTCTGTCAGTATTATTACATATCAGTTTGTCACTGTGTCTATATGTGGAGATTATTAGCTTGGTAGAGGAGCAGGGCTTTGCTTACTTATGTCATAGCTGTCCTCTGATGACTGGTTGGCTAATAATCAAAAAGCAGCAGAGAGGTGGAGGATCCCCAGAAGGAATGAAGCAGAAGAAGGGAGACCCCAGGGGCGGACTGACCATTTGGGCTCTCGGGCACTGCCCGAGGGCCCCATGCCACTAGGGGACCCCATCAGGGTTGCCAGCCTCAGTAAAAACAGTATGTAAAAATTCTGTCCCTGAAATGTCCCTTACTGACATCCTTTTGGTCTAAAAATCCAAGATTATAGCTGCCCCCCCTCTCCAGTACCTTTTCAGTGTGTGTATGTGTATTCTGTGTGTATGTATACTGTGTGGCCCCATAATCTATTGCCTGGGGCCCCCATAATATCCTATTGCCCGGGGGCCCCATAATCCCCATGATCTCCTATTGACTTGGGGGCCCCATTATCTCCTATTGCCAGGGGGCCCCATAAGTTGTCAGTCCACCCCTTGTACTGCAGATCATCAAGTACAGCTTTCTGTACAGCAAGGAGAACAGTAAGAAGCATAATAGTGACATCACCAAATTTCCTGACACCAGCAATGCCTTAGAATAGATCAATAGTCATCAATCCTGTCCTAAGGGACCACTAACAGGCCAGATTTGCAAGATAACAAAAATACATCACAGGTGATATCATTTGCTGCTCAGTGATTGCAGTATTCTAGTTTGCATCTCCCCAAGGTAATACATAAAACCTGGCCTGTTAGTGGGCCCTGAGGACAGGGTTGAACACTGCCTTAGATGATTTTCAACTGCGGATATACAGTACAGATAGGAGGCTACAGGAGTGCCTAGGCATCATTAGCATTTCTAAATGTTCCCTATGATAACTCTTTTTATAATCAGGTATATATTAAAAAAGTTTAGGATTTGTTTGTTTTTTCAAGAATCATACTTACCTAGGTGGATACAGCATCTGTCCCCCGCCGGCTCTAAGACTGAGGACTGAATGATCAAACACTGCTGATGACTCTCAGAGCTCCGTGAGCAGAGAGCTGATGACTGTCAGTCACTGCTGTCTGCTCTCCCCCTCCTGCTTACTAGAGTGCTGGGCTGTGGAGGGGGTGGGAACAGCTGACTCAGGCTCTCTGCGGCTCACTGAGAGGCTGAGCCAGGTGCCGGTCCAGGGTTGTGGGCAGATCCTGACCAAATTGTCACTATCTTTTCCCAACCTGGACTGCCTCTATGACGTCAGCTGACAGCATGTCGTGATCAGGTGTCAGGCTTGAAGACCAATTGCTATAGCAGTTGCAGTACTACCACCAAACAGCAGTATAGGTACACAGGCAGTCACTCTGGCAGATGACACAGGCTCACCTGAGGAGCGGAATCTAAGTACTAGCCTAGGGTGGCCAGACATCCCCGGTTTCAGGGGACAGTCCCCGGATTGAGGACACTGTCCCCGGACCAAGCCTGTCCCCAGTTTTCTCCTCCCTAGATTGCATTTGAACAGGGGCCGGGCAATTTCAAAATCAAAGACAGTCAGTGCAAAATTGATAAAACAAATTCTGAATTACACCCCCCCCGCTCCATTTTTGTTTATTATCTGTGATCCTTTCTGATGATCTGGTCGGAGCGAAGGGAATATTTCTTCAGTTTCGGGTGCATGCTCATTCAGATCCGCTTGCATGTTCTTCGCCTTGACTCAAGTCCTGGCCAGTCGCCTGCCTGCTTATCTTCTTGCCTTCCCCAGTGAAGTGATCTTCCTTCGCTCTCCATCCAGTAGTAGCCGGGGCCCGGAGAGTAAGACTTGACAGGCTGTGAAGCGGGTGGCAGTGACGGGCAGAGAGTCGCTGATTGCCGCCATTACTAGTAAAAAAAAATATGTCCCTGGATATCATTTTAAAAATATGGTCACCTTATACTAGCCAGTGTTCACCAGAGCTTCTAATGCTGGAGATGGATTTAGCTGCATGCCAGGTCGTGGTCCTCAGGTTTGCTCCACCAGGGTGTGGTCCAGTAGCGGATGAGCAGATAAGGATTAAACAGCAGCAAGGTCGGTAAACAAGCTAAAAGGTTGGTAACGAGTAGTTGCAGGATTGGATCGGGCAGTGGAGTAGTCAAGGAACAAGCCAAGGGTCAGTCACGAGTGGTAGCAAATACAGACAGCAGCAGGGAAGACAAGAGCAAGGCACTGACTGAGAAGGCACAATAACCTGGCAAAAAGGAAGTGCTGAGATAAGGCTTATATATGAAGTTCATGAGAGGAGCAAGGAGTTCAAGGTTCAACAATAATCAAGACTCAAGGCAGGGTTGTCCAATGGATCGGATAGGATTGTCCAATAGATCAGGCAGGGAGCTGTCCAGCATCCCTGATAACTCAGTGGGAAGAAGCAAAGGCTGACACAGAAGAGGTCCCAGGTTCAAGGTAGGATAACCACATTTCCAAACTACCATTCAGGGACACCCTCTCCCCAAAAAACAGCCTGTGCTGTAATGAATAAAAGCACAGTGATTGGACACAAGAGGCGGGGTTTATGATTTCTCCAATCACAAGCAGGGGGCGGGGATTGTGCTCCTCCAGGCATTCCTAGCCAAGACAAGTACTGTCAGTAAGTAAAGCGGTGATGTGGCGACCTTTTTTGGGGGCATCCGATTGGCCCGGGGGGGGGGGGTGGCTGTGTCAGATTCATTCCGGGACACTGTATTGTCCTGGAATGAAGGTGCCCGGGACAGACCTGCAAAATGGGGGACTGTCCCAGGCAATCCGGGACGCATGGTCACCCTAGTTCAAGGTCAGGTCCTGACACAGCGAGCTTCAGGAGTGCAGAACGAACTTTGGCTGTACTTCTCCTTTAAGCACAATTTACCATACCTCAAATGCCATCGCAAAATGTGACCATGGATTTTGTAGTTGGCCAAGTGAAGACAGGTGTAGAGACACGATGCCTGAACTGATATCAACAGCAGGCTGGAAATCCAGGAGGAGATTTACTACCTGGGAAAACTAGAAGAACACTTTCAAAGTACTTCGAAAAAAGCCAAAACTGAGGTGAAGACCTAGTAACACATATTCATAATTAGAACTGGAGCTACTGTAAGCTCTAAAGGGTAGGGTGACCAGACATCCCCAGTTTTAGGGGACAGTCCCCGGATTGAGGACACTGTCCCTGGAACAGGGGCTGGGGCAATTTCAAAGACAGTCAGTGCAAAATTTAAAAAAAAATCTCCGCCGCTAGCTTAGGGGGGTGTATTTTTTCAATTATCTGTGCCCCTTTCTGATGATCGTGTGCTGGTCGAATTTTTCTTCAGTTTCGGGTGCATGCCCATTCAGCTCTGCTCGCATGTTCAGAAATTCTGCATTGGCTCAAGTCCCAGCCAACGGCCTGCCTGCTTATCTCCTTGGCTTTCCTTCGTGATCTTCCTCCGCTCCCCACCCAATAGTGGCCGGGGCCCGGAGAGTAAGACTTGACAGGCTGTGAGGTGGCGCAGCAGTGGTGACAGGGATTAAGTCGCTTATTGCCGACATTACTAATAAAAAAAAATATGTCCCCATATTTAATTTTAAAAATCGGGTCACCTTATACTAAAGGGAATCGATCAGGTAAGGAGTATAGGACCTGCTACTGCTAACTTCTTTGTGAAGGTCAATGCTGGAGGAAGTCAAATGTTGGGGTACCTGATATACACATACTTGTTTATGGTTAATAACTCACTGAGTAATGAAGGAAGAAAAAGACTGACAGTCCTAAAGAAAAAAACAAGCCAGTAATTGCAGCTCCTATGCTGACAGGTTAAGTTTGAAGCGCTCCAAACTTCCTTTGTTGCATCATTTATTAGGCTGCCATATTTTTATTTTTTTATTTTTACGTGCCTGTCGAAAAACTCAAAATATAACCAAACAGATATATCCTAAGGTGAGCCTTATCTAAGCCTAAGCTAACAACAGTGCTGGAGGGGCACTCTGTGGTACAAGAATATACCTGCTTTAGTCATCATATGGTTGGCAGAGGCGGCTCTCTAATTAGGCAGATTAGACAGTCGCCTGAGGCCCCGCGCTTCCAGGGGCCCCCGCGGCCACCTAATCTACCTAACGTGTGTGTAGAAGTGGAGGGAATGTCCCCCGTCTGTGTCCCACGGCTGTTCGTAAGGGGTACTCGTAGTGCCTGCAACTAGCTTTCCCTGGCCAGGGCCGGACTGACCGCCTGAGCACTGCCCAAGGTCCAAGGATCATTGGATGACTCTAGGTACTGCCCTCCCCTGGCTCCTCCTCTTCTGCCGTGCTGCACGGGTCTCTACCATGTGCAGAGCACAGATAATGGCCGCAGCTGCAGTGGTCGAAGAAATTTTTTGAGAGACCCTGATCTCCTTTCCAGGATGGATGTCACCTGCCAGAGCTGGCTCTGCGCTGCCGCCTGGCGCAATCATCAAGGAGCCAGTCTGCCAGAGCCCGACACTGACAGTGACAGTATCCTGAGCAAAAGTTCCCCCCCAAAATCACTGCTACCAGACGCTTGTGACCTCACACATACACAGAGCACTGACGATATTAATGCCATCTGGCATATGATGTCACCATCACCTCCATCCTCATCCCCCTGTGCCTGGTATCCCACCACCTGTCATTATCACCTCCATCCTCTTCCCTCTGTGGCCTGTCCAACCACCTGTCATCATCACCTCCATCCTCACCCCCCTGTGCCTGGCATCCAACCACCTGTCTTCATCACCTCCATCCTCATCCCCCTGTGCCTGGCATCCCACCACCTGTCATCATCACCTCCATCCTCATCCCCCTGTGCCTGGCATCCCACCACCTGTCACCATCACCTCCTTCCTCACCCCCCTGTGCCTGGCATCCAACCACCTGTCTTTATCACCTCCATCCTCATCCCCCTGTGCCTGGCATCCCACCACCTGTCATCATCACCTCCATCCTCATCCCCCTGTGCCTGGCATCCCACCACCTGTCACCATCACCTCCTTCCTCATCCCCCTGTGCCTGGCATCCAACCACCTGTTATCATAATCTCCTTCCTCATCCCCCTGTGCCTGGCATCCCACCACCTGTCACCATCACCTCCTTCCTCATCCCTCTGTGCCTAGCATCCCACCACCTGTTATCATCACCTCCTTCCTCATCCCCCTGTGCCTGGCATCCCACCACCTGTCATCATCACCTCCTTCCTCATCCCCCTGTGCCTGGCATCCCACCACCTGTTATCATCACCTCCTTCCTCATCCCCCTGTGCCTGGCATCCCACCACCTGTCATCATCACCTCCTTCCTCATCCCCCTGTGCCTGGCATCCCACCACCTGTCATCATCACCTCCATCCTCATCCCTCTGTGCCTGGCATCCCACCACCTGTTATCATCACCTCCTTCCTCATCCCCCTGTGCCTGGCATCCCACCACCTGTCATCATCACCTCCTTCCTCATCCCCCTGTGCCTGGCATCCCACCACCTGTCATCATCACCTCCATCCTCATCCCCCTGTGCCTGGCATCCCACCACCTGTCATCATCAACTCCATCCTCATCCCCCTGTGCCTGGCATTCCACCACCTGTCATCATCACCTCCATCATCATCCCCCTGTGCCTGGCATCCCACCACCTGTCATCATCACCTCCTTCCTCATCCCCCTGTGCCTGGCATCCCACCACGTGTCATCATCACCTCCTTGCTCATCCCCCTGTGCCTGGCATCCCACCACCTGTCATCATCACCTCCATCCTCATCCCCCTGTGCCTGGCATCCCACCACCTGTCATCATCTCCCTGTGCCTGGCATCCCACCGTCTGTCACCATCCTCTCCATCCTCATCATCCCCCTGTGCCTGGCATCCCACACCTTGTCATCATCATACCCCTGTGCCTGGAATCCCACAACCTGTCATCATCTCCATCTAGGGTGACCATATTTCCAAATGGCCATTTCAGGGATCCCTTTCCCAAAAATCAGCTTGTGCTGTAATGAATCACAGCACAGCTGGGATGGCGGATGCACGCTCTACCCAGAAGCACTGATCACGCCCCCAAGAAAGGCATCCGCATCGGCACTTTACTCACTGACAGCACTTGTCCTGACTGTCCGAGACTCGTTTTAACCTTGTTCCAACGCTAACTTTACACTGCCTGCTGTGATTAGACACAAGAGGTGGGATTTATGATTTGTCCAATCACAAGCAGGGGGCAGGGATTGTGCCTCTCTAGACATTCCCGGCCAGGACAAGTACTGTCAGTGAGTAAATCGGCCTTTCTTGGGGCAACAGAGGGGGGGGGGGGGGGGGTGGCCGTGTCAGCTTCATTCCGGGACATTGTATTGTCCTGGAATGAAGGTGCCCGGGACCTGGGACAGACCTGTAAAATGCGGAACTGTCCCGGGCAATCTGGGACACGTGGTCACCCTACAGTATCTCCATCCTCATCCCCCTGTGCCTGGCATCCCACCACCTGGCATCCCACCACCTGTCATCATCATCCCCACTGTGCCTGGCATCCCACCGTCTGTTACCATTATCTCCATCCTCATCACCCCCCCGTGCCTGGCATCCCACCACCTGTCATCATCATATCCCTGTGCCTGGCATTCCACAAACTGTCACCATCCTCTTCATCCCCCTGTGCCTGGCATCCCACCACCTGTCATCATCATCTCCCTGTGCCTGGCATTCCACCGCCTGTCACCATCCTCTTCACCCCCCCTGTCCCTGGCATCCCACCACCTGTCATCAGCATACTCCTGTGCTTGGAATCCAACAACCTGTCATCATCTCCATCCTCATCCCCCTGTGCCTGGCATCCCACCACCTGTCATCATCACCTCCATCCTCATCCCCCTGTGCCTGGAATCCCACCACCTGTCATCATCTTCCTGTGCCTGGCATCCCACCACCTGTCATCATCATCATCCCCCTGTGCCTGGCATCCCTCCACCTGTCATCATCATCTCCATCCTCATCTTCCCCCTGTGCCTGGCATCCCAACACCTGTCACCATCATCTCCATCCTCATCATAATCCCCCTGTGTCTGGCATCCTATCACCCCACCCCCTGTCATCAACATTCCCATTAACTTCCTGTACTCCACCTCTAGCATCCAACCACCTTACCCCCATCATCCTTCTCTTTGTCCCCTCTGTACCCCTGTTGTGCCGAGAATGGTTCCCTGCCGAAATCGGTTTCCCCTAGCTCTCGGCTCTGATCGGAACTCCGCCTCTTGAGCCCTCTACATTGCCGCTCCCTCCTACTATCCTCACGAATGCTAATGCTGCTCCTCCCCACCTCTCCAGCCCGCCCCTGTGCGCGTCCCCTGTAATCACTCTTCCATATTTAAAATAAATAAATAAAAATAAAATAAATATATCTACAATTCTCCCACTATATATATATAAAATATTATTTATTGTTATCCCTCCATATTTCTTTGACAGAAATTATAATATATATATATATATATATATATAATATATATATATATATATATTATATATATATATATATATATATAATATATATATAGACACATATATATATAAACTCCCGCCCCGTGTATATATAATATAACTAATTAGTTATCCCTCGATTTTTGTTTTAGACACAATTTAATTTGTATATGTATATATATATATATATATATATATAATATATATATATATATATATATATATTATCCCCTCCTATAATTTATTATTATTTATTGTTATCCCTCCTATTATTTTTATAGACTCAAAAAATTCTCCCCTCATTCACTATTATAATTATTATTACTCCTACCACCTGTTATCTATCTATCTATCTATCTGTATACATGTCATCATTTTCATCTCTTTCTATTATTTCACCTAATTTTTTATTGCCCCTCCTATTTTATTTTTTATTACACCAACTATTATTTTATATTTATTGTTAACTCTTTATTATTTTACATTATTATTACACCTCTTTTATCTCATTTAGCAACTTTGCCATAAAATGCAGGCACTGTGCCCATCAATTGGCGCCAATGTGCCCATCAATTGCCGCCACTGTGCCATCAATTGCAGCCACTGTGCCAGCAAACGCAGCCACTATGCCTATCAATTGCTGCCACTGTGCCATCAATCAGAGCCACTGTGCCAGCAAACGCTGCCACTGTGCCAGCAAACGCAGCCACTGTGCCCATCAATTGCTGCCACTGTGCCCATCAATTGCTGCCACTGTGCCATCAATCAGAGCCACTGTGCCAGCAAACGCAGCCACTGTGCCCATCAATTGCTGCCACTGTGCCAGCAAACGCAGCCACTGTGCCCATCAATTGCTGCCACTGTGCCCATCAATTGCTGCCACTGTGCCCATCAATTGCTGCCACTGTGCCCATCAATTGCTGCCACTGTGCCGATCAATTGCTGCCACTGTGCCGATCAATCGCTGCCACTGTGCCATCAATCGGAGCCACTGTGCCATCAATCGGAGCCACTGTGCCAGCAAACGCAGCCACTGTGCCCATCAATAGCTGCCACTGTGCCAGCAAACGCAGCCACTGTGCCCATCAATCGCTGCCACTGTGCCATCAATCGGAGCCACTGTGCAATCAATCGGAGCCACTGTGCCAGCAAACGCAGCAACTGTGCCCATCAATTGCTGCCACTGTGCCCATCAATTGCTGCCACTGTGCCGATCAATTGCTGCCACTGTGCCGATCAATCGCTGCCACTGTGCCATCAATCGGAGCCACTGTGCCATCAATCGGAGCCACTGTGCCAGCAAACGCAGCCACTGTGCCCATCAATAGCTGCCACTGTGCCAGCAAACGCAGCCACTGTGCCCATCAATCGCTGCCACTGTGCCATCAATCGGAGCCACTGTGCAATCAATCGGAGCCACTGTGCCAGCAAACGCAGCAACTGTGCCCATCAATTGCTGCCACTGTGCCCATCAATTGCTGCCACTGTGCCGATCAATTGCTGCCACTGTGCCGATCAATCGCTGCCACTGTGCCATCAATCAGAGCCACTGTGCCATCAAACGCAGCCACTGTGCCCATCAATAGCTGCCACTGTGCCCATCAATAGCTGCCACTGTGCCAGCAAACGCAGCCACTGTGCCCATCAATTGCTGCCACTGTGCCCATCAATTGCTGCCACTGTGCCCATCAATTGCTGCCACTGTGCTGATCAATTGCTGCCACTGTGCCATCAAATGCAGCCTCTGTGCCAGCAAACACAGCCACTGTGCCCATCAATTGCCGCCACTGTGCCATCAATTGCAGCCACTGTGCCAGCAAACGCAGCCACTGTGCCCATCAATTGCTGCCACTGTGCCCATCAATTGCTGCCACTGTGCCATCAAATGCAGGCACTGTGTCCATCAATTGCCATGGAAATTCTATTGGTGTATTGGTGGGGGGGGGGGGGGGGCAGATCTGATAGCAATAGACAACATGTTATCAGAATAGGTTTCCCTGGATAGAAAGGGACAAATGAAATAAGGAAGAGTGAGGATGGTCTATACGGAGTATGGAGTAGTCAGGGAAAACCAATACAAGTGCTTTTAACCCATCAAGTGTCATGGAAGCTCTATTGGGTGGGGAAACCAGATCTGATAGCAATAGGCAGCTTGCTATCAGAATCGGTTTCCCCTGGACAGAAAGGGACAAATGAAGAAAGGAAGAGTGAGGATGGTCTATACAGAGTATGGAGTAGTCAGGGAAAACCATATACAAGTGCTTTTAATCTTTTAAAAAACCTTAAAAAAAAAATAATGAAAAAATTAACACAAAAAAAAACCTCCATCAAGTGCCATGGAAGCTCTATTGGGTGGGGAAACCAGATCTGATAGCAATAGACAATTTGCTATCAGAATCGGTTTCCCCTGGACAGAAAGGGACAAATGAAAGAAGGAAGAGTGAGGATGGTCTATATGGAATATGGAGCAGTCAGGGAAACCATATACAAGTGCTTGCTTTTAACCCATCATGTGCCAAGGAAGCTCTATTGGGTGGGGGAAACCAGATCTGATAGCAATAGAGCAGCTTGCTATCAGAATCGGTTTCCCCTGACAGAAAGGACAAATGAAAGAAAGGAAGAGTGAGGATGGTCTATATGGATATGGAGCAGTCAGGGAAACCATATACACATGTCAAGTGCTTTTAACCCATCATGTGCCAAGGAAGCTCTATTGGGTGGGGAAACCAGATCTGATAGCAATAGACAATTTGCTATCAGAATCGGTTTCCCCTGGACAGAAAGGGACAAATGAAAGAAGGAAGAGTGAGGATGGTCTATATGGAATATGGAGCAGTCAGGGAAACCATATACAAGTGCTTTTAAAACCCATCATGTGCCAAGGAAGCTCTATTGGGTGGGAAAACCAGATCTGATAGCAATGGACAATTTGCTATCAGAAATAGGTTTCCCCTGGACAGAAAGGGACAAATGAAAGAAGGAAGAGTGAGGATGATTTAGGCAAAGAGTAGAGCAGTCAGAAAAACGCATGGCACACTGCCTCTGCCTGTCTTTGATGGGCACAGTGGCTGTGCTTGATGGTACAGTGGCAGCAATTGATGGGCACAGTGGCTGGGTTTGGGCACAGTGGCTTGCGTTTGCTGGCCCCAGTGGCGGCAAATTGATGGGGCGGCAATTGTTATGTGCACAGAGGCAGCAATTGATGTGCTACTTGGCGTCAATTTGATGGGCACAGTGCCTTTGCAATTGATGGCAGACAGTTGCAAAATGAGATAATAATAGGAGGTGT
>CM056060.1:125760376-125790376 GCA_029574335.1 Rana kukunoris
GTCTGATCTATATAGTTTGTATATAAAAAGCACCATTTATCATTCAAAAAGTGTTTCCCGGGTGCTAAACCTTTCATCCAATTTCTAAATTGCTGCATTTGTAAATTGTAAAAGCCAATATAAAGGAATAGTAGTTGTAAAAAAAAAAGCACTTGTAAGTTTAAAGCGGAGTTCCACCCAAAATTGGAACTTCCGCTTTTCGGAACACTCCCTCCCTCCGTTGTCACATTTGACACCTTTTCAGGGAGTCACGCCCCTTCACGTCACCTTCCCACTGTCTTCTAGGGAAACACAGTAATTGCTCGTCCCGGTCTGCCGACTTTTCGGGAGTGCTGCTGGACAGAAAAGTGTTCTTTTTTTTTAAAGCCAGCAGCTGCAGTATTTGTAGCTGCTGGCTTTTAAAAAAATAAATAAAAAATAAATAATCGGGGGGTCCTCCGCTTTAAGTAATATTTTTGTTTTATAATTCTCCCTTAACCACTTGACAACCGGGCCTATTTTGGCACTTCCTTTGGCACTTTCCTTCATGTAAATTTTTTTTTTTTTTGCTAGAAAATGAATCAGAACCTCCAAACATTATGTATATTTTTTTAGCAGACACCCTAGGGAATAAAATGGCAACTTTTTTTCTCGCACGGTATTTGCGCAATAATTTTTCAAACGCCTTTTTTTTCATGAATTAAAAAATAACAAAACAGTAAAGTTAGCCCAATTTTTTTGTATAATGTGAAAGAAGATATTAAGCCGAGTAAATAGATACCTAACATGTCACACTTTAAAATTGCGCACACTCATGGAATGGCGCCAAACTTCGGTACTTAAAAATCTCCATAGGCAACGCTTTAAAATGTTTTACAGTTACAGAGGAGGTCTAGTGCTCGTATTGTTGCACACGCTCTAACGCACGCGGCGATACCTCACATGTGGGGTTTGAGCGGCGTTTTCATATGTGGGCGGGACTTGCATGCGTGTTCGCTTCTGCACGAGAGCTACTGGGGACAGGGGCGCGTTTAAAAAAAATATATATATATTTTATTTTTATTTTACTTCATTCTTTTATTTTTACCCTTTTTTTTGACATTTTTTTTTTGGATCACTTTTATCACTGTGACAGGTCCTCTTTATGGAGAGATGTGGGGTCTCTCCTCCAGGTTTACAAGCATGAAATCGGTGAAAAAAAAATCACCGATCACATGCCGACAGCCGCAAATGCGGCTTTGTTTACTTGCGGGTACCGGGCCTGACGTCATAATGTTGCGCCCGGGCCTCTGACGGTCATAGAGATGACTGGTGACCATCTGGTCACCAGTCATCTCTATGCTTCCAGACAGCCCTGGCCGATTCTCTCTCCGGGCCACAGATGGCACGGGAGAGCCCGGAGAAGCACCTATAAGAACGATCAATCGGCGGAACTGCCGCTTTGATCGTTCTTATAGTGCACAGAATCGGCGGCTGAAGATGGTGATATCTGAATGATGCCTGTAGCTGCAGGCATCATTTAGATATCACCGCACAAAGCTGCACAAAGCCGAGGCCGTTAAAAGACGGCCTCGGTTGTAAAGTGGTTAATGGGGTGTGGCAAGGGGTGTGTCCTGTGCCTGCATACGTTTGCTAATAGGTGTCCTCGTTCCCATCTCAAAAAGTTGGGAGGTATATGTATTTAGCTGATATAAACTGAAAATTTAGTAGGGCTATTGAGCGGTTTGACTATTTACAACATTGGAAAGGCCACATAACAAATAAAATACACTTCCTAAATGCTCAGTTCATTAGTCCATACTGAGTCCCTATTATACAGTTGCAGTGACACCTTAGTCATCGCGCCGTCTACCTATGTAAGGAGAGAAGAGACCAGTAATTGCATTTCATTTAGCAGCCTAGTAACACTTCTTCCTTTCTGCAGGGTTTATAAACAAGCCACATTATAGTAATACTCTTCTATGCCAAGAGGATGTAAATCAAGTTTATTAAAATGACAACTATAAAACAAAGACTCATTTTATTTTAGTGTTCTATGTATTTATAGTAAATGTATTTGTGATTCTACAGGCACACCAGATTTATTGATTTTTTTTTCTTTTTTTTACAAATCACCTTGAGCGGGGACCACCACAGTCATCTGCTGTACAGAGTTTAAATAAATTGTGTCTTGAAGCAAAATGACAAGCTGCTGGAACAGTTTTAAATTTTTAAAGAATGTGTCCTTTATAATTGTAGCATCCCCCCTGTAGGGGGCGCTTTTCTTTAAAATAACAATCATGTTATATATATCTGCTCTGTGTAATGGTTTTGCATGATGGATCCTGCTCTTTTAAGTTCCCACACCGACATTTCTGGCTCCTCCCTCCTGACGGGTGCCCCCACAGCAAGAAGCTTACTGTGGGGGCACCCAAGCAGGTGCCTTGCTCCTTCTGTCTCCTGATTGGCTCACTGGTTGTGATTGACAGCAGCGGGAGCCAATGGCAGATGCACACAGAAGGTTTTTTACCTTCATGCATAGAAGGGGGCACTGTTCCATAATTCCTGCCACTGATATCAACAATAGGGCAATATTTTCCTTTGACTAACAGCAATAATAGGGCACTACAACAAGTGATAATGTTTGCGCTGTGGTGGTAATGCCTAAAGGGTGATGGGAAAGGGGAAGTGGAGTGGTAAACTAGGTGAATACAATGAGTGACAGAAATGTATGAATATATGGATAAAATACCATAAAGCACAATGTGAACAAAGTAACAGTAAATAACAGTGACCGTGTCATCTATAAAGATGTGTGGTGGCCATAATAAAATGCATGATCAAACTCAGTCCTGCAGACAAAACAAAATAAAAGAAGAAAGTCCAACTTAATCATGCAACTCGGTGCAGCAAGTAAAATTTGGTGTGAAGTCAGAAGGAGATGTTCCAGCAGCCAAATGAGTGAAGGTGCAATGGAGGATTCCAAAACGTGCAGCCCACACCTCTAGTGATCCTATCAGCTTACCTCAAGGCTATCTGATATAGCCAGACAGATAGGGCATCAAACTCTTGGTGAATGGAAGCCTCAAATCCGATGGTGCATGGAAGGGGAAAGTACAAAAAGAAACAAACATAGAGTAGTCCTGTCACCACTGGAGGGATTCCTGCTAGCAATCAAAAGATGTGGACTTACACAGAGTGGTGAAAGGGGGTGCCTATCTCCACGAGCAGCGAGCTCGTCAGGTGCTGCTCTGCTGCCGCTGTTTGGCTAGATGTTGATCCGCCGATACTCCAACGATGGTGTTTGAAACAAAAATAGGAGGACACATCGCATAATACCGCAAAATACAAATTTAATAAACAAAGCACAAAATAAAAACTCACATAGAGTCAGCTGAGGCGGTCATACATCCACGAGCGGCGAGCTCGTCTACCGTCCGTCAGGTGTAAAGGGTCCAGTGCTCCAAACCCTGATGAAGTCACGTGGTGTGACGAATACGCGTCGGGATTGGAGCACTGGACCATTTACACCTGACGGACGGTAGACGAGCTCGCCGCTCGTGGATGTATGACCGCCTCAGCTGACTCTATGTGAGTTTTTATTTTGTGCTTTGTTTATTAAATTTGTATTTTGCGGTTTTATGCGATGTGCCCTCCTATTTTTGTTTCAAACACCATCGTTTGAGTATAGGCGGATCAACATCTAGCCAAACAGCGGCAGCAGAGCAGCACCTGACGAGCTCGCTGCTCGTGGAGATAGGCACCCCCTTTCACCACTCTGTGTAAGTGCACATCTTGTGATTGCTAGCAGGAATCCCTCCAGTGGTGACAGGACTACTCTATGTTTGTTTCTTTCCCCTTCCATGCACCATCGGATTTGAGGCTTCCATTCACCAAGAGTTTGATGCCCTATCTGTCTGGCTATATCAGATAGCCTTGAGGTAAGCTGATAGGATCACTAGAGGTGTGGGCTGCACGTTTTGGAATCCTCCATTGCACCTTCACTCATTTGGCTGCTGGAACATCTCCTTCTGACTTCACACCAAATTTTACTTGCTGCACCGAGTTGCATGATTAAGTTGGACTTTCTTCTTTTATTTTGTTTTGTCTGCAGGACTGAGTTTGATCATGCATTTTATTATGTCCACCACACATCTTTATAGATGACACGGTCACTGTTATTTACTGTTACTTTGTTCACATTGTGCTTTATGGTATTTTATCCATATATTCATACATTTCTGTCACTCATTGTATTCACCTAGTTTACCACTCCACTTCCCCTTTCCCATCACCCTTTAGGCATTACCACCACAGCGCAAACATTATCACTTGTTGTATACCTTATATTGTCCATTTGGATAGACCTATTCTTTGTTTGCTGCAGTATACCTCCCGTGCCCCTTTCCCACGGCCCCTTTCCCACGGTCCAATCCCCTTTCACTCATTTCAGCGCAGGAGTTTCACCTATCACTTTGAATAATAGGGCACTAGTCCTTCCACTGACACCAATGATGGAGTACTATTCCTCATACTGACACCAATGATGGGGCACTATTCCTCCCACTCTTACCAATGATGGGGCACTATTCCTCCCACTCTTATGAATGATAGGGGCACTACTCCTCCCACTGATGTTGTATGTTGTTTTATTTAAACTAGGACCTGCTTGCCTATATGTGCTATCACAATATGTCACTGGATTAGTAAGATTACTCCTATTTTGTAAGATATTTGGACTTGTGTTTGCTGCCACTGATTGTAATCATAGGATTATTTCACTTATTTGTATAATAACTAGGAAGTCCCTAGTCATTATACAAATAAGTGAAAAAATCAGCCCCCTCTTACCCCCCTGGCCCAGCCTGCCCCATAAGACTGGCACTACACTAAAAGTGTAAGGCAGTGTTGACTCTTTTTGTGTGGGAGCCGGGAGGAGGCTGTTTTTTGGTGTGGAGGGGCTGCTTTTTTTGCTGCCCCCCTCCAAAGTGCCAACCTAGGCCTGGGCGTTGTTGGCCTAGACCAAGATTACAGCATTGGCTGTGCCTGGAGTTGGGCTTTAAAGTGGTTTTAAAAGCTATGCATGAATGTAAAAGACCTGTGCAGCTCCCCTCAGACACACCTAATATATACCTGAGCCCAATCTCAATCTGGCGATGTGCATGAGAGCAACTGCTCCCTGCCCTCTTCTCCTCATTGGCCCAGACACAGCAGAGGGAGCTAAGTGGTTTGCTATGGGGGCAAGGAGCCCAAAACGCCAGCGAGGACCCAAGAAGTGGAGGATAGGGGCTGCGCTGTGCAAAACCATTATACACAGCAGGTAAGTATAATATGTTATTAAAGAAAATTTTTACTTTAGCATCACTTTAACCTTTTCTACCTGTAGGTAGAGTGGATATCTCTTCTTTAGGAGATATTTGCACTGGATGCAGCCATGATGTCACTGGTGCATGCGTTCTGAAGGTCCGGTGTTTAATGCCTGACCTCCATAACTCAGTGCCACAGTCGAGGGCTCCCGCGTGCATGCACGGGAGTGACATCATCATGGCCCTCGGCCACTCATACAGCCAGAGCAGTTGCGGCTTGTGCTCAATACTTTGGGGGGTGGCAAACCAATGTCAACCCCCCCCGTTGGAGACGAACGGGAAGACGTCTATCACCGCCACGGGAGACGGACAGACGGGGATGCTGCGGTTAGAGGCCTCCTTACCTTAGAAGGCAGATGATGAGTCCTGGAATGACACTGCGATCTTCCCCTATACTGTCCGAGCCACGGAGTGATGGATGTGGCCGTCCCTGGAAGATAGAGCAGAGTCCTGGCTGGAGAGGACCACTGGCTGAGCTGCTGCCTGACTCTTACAAGCTCCAAGGCCGTTGCTTCTCCTCCTGGCCGAACAGGAAGTGGGTCCTAAGACTCCCTAGCCAATCAGGCCTCAGTCCCCGCTTCCTGATTGACCGGGAGAAGAATCAGGAAGACAATAGCGAATATTAATTTGCTATTGTCACACAACTGGGTGGGCTCAGAGCGCCGTGCTCTGCGCCCCTGAGCACACCCTTATTTGAAGCCAATTAGAGCCTCAGGTTTTAATCATGTGCTTAAAAAAACATTGGAATCCAGCGTCCTGCATGTAGATTAGGGGCTGGGCACATGGATTAGGTGAGCGGCACCCCTGTGTCCCTAATAGATGGGTTGCCACTGAAGCCTGCAAACCCAGACGTAAGACTGGGGGAAGATGTAAGCCCTGTCAGCGGTGACGGCACACAGCTGGACGGCTTAGTTCAAAGATAACTATTTCATAATGTGCCAGTATACGATGCATACTAGCCTATTATGCCATTGCATTGTTGGGGTGATTTTTTATTTATTTTTTATATGCTGGGATTCACTACCGCTTCACGTGTCTGGGGCAGCTGCAGGATTTGCACATGTGCAGCGAACTTACAGCGCTGAGCTGTCAGTACCAAGAACTAACATACGGTCGAATATGTTTTTCATGTTTTAGGCAGAATTCTGATTTATGTTAATTGACTTGCTCATCTCTATTCATTTATAACAAATCAGTAACATTTTAACAAATAATTGCTTCTTGGTGAAGTAGGTTGGAATATTAGGAACACATTTTCTTGAAAAAACAAAAAAACTGCATTACTTTCAACATAAATGACTTTTTGGTTTGTTTACTCCTTAAGAAGATGGTAGCAAGCAGATGATGAAAAAAATAATTAATATCAAATTGCCTTCACTAAATAGAAGCCGTCACTCCAGTGGATTTGTTTCCTTGCTGCGGCATTGAGCAGCTCAGCAAATTAAAGAACATTAAGCTAAAAAAAAATCTTAATAGATGACTTTGTTTTGCGAGCAAACATGCTTTTTATTGTACAGTTCAAACACTATTTTATGCTGCATACAAAGACCAGCTTGTGACAACTGATAATAGGAGATCTAGAAATGTAATTTTATGAATATCAGAAAAATACATTTAATCTTTTGGTCCATATTGTCTTTTCTTACATAGTAATACAATTTCCACATTCAGGGCTCAAAGGTTTTTTTCAAGTTTTCAATCACAAGGGGAATACAGCAAACACATATTTATTACTAAATGTATAATTATAAAATCTCTGAAGCAAATAAACATTTTACAGTTTTAATCGTTTTAAGGAAACTGTAAAGTTGAACTCCAGGCAGGTTTTAAAAACAAAACTGAATGGAGCTCTGTATCCTTTAATGCAAGTAAGGTAAGTATCTGAATTCAACCGGTACTAGCCATTTGCAATTCCTACACAGCAAAGCTCAGACTGAAGCCTCAGGCCCCATACACACGGCCGAGGTTCTCGCCAGAAACCAGCGAGAGCCTCGCTGGGAGCTGCATTCCAGCGAGAACCTCGGCCGTGTGTACGCTCTGCTCGCCCCGCCCGTCGGGAAACCCGTCGAGCAAATAGAGAACAGGTTCTCTATTTGCTCGACGGCCCGTCGGGATGAATGGCTGGTTGCCATTCCCGACGGGCGGGTCGCAGATTCTGACGGCCGGAAGAGAACCTCGACGGGCGGAACGATGTGTTCCGCCCGTCGAGGTTCCCTGTCGTGTGTACGGGGCTTCACACACACACGCTCGGTTTACTCGGCAAGAACCAGCAAGAAAACTGCTGGCAGAGCTTTCTTGCCGAGTAAACCGAGCTTGTGTACGAGGCGTTTAGGTTTCTCGAGAAGAAAACTGCCAAGAATCTAGATGAGAAAAATAGAGAACAACTTCTCTATTTTCTCGTTGTGAGATTCTCAGCAGTTTTCCATGCCGAGAAACCGGAATGTGTGTGTATACTTACCTGTCGCCGTGGAAACCCGCGTATGCTCGAACTGACTTTGACGCATGCGCAGTAGCTTCCTAGGCATAGGTAGTGTGCAGCAAGATGGCTGCGATGGCATCGAATGTGACGAGCGCATGCTTGACGTACGCGATGATGTCACCACGTTTTTGCCATTTAAAAAATGGGGTCTGTACACTCGGGCGGCAAGAGATTCTTGCCAAGAATCTCGTCAGGAAATATATAAATATAGATTTCCAGGTTCACACCTATGCGAATTGAGTGCGGCTTAAACCGCATCCAATACGCAGAACATTTCTAAATACATTGGGCCAGATTCACAGAGCAATTACGCCGGCGTTACAGGAGATGCGCAGCGTAAGTCTAATTGTGCGCGTGCGTTTCGATGCACGGCATTCCCAAAACGCATTCCCTACATGCGCAATGTAGGGTGATTACGCCGCTACATTGCGCCAGATGTACCTGAATCTGGCCCATTGTTTTCAATGAGGCTGGTTCACATATGTGCGATGCATTCGCACTGCGCATTGCAGAAAAAACATGTGCGGATTTTAGGCCTTGCGATGCGGCTCAGGTGCGAATTCAGTCCCATTATCTTCTATGGGTACGCAGCTGATACGCAGATGTGTAAATTTCTCTTCAGGAATTTCTCTCATTCAGCTCAATACACTTCTCCCCCACTCTCCTCTCACCCGTAACTTCGCCCAGGTCTCCAAATTCGCAGCTAAAATGTTGCTAATCTGCTGAAGACTTCCCTTATCTATCTGCAGAGATAGGAGAGCTGAAATTCGCACACTAGTGTGAATCTAGCCTTAAAGTTGGCTGCAGAACATTTAGACAAGCCTGTGAAATACTGGGAGAATATAGTCTGGTCAGATGAGACCGAAATTTAACTCTTTGGATACCATAATACACACACCGGGCCAGATTCTCAAAAGAGATACAACGGTGTATCGCAGGAAACACCATTGTATCTCTGTTTTTTTTACTGTGTATCTATGCGTGTGATTCCTAGAATCACTTACGCATAGATACAGTGAAGATCCGACAGGTGTAAAACACTTACACCGTCGGATCGTAGATGTATTTACGTTTCTGGCCGCTAGGTGGCCTTTACGTTGTTTTCTCATTTGCCTATGCAAATGAGCCTAATACGCCGATTCCCGAACGTTTTTACGGCGCCCCGTCGTCGTTTACGTCGTTTCCGTAAGCGTAAACCTACCTCTGCTATATGAGTTCCGTCTTTGCCATGTTAAGTATGGCGTCGGGTCAGCGTCGTCTTTTTCCGTCGGTTACGTCGTTTTACTAAGTCGTTCGCAAATAGGGCATTGCGTAAGTCGTTTTGACGTCGGTTTCAACAACGTTTTCTGACGTGAGCTGGAGCATGCGCACTGGGCTTTTTTCTCGGCCGGCGCATGCGCAGTTCGATCGATGCGGGGGTGTGCTTAATTTAAATACAAGCCGCCCCCTTTGAATTACGTGGCCTCACGCCGGGCCACCATTTACACTACGCCGCTGCAACTTACGGAGCAAGTGCTTTGGGAATACGGCCATTTGTGTAAATGGCTTACGCTACGCCAGCGGGCCATGTATGTGAATCTGGCCCACCATGTTTGGAGGTCAAATGGCACTGCACATCACCCCAAAAATACCTTCCATATCAACAGTGAGGTTTGAAGGTGGGAACATCATGGTGTGGGGCTGTTTTTCAGCATATGGTACTGGTAAACATCATATAATTGCAGGAAGGATGAATGGAAAAATGTACCAAGACATTCTTGATAAAAATCTGTTGCCATCTACCAGGATGATGAGGATTAAATGAGGGAGGACATTTCAGTAAAACAATGATCCCAAACACAAAGCCAAGGAAACTCAATTGGTTTAAAAAAAAAAAAAAAAAATTAGCTTGCAGAGCAGAGGGGGGTCAGTAAACATCCATTCATTGTTCACCCCTTCCAAGAATGAAAATGACAGCAATGAGCAAGTTGTTACTTCTAAGTTCAAAGCTGTCATTGTCAGACACCACTGGCTAGGAATGAAACTGATCAAGCACGATCTGTGCTTGATCGGCTTTAGTGGTGCCCATAGGTGACATTAGGTTTCACTGTATCACACCAGCTTGGTGCACTACTGTGTGTTGCAGTAACTATGTGTTAGCACCATGTGTGCAACGTGATGGTGGAAATGGGCTCTGAATCTCCCCAACAGGGCACAGAAGTAAAAAAGCAAACAAAAAAAAAAGACGTTTTAGCCTTTCCTCATGCTCCTAAAAATAACTTTTTTTCCTATTAATTTTTTTTTTAATAAATTCTGTATATATAGCCCTACAGGACAAACAGTACACAGTCCACAGGGGCTTTGCTGCTTAACTGCAAACATGAAACTTTATTCAGGAAAAAGACATAGAGCATGCCATAGCTACAAACTTATAAACACTGCCATCTACTGGTTGAAGAAAATATCTCTACTAATTACTGTTGTACAGTAGTTATTGCACAAAATACAATTCTGGATTCCAACAAAAAAGATTTCCTCTTACTGTCCTTGTGACACAATAGAAAGCAAGGTAAAATGCCTCAATAGGGCATAGCAAAAAGCAAAACAAAAGTGACAGCATCTAACATTTTTCTCTCGGAAGAAAAATAATGTTATGGCTGCAGATGCACATGAACTTCTTTTAGCCCAAAAATTGTAAGCTAGATGTAGTACAAAACATAAAGGGTATTATTTACTCCCTGTCTGTCCTCTCTCTTTTATTTGTCCATATTTACTGCACAGTTTCCAAACTAGAGACATAAGAGGGCATTGGCACATCATACCCTGGACAGGCAGTATTGCCTGAGATTGTCGCAAGATTGTTCCCCTGAAGAAAGGGTGTTGTGTGAGCCTCCCATCTCCATGAGAAGAAGCATGCAATTTAATATAATTTCAGACACATTTGAATGTCTTCACAACTATGTAATCTCATCCATGAAAATTCCACACTACATGATAAAGTGTTAATACTGGCATTTAAGTATCTATTATACAGTATGGGCCAGATTCAGGTAGATGAGAGTATCTTTCCTCTGGAGTAACGCTTCTCATTTACGTTACTCTGAAGACCCTTTCAGCGCAAGTCCTGTAATTCACATAGCAGTTGCGCGTAAACTTGCGCCAGAGTAACGATAATGCGCTGGCGTAACCCGACGCAAGTGGAAGTGGGTGTGATCATATGTAAATGATGGGCGGGCCCAGCGCAGAGGCTTACGTTCAGCGCATCATCCACGGAGCATGCGCAGTGAGTGCGGCTCCACTCGCCCCCCTTGTGCGCATGCTCACAACTTCCGTCGGCACCACTTCACAGGAAACGTCAGCGCAATGCCTTCCGTTGGGCGTTTAAATGCGCCCGTAGAAGCGCCATTCCGGCACTAAAGTATATCCTGCTCCCCCTCCCCGCAGTGATGTTACTTTTGTTCTGAGATGGCTGCTCCCGTTCCCCGCAAACACACAAGAGAAAGCTGAACTTTAATGGCCAGGAGCTGTCAGCCGTCATCTCGGCTATGGAGACCTATGATGTCTTCCTCCATGGCTGTAAAATTTGACAGACAAGCAGGGACAGAGGTGTTGTCCTGCAAGTGGGGGTGCTCAGCTAGCTCTTATCGTCGGTAACGCTGCTGTAGCTGCTCTCCTGCTGACCTGTGACCGTCTGGAGTAAAGATAAAGCAGCCTTTTGTAGAAATAACTTTGCGCCGGACGGACGAGATACGCGCGGCGCATGTAGCCAGCGTATGGTGCTAATCCGTTCGTGAATTGGGAAAAATCCCTCATTTGCATATTTGCAGGGGAACTCAAAAGGCGCGACTGATGCGCCCAGCGAAATTAAGCGCTGACGATACTCTGGCGTCGGAACGTTCCGCCGGTCGCAAATGACCCGTTATTGGGCGCATCTAGTTTGGTGGGTACGGGCACATAGAAACGACGGCGCATCATCACAGTTACGCGGCGCATATCAAAATACTCCAGCGCAAGTGTTCCTGAATCTGGCCCTATGTGTCTTGGTAATGCTGTAACCCAGCACAGTGCATGTCTGGGAGTTATATATTAAATAAATTGTGTTGTTGTCCATCTTTATTCTCTGAGGAAAGGAAAAAAGGAACTTGACTGGACACGAGGGAGGACATTTCAGTAAAACAATGATCCCAAACACAAAGCCAAGGAAACTCAATTGGTTTAAAAAAAAATAAAAAAAAATCTGCTAGCATGGCCCAGCCAATCACCTGACTCGAATCCATTAGAAAATATATGGAAGGAACGAAAGATCAGAGTTCATAGAAGAGGCCCACAGAACCTTCAAGATTTAAAGACTATGGGCTAGATTCACGTAGAATTTAGGCGTGCCTAGCGTCTGGTATTTACACTACGCCGCCGCAACTTTATCAGGCAAGTGCTTTATTCTCAAAGCACTTGCCTGTAAAGTTGAGGCGGCGTAGCGTAAAAGACCCGACCGAATTCAAATTAGGCGGGTAGGGGGCGTGTATTATTTAAATGAAGCGCGTTCCCGCGCCAAAGGAACTGCGTATGTGCAAGCTGTGAATTAATCCTAGTGCGCATGTTCCAAATGTAAACAACGTGAACGACACTTACGCAAAGCCCTATTCGCAAACGTTTTATGTAAACGACGTGAAAACAAACGCCGGCACGCCGTCCATACTTAACATTGGCTGCGCCTCATATAGCAGGAATAACATTATGACGGTAGTCAAAAAGTAGCGCCGGCCGGGCGTACGTTCGGGAATCGGTGTATAGGCTCATTTGCATATTTTAGACGTGAACGCCACCTAGTGTCCAGCCTAAAATATGAAAATAAGATTCAACAGCGTAAGAGACTTATGCCAGTTGGATCTTATGGAAATCTATGCGTAACTCATTATATGTAATAAATATTATATGTGACCATTTGGAGATATTAGGGGCCAAATTTAAAGCCCCTGTTACCTTACAAGTTCTCAACCACTGTTTTAAGACATTGAAATGTGCTTAAGGCTTGAAAAAGTAGCCTCTCTGTCAGTATTATTACATATCAGTTTGTCACTGTGTCTATATGTGGAGATTATTAGCTTGGTAGAGGAGCAGGGCTTTGCTTACTTATGTCATAGCTGTCCTCTGATGACTGGTTGGCTAATAATCAAAAAGCAGCAGAGAGGTGGAGGATCCCCAGAAGGAATGAAGCAGAAGAAGGGAGACCCCAGGGGCGGACTGACCATTTGGGCTCTCGGGCACTGCCCGAGGGCCCCATGCCACTAGGGGACCCCATCAGGGTTGCCAGCCTCAGTAAAAACAGTATGTAAAAATTCTGTCCCTGAAATGTCCCTTACTGACATCCTTTTGGTCTAAAAATCCCAAGATTATAGCTGCCCCCCCTCTCCAGTACCTTTTCAGTGTGTGTATGTGTATTCTGTGTGTATGTATACTGTGTGGCCCCATAATCTATTGCCTGGGGCCCCCATAATATCCTATTGCCCGGGGGCCCCATAATCCCCATGATCTCCTATTGACTTGGGGGCCCCATTATCTCCTATTGCCAGGGGGCCCCATAAGTTGTCAGTCCACCCCTTGTACTGCAGATCATCAAGTACAGCTTTCTGTACAGCAAGGAGAACAGTAAGAAGCATAATAGTGACATCACCAAATTTCCTGACACCAGCAATGCCTTAGAATAGATCAATAGTCATCAATCCTGTCCTAAGGGACCACTAACAGGCCAGATTTGCAAGATAACAAAAATACATCACAGGTGATATCATTTGCTGCTCAGTGATTGCAGTATTCTAGTTTGCATCTCCCCAAGGTAATACATAAAACCTGGCCTGTTAGTGGGCCCTGAGGACAGGGTTGAACACTGCCTTAGATGATTTTCAACTGCGGATATACAGTACAGATAGGAGGCTACAGGAGTGCCTAGGCATCATTAGCATTTCTAAATGTTCCCTATGATAACTCTTTTTATAATCAGGTATATATTAAAAAAGTTTAGGATTTGTTTGTTTTTTCAAGAATCATACTTACCTAGGTGGATACAGCATCTGTCCCCCGCCGGCTCTAAGACTGAGGACTGAATGATCAAACACTGCTGATGACTCTCAGAGCTCCGTGAGCAGAGAGCTGATGACTGTCAGTCACTGCTGTCTGCTCTCCCCCTCCTGCTTACTAGAGTGCTGGGCTGTGGAGGGGGTGGGAACAGCTGACTCAGGCTCTCTGCGGCTCACTGAGAGGCTGAGCCAGGTGCCGGTCCAGGGTTGTGGGCAGATCCTGACCAAATTGTCACTATCTTTTCCCAACCTGGACTGCCTCTATGACGTCAGCTGACAGCATGTCGTGATCAGGTGTCAGGCTTGAAGACCAATTGCTATAGCAGTTGCAGTACTACCACCAAACAGCAGTATAGGTACACAGGCAGTCACTCTGGCAGATGACACAGGCTCACCTGAGGAGCGGAATCTAAGTACTAGCCTAGGGTGGCCAGACATCCCCGGTTTCAGGGGACAGTCCCCGGATTGAGGACACTGTCCCCGGACCAAGCCTGTCCCCAGTTTTCTCCCTAGATTGCATTTGAACAGGGGCCGGGGCAATTTCAAAATCAAAGACAGTCAGTGCAAAATTGATAAAACAAATTCTGAATTACACCCCCCCGCTCCATTTTTGTTTATTATCTGTGATCCTTTCTGATGATCTGGTCGGAGCGAAGGGAATATTTCTTCAGTTTCGGGTGCATGCTCATTCAGATCCGCTTGCATGTTCTTCGCCTTGACTCAAGTCCTGGCCAGTCGCCTGCCTGCTTATCTTCTTGCCTTCCCCAGTGAAGTGATCTTCCTTCGCTCTCCATCCAGTAGTAGCCGGGGCCCGGAGAGTAAGACTTGACAGGCTGTGAAGCGGGTGGCAGTGACGGGCAGAGAGTCGCTGATTGCCGCCATTACTAGTAAAAAAAAATATGTCCCTGGATATCATTTTAAAAATATGGTCACCTTATACTAGCCAGTGTTCACCAGAGCTTCTAATGCTGGAGATGGATTTAGCTGCATGCCAGGTCGTGGTCCTCAGGTTTGCTCCACCAGGGTGTGGTCCAGTAGCGGATGAGCAGATAAGGATTAAACAGCAGCAAGGTCGGTAAACAAGCTAAAAGGTTGGTAACGAGTAGTTGCAGGATTGGATCGGGCAGTGGAGTAGTCAAGGAACAAGCCAAGGGTCAGTCACGAGTGGTAGCAAATACAGACAGCAGCAGGGAAGACAAGAGCAAGGCACTGACTGAGAAGGCACAATAACCTGGCAAAAAGGAAGTGCTGAGATAAGGCTTATATATGAAGTTCATGAGAGGAGCAAGGAGTTCAAGGTTCAACAATAATCAAGACTCAAGGCAGGGTTGTCCAATGGATCGGATAGGATTGTCCAATAGATCAGGCAGGGAGCTGTCCAGCATCCCTGATAACTCAGTGGGAAGAAGCAAAGGCTGACACAGAAGAGGTCCCAGGTTCAAGGTAGGATAACCACATTTCCAAACTACCATTCAGGGACACCCTCTCCCCAAAAAACAGCCTGTGCTGTAATGAATAAAAGCACAGTGATTGGACACAAGAGGCGGGGTTTATGATTTCTCCAATCACAAGCAGGGGGCGGGGATTGTGCTCCTCCAGGCATTCCTAGCCAAGACAAGTACTGTCAGTAAGTAAAGCGGTGATGTGGCGACCTTTTTTGGGGGCATCCGATTGGCCCGGGGGGGGGGGGTGGCTGTGTCAGATTCATTCCGGGACACTGTATTGTCCTGGAATGAAGGTGCCCGGGACAGACCTGCAAAATGGGGGACTGTCCCAGGCAATCCGGGACGCATGGTCACCCTAGTTCAAGGTCAGGTCCTGACACAGCGAGCTTCAGGAGTGCAGAACGAACTTTGGCTGTACTTCTCCTTTAAGCACAATTTACCATACCTCAAATGCCATCGCAAAATGTGACCATGGATTTTGTAGTTGGCCAAGTGAAGACAGGTGTAGAGACACGATGCCTGAACTGATATCAACAGCAGGCTGGAAATCCAGGAGGAGATTTACTACCTGGGAAAACTAGAAGAACACTTTCAAAGTACTTCGAAAAAAGCCAAAACTGAGGTGAAGACCTAGTAACACATATTCATAATTAGAACTGGAGCTACTGTAAGCTCTAAAGGGTAGGGTGACCAGACATCCCCAGTTTTAGGGGACAGTCCCCGGATTGAGGACACTGTCCCTGGAACAGGGGCTGGGGCAATTTCAAAGACAGTCAGTGCAAAATTTAAAAAAAAATCTCCGCCGCTAGCTTAGGGGGGTGTATTTTTTCAATTATCTGTGCCCCTTTCTGATGATCGTGTGCTGGTCGAATTTTTCTTCAGTTTCGGGTGCATGCCCATTCAGCTCTGCTCGCATGTTCAGAAATTCTGCATTGGCTCAAGTCCCAGCCAACGGCCTGCCTGCTTATCTCCTTGGCTTTCCTTCGTGATCTTCCTCCGCTCCCCACCCAATAGTGGCCGGGGCCCGGAGAGTAAGACTTGACAGGCTGTGAGGTGGCGCAGCAGTGGTGACAGGGATTAAGTCGCTTATTGCCGACATTACTAATAAAAAAAAATATGTCCCCATATTTAATTTTAAAAATCGGGTCACCTTATACTAAAGGGAATCGATCAGGTAAGGAGTATAGGACCTGCTACTGCTAACTTCTTTGTGAAGGTCAATGCTGGAGGAAGTCAAATGTTGGGGTACCTGATATACACATACTTGTTTATGGTTAATAACTCACTGAGTAATGAAGGAAGAAAAAGACTGACAGTCCTAAAGAAAAAAACAAGCCAGTAATTGCAGCTCCTATGCTGACAGGTTAAGTTTGAAGCGCTCCAAACTTCCTTTGTTGCATCATTTATTAGGCTGCCATATTTTTATTTTTTTATTTTACGTGCCTGTCGAAAAACTCAAAATATAACCAAACAGATATATCCTAAGGTGAGCCTTATCTAAGCCTAAGCTAACAACAGTGCTGGAGGGGCACTCTGTGGTACAAGAATATACCTGCTTTAGTCATCATATGGTTGGCAGAGGCGGCTCTCTAATTAGGCAGATTAGACAGTCGCCTGAGGCCCCGCGCTTCCAGGGGCCCCCGCGGCCACCTAATCTACCTAACGTGTGTGTAGAAGTGGAGGGAATGTCCCCCGTCTGTGTCCCACGGCTGTTCGTAAGGGGTACTCGTAGTGCCTGCAACTAGCTTTCCCTGGCCAGGGCCGGACTGACCGCCTGAGCACTGCCCAAGGTCCAAGGATCATTGGATGACTCTAGGTACTGCCCTCCCCTGGCTCCTCCTCTTCTGCCGTGCTGCACGGGTCTCTACCATGTGCAGAGCACAGATAATGGCCGCAGCTGCAGTGGTCGAAGAAATTTTTTGAGAGACCCTGATCTCCTTTCCAGGATGGATGTCACCTGCCAGAGCTGGCTCTGCGCTGCCGCCTGGCGCAATCATCAAGGAGCCAGTCTGCCAGAGCCCGACACTGACAGTGACAGTATCCTGAGCAAAAGTTCCCCCCAAAATCACTGCTACCAGACGCTTGTGACCTCACACATACACAGAGCACTGACGATATTAATGCCATCTGGCATATGATGTCACCATCACCTCCATCCTCATCCCCCTGTGCCTGGTATCCCACCACCTGTCATTATCACCTCCATCCTCTTCCCTCTGTGCCTGGCATCCAACCACCTGTCATCATCACCTCCATCCTCACCCCCCTGTGCCTGGCATCCAACCACCTGTCTTCATCACCTCCATCCTCATCCCCCTGTGCCTGGCATCCCACCACCTGTCATCATCACCTCCATCCTCATCCCCCTGTGCCTGGCATCCCACCACCTGTCACCATCACCTCCTTCCTCACCCCCCTGTGCCTGGCATCCAACCACCTGTCTTTATCACCTCCATCCTCATCCCCCTGTGCCTGGCATCCCACCACCTGTCATCATCACCTCCATCCTCATCCCCCTGTGCCTGGCATCCCACCACCTGTCACCATCACCTCCTTCCTCATCCCCCTGTGCCTGGCATCCAACCACCTGTTATCATAATCTCCTTCCTCATCCCCCTGTGCCTGGCATCCCACCACCTGTCACCATCACCTCCTTCCTCATCCCTCTGTGCCTAGCATCCCACCACCTGTTATCATCACCTCCTTCCTCATCCCCCTGTGCCTGGCATCCCACCACCTGTCATCATCACCTCCTTCCTCATCCCCCTGTGCCTGGCATCCCACCACCTGTTATCATCACCTCCTTCCTCATCCCCCTGTGCCTGGCATCCCACCACCTGTCATCATCACCTCCTTCCTCATCCCCCTGTGCCTGGCATCCCACCACCTGTCATCATCACCTCCATCCTCATCCCTCTGTGCCTGGCATCCCACCACCTGTTATCATCACCTCCTTCCTCATCCCCCTGTGCCTGGCATCCCACCACCTGTCATCATCACCTCCTTCCTCATCCCCCTGTGCCTGGCATCCCACCACCTGTCATCATCACCTCCATCCTCATCCCCCTGTGCCTGGCATCCCACCACCTGTCATCATCAACTCCATCCTCATCCCCCTGTGCCTGGCATTCCACCACCTGTCATCATCACCTCCATCATCATCCCCCTGTGCCTGGCATCCCACCACCTGTCATCATCACCTCCTTCCTCATCCCCCTGTGCCTGGCATCCCACCACGTGTCATCATCACCTCCTTGCTCATCCCCCTGTGCCTGGCATCCCACCACCTGTCATCATCACCTCCATCCTCATCCCCCTGTGCCTGGCATCCCACCACCTGTCATCATCTCCCTGTGCCTGGCATCCCACCGTCTGTCACCATCCTCTCCATCCTCATCATCCCCCTGTGCCTGGCATCCCACCACCTGTCATCATCATACCCCTGTGCCTGGAATCCCACAACCTGTCATCATCTCCATCTAGGGTGACCATATTTCCAAATGGCCATTTCAGGGATCCCTTTCCCAAAAATCAGCTTGTGCTGTAATGAATCACAGCACAGCTGGGATGGCGGATGCACGCTCTACCCAGAAGCACTGATCACGCCCCCAAGAAAGGCATCCGCATCGGCACTTTACTCACTGACAGCACTTGTCCTGACTGTCCGAGACTCGTTTTACCTTGTTCCAACGCTAACTTTACACTGCCTGCTGTGATTAGACACAAGAGGTGGGATTTATGATTTGTCCAATCACAAGCAGGGGGCAGGGATTGTGCCTCTCTAGACATTCCCGGCCAGGACAAGTACTGTCAGTGAGTAAATCGGCCTTTCTTGGGGGCAACAGAGGGGGGGGGGGGGTGGCCGTGTCAGCTTCATTCCGGGACATTGTATTGTCCTGGAATGAAGGTGCCCGGGACCTGGGACAGACCTGTAAAATGCGGAACTGTCCCGGGCAATCTGGGACACGTGGTCACCCTACAGTATCTCCATCCTCATCCCCCTGTGCCTGGCATCCCACCACCTGGCATCCCACCACCTGTCATCATCATCCCACTGTGCCTGGCATCCCACCGTCTGTTACCATTATCTCCATCCTCATCACCCCCCCGTGCCTGGCATCCCACCACCTGTCATCATCATATCCCTGTGCCTGGCATTCCACAAACTGTCACCATCCTCTTCATCCCCCTGTGCCTGGCATCCCACCACCTGTCATCATCATCTCCCTGTGCCTGGCATTCCACCGCCTGTCACCATCCTCTTCACCCCCCTGTCCCTGGCATCCCACCACCTGTCATCAGCATACTCCTGTGCTTGGAATCCAACAACCTGTCATCATCTCCATCCTCATCCCCCTGTGCCTGGCATCCCACCACCTGTCATCATCACCTCCATCCTCATCCCCCTGTGCCTGGAATCCCACCACCTGTCATCATCTTCCTGTGCCTGGCATCCCACCACCTGTCATCATCATCATCCCCCTGTGCCTGGCATCCCTCCACCTGTCATCATCATCTCCATCCTCATCTTCCCCCTGTGCCTGGCATCCCAACACCTGTCACCATCATCTCCATCCTCATCATAATCCCCCTGTGTCTGGCATCCTATCACCCCACCCCCTGTCATCAACATTCCCATTAACTTCCTGTACTCCACCTCTAGCATCCAACCACCTTACCCCCATCATCCTTCTCTTTGTCCCCTCTGTACCCCTGTTGTGCCGAGAATGGTTCCCTGCCGAAATCGGTTTCCCCTAGCTCTCGGCTCTGATCGGAACTCCGCCTCTTGAGCCCTCTACATTGCCGCTCCCTCCTACTATCCTCACGAATGCTAATGCTGCTCCTCCCCACCTCTCCAGCCCGCCCCTGTGCGCGTCCCCTGTAATCACTCTTCCATATTTAAAATAAATAAATAAAAATAAATAAATATATCTACAATTCTCCCACTATATATATATAAAATATTATTTATTGTTATCCCTCCATATTTCTTTGACAGAAATTATAATATATATATATATATATATATATATATATATATATATATATATATATATATATATATATATATATATATATAATATATAGACACATATATATATACACTCCCGCCCCGTGTATTTATAATATAACTAATTAGTTATCCCTCGATTTTTGTTTTAGACACAATTTAATTTGTATATGTATATATATATATATATATATATATATATATATATATATATATATATATATATTATCCCCTCCTATAATTTATTATTATTTATTGTTATCCCTCCTATTATTTTTATAGACTCAAAAAATTCTCCCCTCATTCACTATTATAATTATTATTACTCCTACCACCTGTTATCTATCTATCTATCTATCTGTATACATGTCATCATTTTCATCTCTTTCTATTATTTCACCTAATTTTTTATTGCCCCTCCTATTTTATTTTTTATTACACCAACTATTATTTTATATTTATTGTTAACTCTTTATTATTTTACATTATTATTACACCTCTTTTATCTCATTTAGCAACTTTGCCATAAAATGCAGGCACTGTGCCCATCAATTGGCGCCAATGTGCCCATCAATTGCCGCCACTGTGCCATCAATTGCAGCCACTGTGCCAGCAAACGCAGCCACTATGCCTATCAATTGCTGCCACTGTGCCATCAATCAGAGCCACTGTGCCAGCAAACGCTGCCACTGTGCCAGCAAACGCAGCCACTGTGCCCATCAATTGCTGCCACTGTGCCCATCAATTGCTGCCACTGTGCCATCAATCAGAGCCACTGTGCCAGCAAACGCAGCCACTGTGCCCATCAATTGCTGCCACTGTGCCAGCAAACGCAGCCACTGTGCCCATCAATTGCTGCCACTGTGCCCATCAATTGCTGCCACTGTGCCCATCAATTGCTGCCACTGTGCCCATCAATTGCTGCCACTGTGCCGATCAATTGCTGCCACTGTGCCGATCAATCGCTGCCACTGTGCCATCAATCGGAGCCACTGTGCCATCAATCGGAGCCACTGTGCCAGCAAACGCAGCCACTGTGCCCATCAATAGCTGCCACTGTGCCAGCAAACGCAGCCACTGTGCCCATCAATCGCTGCCACTGTGCCATCAATCGGAGCCACTGTGCAATCAATCGGAGCCACTGTGCCAGCAAACGCAGCAACTGTGCCCATCAATTGCTGCCACTGTGCCCATCAATTGCTGCCACTGTGCCGATCAATTGCTGCCACTGTGCCGATCAATCGCTGCCACTGTGCCATCAATCGGAGCCACTGTGCCATCAATCGGAGCCACTGTGCCAGCAAACGCAGCCACTGTGCCCATCAATAGCTGCCACTGTGCCAGCAAACGCAGCCACTGTGCCCATCAATCGCTGCCACTGTGCCATCAATCGGAGCCACTGTGCAATCAATCGGAGCCACTGTGCCAGCAAACGCAGCAACTGTGCCCATCAATTGCTGCCACTGTGCCCATCAATTGCTGCCACTGTGCCGATCAATTGCTGCCACTGTGCCGATCAATCGCTGCCACTGTGCCATCAATCAGAGCCACTGTGCCATCAAACGCAGCCACTGTGCCCATCAATAGCTGCCACTGTGCCCATCAATAGCTGCCACTGTGCCAGCAAACGCAGCCACTGTGCCCATCAATTGCTGCCACTGTGCCCATCAATTGCTGCCACTGTGCCCATCAATTGCTGCCACTGTGCTGATCAATTGCTGCCACTGTGCCATCAAATGCAGCCTCTGTGCCAGCAAACACAGCCACTGTGCCCATCAATTGCCGCCACTGTGCCATCAATTGCAGCCACTGTGCCAGCAAACGCAGCCACTGTGCCCATCAATTGCTGCCACTGTGCCCATCAATTGCTGCCACTGTGCCATCAAATGCAGGCACTGTGTCCATCAATTGCCATGGAAATTCTATTGGTGTATTGGTGGGGGGGGGGGGGGCAGATCTGATAGCAATAGACAACATGTTATCAGAATAGGTTTCCCCTGGATAGAAAGGGACAAATGAAATAAGGAAGAGTGAGGATGGTCTATACGGAGTATGGAGTAGTCAGGGAAACCATATACAAGTGCTTTTAACCCATCAAGTGTCATGGAAGCTCTATTGGGTGGGGAAACCAGATCTGATAGCAATAGGCAGCTTGCTATCAGAATCGGTTTCCCCTGGACAGAAAGGGACAAATGAAGAAAGGAAGAGTGAGGATGGTCTATACAGAGTATGGAGTAGTCAGGGAAACCATATACAAGTGCTTTTAACCCATCAAGTGCCATGGAAGCTCTATTGGGTGGGGAAACCAGATCTGATAGCAATAGACAATTTGCTATCAGAATCGGTTTCCCCTGGACAGAAAGGGACAAATGAAAGAAGGAAGAGTGAGGATGGTCTATATGGAATATGGAGCAGTCAGGGAAACCATATACAAGTGCTTTTAACCCATCATGTGCCAAGGAAGCTCTATTGGGTGGGGAAACCAGATCTGATAGCAATAGGCAGCTTGCTATCAGAATCGGTTTCCCCTGGACAGAAAGGGACAAATGAAGAAAGGAAGAGTGAGGATGGTCTATATGGAATATGGAGCAGTCAGGGAAACCATATACAAGTGCTTTTAACCCATCATGTGCCATGGAAGCTCTATTGGGTGGGGAAACCAGATCTGATAGCAATAGACAATTTGCTATCAGAATCGGTTTCCCCTGGACAGAAAGGGACAAATGAAAGAAGGAAGAGTGAGGATGGTCTATATGGAATATGGAGCAGTCAGGGAAACCATATACAAGTGCTTTTAACCCATCATGTGCCAAGGAAGCTCTATTGGGTGGGGAAACCAGATCTGATAGCAATGGACAATTTGCTATCAGAATAGGTTTCCCCTGGACAGAAAGGGACAAATGAAAGAAGGAAGAGTGAGGATGATTTAGGCAAAGAGTAGAGCAGTCAGAAAAACGCATGGCACACTGCCTGCGTTTGATGGGCACAGTGGCTGTGCTTGATGGTACAGTGGCAGCAATTGATGGGCACAGTGGCTGCGTTTGCTGGCACAGTGGCTGCGTTTGCTGGCACAGTGGCGGCAATTGATGGGCGGCAATTGATGGGCACAGAGGCAGCAATTGATGGGCACATTGGCGGCAATTGATGGGCACAGTGCCTGCATTTGATGGCACAGTTGCAAAATGAGATAAAATAATAGGAGGTGTAATAATAATGTAAAATAATAAAGGGTTAACAATAAATATAAAATAATAGTTGGTGTAATTAAAAAAATAGGAGGGGCAATAAAAAAATAGGTGAAATAATAGGAAGAGATGAAAATGATGACGTGTATACTGATAGATAGATAGATAGATAGATACAGAGCTTTTTTTCTCAGAAAATAGGTACAGGAACTCAACCACGACCCGTTCAGATTTCACAAACAGTAGAAGGGTCTTAAAGGGGCATTAAATACCAGAATTGCATTACATACAGATTGCAGAGTTCAAGGGGTTACATACAGAGTGCAGAGTTCAGGGGGTTACAAAGCTGTCACTTGTAAACACAGAAACCAGACTTCTGTGTTTCCAAGTGATTGTGGTGAGCAGGCACCAAAGGGTCTGAGCCAAAGGTGGTGGAACTGAGTTCCCCCAAGTTCCCCCAGAAAAAAAGCCCTAGATAGATAGATAGATAGATAGATAGATAGATAGATAGATAGATAGATAGATAACAGGTGGTAGGAGTAATAATAATTATAATAGTGAATGAGAATTTTTTGAGTGTATAAAAATAATAGGAGGGATAAGAATAAATAATAATAAATAATAGGAGGGGATAATATATATATATATATATATATATATATATATATATATATGTGTATGTATATATATGTAAATATATATTATGATTTCTATATATATTTCTGATATATATATATATATATATATATATATATATATATATATATATATATATATATATATATTATCCCCTCCTATTATTTATTATTATTTATTCTTATCCCTCCTATTATTTTTATACACTCAAAAAATTCTCATTCACTATTATAATTATTATTACTCCTACCACCTGTTATCTATCTATCTATCTATCTATCTATCTATCTATCTATCTATCTATCTATCTAGGGCTTTTTTTCTGGGGGAACTTGGGGGAACTCAGTTCCACCACCTTTGGCTCAGACCCTTTGGTGCCTGCTCACCACAATCACTTGGAAACACAGAAGTCTGGTTTCTGTGTTTACAAGTGACAGCTTTGTAACCCCCTGAACTCTGCACTCTGTATGTAACCCCCTGAACTCTGCAATCTGTATGTAATGCAATTCTGGTATTTAATGCCCCTTTAAGACCCTTCTACTGTTTGTGAAATCTGAACGGGTCGTGGTTGAGTTCCTGTACCTATTTTCTGAGAAAAAAAGCTCTCTATCTATCTATCTATCTATCTATCTATCTATCTATCTATCTATCTATCTATCTATCTATCTATCTATCTATCCGTCATCATTTTCATCTCTTCCTATTATTTCACCTATTTTTTTATTGCCCCTCCTATTTTTTTAATTACACCAACTATTATTTTATATTTATTGTTAACCCTTTATTATTTTACATTATTATTACACCTCCTATTATTTTATCTCATTTTGCAACTGTGCCATCAAATGCAGGCAATGTGCCCATCAATTGCCGCCAATGTGCCCATCAATTGCTGCCTCTGTGCCCATCAATTGCCGCCCATCAATTGCCGCCACTGTGCCATCAATTGCAGCCACTGTGCCAGCAAACACAGCCACTGTGCCCATCAATTGCTGCCACTGTACCATCAAGCACAGCCACTGTGCCCATCAAACGCAGGCAGTGTGCCATGCGTTTTTCTGACTGCTCTACTCTTTGCCTAAATCATCCTCACTCTTCCTTCTTTCATTTGTCCCTTTCTGTCCAGGGGAAACCTATTCTGATAGCAAATTGTCCATTGCTATCATATGTGGTTTCCCCACTCAATAGAGCTTCCTTGGCACATGATGGGTTAAAAGCACTTGTATATGGTTTCCCTGACTGCTCCATATTCCATATAGACCATCCTCACTCTTCCTTCTTTCATTTGTCCCTTTCTGTCCAGGGGAAACCTATTCTGATAGCAAATTGTCCATTGCTATCATATGTGGTTTCCCCACTCAATAGAGCTTCCTTGGCACATGATGGGTTAAAAGCACTTGTATATGGTTTCCCTGACTGCTCCATATTCCATATAGACCATCCTCACTCTTCCTTCTTTCATTTGTCCCTTTCTGGCCAGGGGAAACCGATTCTGATAGCAAATTGTCTATTACTATCAGATCTGGTTTCCCCACCCAGTAAAGCTTCCATGGCACTTGATGGGTTAAAAGCACTTGTATATGGTTTCCCTGACTACTCCATACTCTGTATAGACCATCCTCACTCTTCCTTCTTTCATTTGTCCCTTTCTGTCCAGGGGAAACCTATTCTGATAGCAAATTGTCCATTGCTATCAGATCTGGTTTCCCCACCCAATAGAGCTTCCTTGGCACTTGATGGGTTAAAAGCACTTGTATATGGTTTCCCTGACTGCGCCATATTCCGTATAGACCATCCTCACTCTTCCTTCTTTCATTTGTCCCTTTCTGTCCAGGGGAAACCTATTCTGATAGCAAATTGTCCATTGCTATCAGATCTGGTTTCCCCACCCAATAGAGCTTCCTTGGCACATGATGGGTTAAAAGCACTTGTATATGGTTTCCCTGACTACTCCATACTCCGTATAGACCATCCTCACTCTTCCTTTCTTCATGTGTCCCTTTCTGTCCAGGGGAAACCTATTCTGATAACATGTTGTCTATTGCTATCAGATCTGCCCCCCCCCACCAATAGAATTTCCATGGCAATTGATGGACACAGTGCCTGCATTTGATGGCACAGTGGCAGCAATTGATGGGCACAGTGGCAGCAATTGATGGGCACAGTGGCTGCGTTTGCTGGCACAGTGGCTGCAATTGATGGCACAGTGGCGGCAATTGATGGGCACAGTGGCTGTGTTTGCTGGCACAGAGGCTGCATTTGATGGCACAGTGGCAGCAATTGATGGGCACAGTGGCAGCAATTGATGGGCACAGTGGCAGCAATTGATGGGCACAGTGGCAGCAATTGATGGGCACAGTGGCTGCGTTTGCTGGCACAGTGGCAGCTATTGATGGGCACAGTGGCTGTGTTTGCTGGCACAGTGGCTCCGATTGATGGCACAGTGGCTCCGATTGATGGCACAGTGGCAGCGATTGATCGGCACAGTGGCAGCAATTGATGGGCACAGTGGCAGCAATTGATCGGCACAGTGGCTGCGTTTGCTGGCACAGTGGCAGCAATTGATGGGCACAGTGGCTGCGTTTGCTGGCACAGTGGCTCCGATTGATGGCACAGTGGCTCCGATTGATGGCACAGTGGCAGCGATTGATCGGCACAGTGGCAGCAATTGATCGGCACAGTGGCAGCAATTGATCGGCACAGTGGCAGCAATTGATCGGCACAGTGGCAGCAATTGATGGGCACAGTGGCTGCGTTTGCTGGCACAGTGGCAGCAATTGATGGGCACAGTGGCTGCGTTTGCTGGCACAGTGGCTCTGATTGATGGGCACAGTGGCAGCAATTGATGGGCACAGTGGCAGCAATTGATGGGCACAGTGGCAGCAATTGATGGGCACAGTGGCTGTGTTTGCTGGCACAGTGGCAGCGTTTGCTGGCACAGTGGCTCTGATTGATGGCACAGTGGCAGCAATTGATAGGCATAGTGGCTGCGTTTGCTGGCACAGTGGCTGCAATTGATGGCACAGTGGCGGTAATTGATGGGCACAGTGCCTGCATTTTATGGCAAAGTTGCTAAATGAGATAAAAGAGGTGTAATAATAATGTAAAATAATGTAAAATAATAAAGAGTTAACAATAAATATAAAATAATAGTTGGTGTAATAAAAAATAAAATAGGAGGGGCAATAAAAAATTAGGTGAAATAATAGAAAGAGATGAAAATGATGACATGTATACAGATAGATAGATAGATAGATAACAGGTGGTAGGAGTAATAATAATTATAATAGTGAATGAGGGGAGAATTTTTTGAGTCTATAAAAATAATAGGAGGGATAACAATAAATAATAATAAATTATAGGAGGGGATAATATATATATATATATATATATATATATATATATATATATATATATATATATATATATATACATATACAAATTAAATTGTGTCTAAAACAAAAATCGAGGGATAACTAATTAGTTATATTATATATACACGGGGCGGGAGTTTATATATATATGTGTCTATATATTTTATATATATATATATATATATATATATATATATATATATATATATATATATATATATATTATAATTGCTGTCAAAGAAATATGGAGGGATAACAATAAATAATATTTTATACATATATAGTGGGAGAATTGTAGATATATTTATTTATTTTTATTTATTTATTTTAAATATGGAAGAGTGATTACAGGGGACGCGCACAGGGGCGGGCTGGAGAGGTGGGGAGGAGCAGCATTAGCATTCGTGAGGATCGTAGGAGGGAGCGGCAATGTAGAGGGCTCAAGAGGCGGAGTTCCGATCAGAGCCGAGAGCTAGGGGAAACCGATTTCGGCAGGGAACCATTATCGGCACAACACCCCACTGCCAGCTTCCTACAACCCCTCCCGCTGTCATCATCATCCCCCTCTGCTGACATCCCACCACCCCACTCATTGTCATCAACATCCCCATCATCCCTCTCTACCCCACCTCTGACATCCTACCACCATGACTCCTGTCATTATCATTCTCACCCCTCCTGTACCCCACCTCTGGCATCTTATCACCTTACCCCCAATTATTATAGGGGGGATATGATCTCTGCCTCTCACACCAATGCTGCCAACATCACCCCAAACTGCATTCTGTCATACAACCAATTGTACCCTAACAGATGCATTACACACCACAATACTGCCCTGCCTCCCAGTGAGATGTAATGATGCGCTGTAACCTCTAGCAAATAGTGAGTGATAAGTAGTAACCTATAGCAACCAAACAGTGAGCAATAATAATGTGCAGTAACCTCTAGCAACCAATCAGTAAGTGGTAATAATCTGCAATAACCTCTAGCAATCACTGAGTGAGCAGTAATCATGTGCAGTAACCTCTAGCAACCAATCAATGAGCGGTAATAATGTGCAGTAACCTTTAGCAACCAATCAATGAGCGGTAATAATGTGCAGTAACCTCTCGCAACCAATCATTGAGTGGTAATTTTGCACAGTAACCTCTAGCAACCAATCAGTGAGCGAGTAATATTAATATGTTTAATGATATTTGATTAAAGAGTAATTGGTTAGAGAAAATTCTAGACACTAAATTCAAAGTTCGCAGGATGTAATTTATACAATTAATTTCCATCGCTTGAATTTTTTTCGCATTTTGGGCTTGAATGGGGCCTCATATCTAAGATTTGCTGGGGCCTGACAAAATCTAGAGCCGCCTCTGGTTTTGAATTAGATTTTTTCCTTTAGAATTGTCACTTTGCTGTGGCACTGTTATAAACATGAGAAAGATGTGCTATTTTTCAACTCCAGTGCATTTTTTTTTTAAATCCAGTCCGGGTTTTTTTACCAACTCCAGTCTTTCTTTTTTAAAAGAAAACCCGGACTGAATTAAAAAAAAAAACTGGACTGGAGTTGAAAAGTATCACATCTTTCTCATGTTTATAACAGTGCCACAGCAAAAAAACAATTCTCAAGGAAAAATTTTTTAATTCAAAACCAGAGGCGGCTCTAGGCTTTGTGAGGCCTTAGGCAAATCTTAGATATGAGGCCACATTCACGCCCAAAATGCGAAAAAAATTCAAGCGATAGAAATTAATTGTATAGAATTTTCTACTGCACATTATTACCGCTCATTGATTGGTTGCTAGAGGTTACTGCACATTATTACCGCTCATTGATTGGTTGCTAGAGGTTATTGCACATCATTACTGCTCACTCAGTGATTGCTAGAGGTTACTGCAGATTATTACCACTTACTGATTGGTTGCTAGAGGTTACTGCACAAATACACACCACAATACTGCCCAGTAAGATGTAATGATGTGCTGCAACCTCTAGCAAACAGTGAGTGATAAGTAGTAACCTATAGGAAACAATCAGTGAGCAGTAATAATCTGCAGTAACCTCTAGCAACCAATCAGTAAGTGGTAATAATCTGCAGTAACCTCTATAAATTATTTGGTGGAGGTTCTCTGGATAGCACCTGTTTGGATTTAATCTGCACTCAAGCACTTTATGGACTCACTTTATTTAATTAATTTATTATTACTTTCATGCTAAAAATGATTTCTTAGCTCATATTCCTGTGTGTTATATCACTTTATTATATATGTTATGTGTTTTTGTAGTTTATATTCACTGTTTTGCGCTGCACTATTTTCTTTATATATATCACAGTATGGTTTGCCTATTCTACACACTACATCTAGCACACACTAGAGCAGGGATATGCAATTAGCGGACCTGCAGCGGTTGCAAAACTACAAGTCGCATCATGCCTCTGCCTCTTAAGTGTCATGCTTGCAGCTGTCAGAGCCTTGCTATGCCTCATGGGTCTTGTAGTT